>VWZO01015755.1:114585-163754 GCA_013396975.1 Bucco capensis | reverse complement strand
TGCACTAGATGATCTTTCTAGGTCCCCTCCAACCCCTAATCTATACTGTGATTCTGTGAAACCCAAAGCTCCCTATATTCTCAGTGTAGCCTCATCATGAGCACATAGACTACAATAAAGAGTGAAAGCATATTTTTTCCCTAATACTAATATACAAATTGCTTTTTAATGTTTTAAATGCCCTTGGAGTAATACTCAGATTTCACTTGTTGTATGATGCAGATGAATCATTTTATTGCATGATTAGTTGTTGTTTCTTTGTGCTTCCCATTAGGCAGACTCCTACAATGCACATTAGCTTTGTCTTGTGCAAGAGGTTCAGGCTGACATTAGCTGTGTTCCTGCCTTCATGACTCTTTCTAAACCAACAGTGTGCATCAGCTAGAAACACAGAAAATTAGCAATCTCATTTTTATGTCTTATTGAGTAACATCTGCCTTATCACAGAGAGCACAACCTCACTCTGCTGCCCTGACACACTGTTCCTTTGTTTCTGCTTTTCATGGTGGGTCAGGCCAGTGCTGCTCTCTGGATTGTTTATTAACAAGGAAACAAATTATCTGAGTTCATCCACTTCTCAGCTTAAGCTTATCTCTCCACCTAAACAACCCTCACCAATGACAAAGAGATTTAAAGCAAAACAATACTGTTCTTCCACCCTGGAGCATTTGTTTTTAGTCTAAACAATTCATTGAAACACAGATTGTATTCCAGGGTTGCTTTTTAAAAAGCAAATGGTATTTTGGAGAAAGGGTTTGCAGAATGGAAGTCACTCCCATTCTTCTTCATCCAAGCAGTGTGAATTATGTATAAATGAAAGGAGATTGCTTATATTTGAAATAGAGCCAGGACTTTGCACAGTCACACTCCTCCTCAACAGAAGCTGAGCACCTCCATCTCTCCACCTGCATCTGTGAGGCAGCAGACCTTCCTTTCTTTGTTTTTCTCTGCTCTCCCTGGCATAGGACCAGCCAAACTTGCAAAGTCCCTGGGGAAGACAAATAGTTGTGCAATGAGCATAATTAATATAGAACTTGACATGTTTGCCAACAAGATAACAACGATGTTTTGGCATTGAGTGTCCTGGAAGGAAGATTGTATTCTTGAAAATGCTTAGGAAAATTGATGTTTGACAACTCTGTGACAGCTGATACTCTAACAGTGGAGTGATGTAAATGCAGTTTTAACCAGCACTCAATATGTTGAAAAGAAGCTAATTTGCAATTACCACTTACAAAAACAGATGTACATTGGCTAGGTTAAGGCTAACCACATGCTTTATGGTGTAATTCAAGGAGCTGCTTCCACAGGGTAAGATCTCTGCTCTGTGTCCTGTGTTTTTTTTCTGGGCAAGATGCAGAGACTGAGTGTAATTTGTCAAAAACCTTACTTGATTTTGATAACAAAAAACATTTAACATGCATCAGGTTGTTTCTACTGTGAATACAGACATCATTTCAGTTCATAATTCCCATGATTTGGTCAGTAGGTTGAGTGCCCAGGTAAAGGTTGGCTCTTTATTCAGACTATCTTTAACTACCAGTCATGGGCAGATAATAGCTGGATTGCCTGGTGGATTGGATTTTCAGGATATGTTGAGATAATTTATTACTTCAAATGGCACAATCAAAAACTTGAGCCTGTCAAAAACACTTACTCCCAGCCACTGGAAAGCCTGAACCCTGTAGACACAGATATGGGTCCATCTACACAATCTGAGGTTGGTAAATCAATTTACATGAAAGCCAGTAAACAGTTTCCATGCTGAAGGAAAGCCACATTTCAACTTGATGAGTTATGTGACAACAGGCCAACCTCTTCAAAATAGTATTAATACAGATGAAAACCACAGTTAACCAGAAACAGCAGTAAATTAAAGGAAAAACTCATGCAAATAGATTGGAATGGGCTTGACTCTACCTGCCTGTTTTTCCTGGAGTTCTAACACTAAAATTGAACTTCCAGTTGCCATAGCAATGTGTCAGTGGTGCTCATAAAAAGAAGCAAAAAGATCATAATTTTCTCTCAGTAAAACAAATTCCCAAGAAAATAAGAACAGATGGAGGAGAACAGAAACATCTTGAAACTCCTCTTATTATTTAGGGATGGGAGAACTTCACAAGTTTGATGGGGCTGGTTTGAATAAACACCTAAACATCTGAAGTCTCATTTATGTCTCATTCAAGCTGCTGGCAGCTCTGAGATGTTAGCACCAACACAGGTTTTCATCTTTTCATATACTCTTCTTAAGAGTATCCCAGCTCAGAGGGCACCTCTGCTACAGGGAAGGGAAACAATTGATCCTCTCTCCTCATGGCTTTGGAGACCACTTCTGAAATACTTTTGGGCTCTCCCATAAAAGAGAGGGATTGAGAAGGCAGAGAGCAAGGCCAGCAGAAGGTCCCTGAGATGTGTGGTGAGCTAGGGCCACACGATGTGTGAGGAGAGACTGAGGGCTCTGGGATTGTCCATCCTGGAGAAGGGAAGGCTGAGGGGAGCAGCCCCTCAGATAGGAAAAAAAATTCTTCTCCTGTGAGGGTGGTGAGGCACTGGAATGCTCAGAGAGGTTGTGGATGCCCATCCCTGGCAGTGTTCAAGGCCAGGATGAATGGGACTTGGAGCAACTTGGTCTAGTGGAACAGATCCCTGCCCATGGTGGGGAGACAAGAAGTAGAAGGTCCATTCCAACCCAAGGGATTCTATGATTCTCTTTTCCTTCCTAGCCTCCTTGATATCTGAACATGTGCTTTTTGAGCTGCCTTAGTAAGTCTTCTCGTGGAAGGCAGCACAATCTTCATCCATGCCCACCAGTTAGGTTTCAGACTAGAACTTTCAATGGCAAAGAGCACACACCTCAAGGAGGTTCATTTGTTTAATTTTAGCACAGGCTAGTGTCCAGGCAGGAGTTAGAGCCCAGGCTCAAGTTGCTCCTTGCTATGGAGGAATCCCTGCTGTGTGTGGTGCTGGTGTCCCTGGAGGAGTTTAAGAAACTTATAGCTGTTCTACTTAGGGCCATGGTTTAGTGGTATGTTAGTGATAGGTGTGGTTGGACATGACGATCTTAGAGTTTACTGCCAACCTGAATGATTCTGTATTTTAATGTGTGCTTTGGCACAGGACTCTGCCATGGAACATAACACAGGAGACACTGAAGACACAATTCTTGTCAAGAGGTGAAGATGGGCAGGAGGAGAGGCTGAGGGAGCTGGGCATGTTTAGTTTGGAGAAGAGAAGGCTGAGGGGGAACCTCATTGCCCTCTGCAACTACCTGAAAGGAGCTTGTAGAGAGGTGGGGGTTGGCCTCTTTTCCTTAGTAACTAATGACAGAAGCAGAGGGATGGTTTGAAGTTGAGACAGGGAGGGGTTAGATTGGCTATTAGGAAGAAATTCTTTCCAGAGAGAGTGGTGAGGCACTGGAACAGCCTTCCCAGGGAGGTGGTTGAGTCTCCATCCCTGAAGGTGTTTAAGAAATGTGTAGATGTGGTGCTCCAGGACATGCTCTAGTGAGGGCAGGGCTTGTGTGGTTTGGTTTTGTTTGGTTGTTATTTATTTTTTTGCTGTTGTTGGTTGGTTGTTTTTTTTTTTTGGTTGGACTCAGTGATCTGAGAGGTCATTTCCAGCCATGAATATTCTGTGATTCTGTGAATCTGACTTTAAAACAGGATGCTTTATGTGGTCAAATCTCTGTTTCAAACAGAGTTTCTGCATCCCCCTTTGCTACAGTGATGGAGTGGGTTTCAAGGAGGCTGTTGTGTACCAGAGCAGAGCAAGTCACACTCTGTAGCACCCAGAACTCCTCATGTCTGTGATATCCCTTGAACGCTCAAAGGACATGGACATAGGGTTTAAAATATGCTGGAGTTGCCTCTGCTTGTCTTTAAGGGCCTTCTCATTAATTTGTTTGTTTATTTGTCTCACAGCTTTGTGCTTCTCAAACAAGAGCAATGGAAAGACTTTTCCCACTTCTTAGCCTTGTCTAACCACTTTGAGAACTGCTCCACAGATTGTATCTGTTGCAGTGAATTACTTTCCTCAGTTATTAATTTCTGCCATCAATCACACTTTATCTTTCCCACAGCTGAAGAAATATCTTGTCACTTCTTGTATGGAATAGTACACCAATTAAATTTGATTTATACTGTTATATATTATGTTCTGTTAAATTCAATACACAGGGTATAATTTTCGCTTCTCAAAGCCTTAGGAGTAAAATCAGATACATTTCCATTGGTAAATGATAGGTTAAGCAAAACCTCCACAACATTAGGTATAAAAAGGAGCAAACACTCCGATTTTCCTGCTTGGTTTGTGACAGCCAAGATAGTGAAGCTAGAGATAGTGTTGGCAATTTTCATGATAATTTAAAATTATTGTGCATTATACTCTCACTTTATCATTCACCACAATGACTGTGCTGTAATAAAGCACAACTTTATTTTGACAGGAAAACACAAGCTTTTTTTTTTCGAGTTCAAGGTAGGTTTTTTTACTTCTCCATTCCTACAACTGAATCTCCATGTTTATATTTATATTTTTCCTTCTTCCTGACTTTTCTTACTGAGGGAAAATATAAACTTTTTAGCAGTCTATGTCTGGACACAGAAAGGAATTGAATTGCCATTTGTATCAGTCTCATATTCAGTCTACCAATATGAACTCTGTCAGCTTCTCCTGTTCCTCAGGATAGAAAGTACAATATGAATATAGAAGAAAGGCAATAGAAATAGCTCAATGACACAAACTGCTGTATGATAATATAGGAAAAGTTTGTGCAAATGAGTGGCTAAAAGAGAGTATTTTGGAACAAGAGGCAGTTGCATTGAGAATCATAGAGCTGAGATCAGGATTTGCCATATCCATAATTCTCTTTATGTCAAGTTATTGCTGACTGGTGCAAAAGAGAAGCAGACTATGGGCACTAGCATCCTCATAGATTTCTGTATGCACTGGCCACCTCCTAAAACCATTTCTGCTTTGAGACAGGGATGCAGCTAATCATTCTGGCCCAAGGAAAAACTAATCCCTTGAGGTTTCTTCTTTTCAGTTAGATTACTTTCCCAAAGCAAGAAAACAAGGTTTGACATCCTCCTCTGACATATTAAAAAGAAAACATAATTTCTTAGGATTGTATGTTAAAAAAAATAGTGATGATGTCTGGGGAGAGTTTCATCCTTTTAATGTGTTCTGTGCATAAGGACATCTCTGCTGGCACCTTGAATCCCAAGGGTCCGTGGTGGGACATATCAGGGCCTTTTGGTTCCTTTGACACCTTCTCTGAGCCCTTTTAGATTTGGTTCTTTCTGAGTCTTCCCCAAAGAGCTAAGCCACTGCACCACTGCAGTATCTAGGCATGCATCCTCATGTGTAAAGCAATTTAAAATCCTTGCAATAAATGTCTTAATCAAAGCTGCCTTTTAATTATTGTAGGAGAGAACTGTGTTTTCTGCCATTAGAGTATTTACATAAGATTAAAAAAACCTCTGCATAATGATGCCTATAGATGAAATTATCTGTAGAGTGGTGAAGAGACAAGCCATTAAAATCAAATGAAGGCAATTTCTTTGGGGAAAAGAATCGTTTTTACAGCTGTAGTAAAATGCTACCTTCCTTTCCAAAATCCTGAATATGAAAAAAAAATAAAATGGTGAAGGCTATGAAATAGCTGGCAGAAAATTGAGTCAGTTCATATAGGATAAAGAAAACAGCATTATCACATGAGTATTCACTGATGTGTTTTGTAGAGGACTGCAAATTGTAATCATGATGCTGAGGAGAAAGCCTCTCACAGGGGTAACAGACACAGAAAGAGAAATGAGGTGTGGAGTGGAAGAAGGTATAAGATGGTTAAAAGCTGCTGTGAAAAAGAGATAGCACCATGACCCCTTTAAAACCAAATAGCCTCATGGCAAGTTGTGAGAAGCAGCAAGAGGGGATTTAAGACAAAACAGTATCACATCTAGGTTAAACAACATATGGTGTGTATCAGGCAACTCAGTGCTTGCTGAAGCAGGGGTAAAATAGGGGGATTGATCATACAGATCTGGAAGTTCACAAGTGAAGTGAAATTCTTCATTGAAAGGCTTAAATGTGCCTGTCATAAATTAGTTATCTCAAAATGTATTTTAGACAGAGTTCACATCTTTGTTACTTCCATTAACAGATGGTAAGGGATAAAAATAATGTAGTCACCTCAGCACCATGCAACCCAGTCAGATGTGATTGGCAATATCTACTTCTTAACACTGTACTCTTCCAAAAGAGAAATGGAAGTTTTTACACAGTGTCTCATGAGCCTCAGTAACCCCTAGGAAAATCCAAAGCAAGGTTTGTACTCATACACAGCCCCCAAAACCCAATAATATCATGTTCCTATGGTGCAGGAGAGAAAAGAACTAGGAAGTCTGTGGGAAGGGGTCTTGGTGCCTGAATCATAAATTAAGAGGAACACCTGGGAGTATCTATGAGCTCTTGGAGGAAGACCAAAATTCATGGTGTAAGTGACTAATGCTGATCCCACAAGCAGGCTGTACAAACAGTACATCTTGTTAGCCTTCAGATGATGGAAAGTGGGTTTGGTGAGGTACCAGACCTCAGTATGATAACTCATACCACAACCTGTCCTATTGATTCCTACACTCAGCTTTGATTTAATATGAAATATTATGTGACCTTTTATAATTCATGGTTTAACTCAATTACTTCATACCAGAGCAATGAGTATGAATCATCAACAGATTTTGCTAACCAGGAGTGAGTCTTTTACTCATAGTTGTTTGGCAGTAGATTATGCAAAAAAACCCCAATAAATCATAGAATCATTAAGGATGGAAAAGACCTCTGAGATCATCAAGTCCAACCATCTACCCAACACAACCATGCCCACCACTAAACCATGTCCCCAGACACCACATCCACAAACTTTCCCAACAATCTTTTGTGCTTTGCAAACTGGTGCTTCAGCTCACTGACTGACTAACTTCTCAGAAAAATAGTTATATTGAAGGAAAATATATCCTTAGTCTTCTGTGGAGTAAAATATATGTGTGTGGAACAGCCAGTCTCAGGAACACATTAAAGCTCTCAAGCATCTCAGCTTCTAGGTTTATTGAACTGCAACCATCTTTCAAGAGGCTGGAAAACTTCATTTTTACTACTGCAAGTGCTACTGTTTACAGTCTCTGTGTGTAGATATATATATAAATATGTATTCTGTAGCCCTCTCTAATTAGTTTGTTATGAAGTTTTCAACTTTCGAGTCCAACTGCAGTTTTAAGACAATTGAACATCAACATTTTCAATTTGAAGACTTAATTGATTGTAGAAAGCCTATATGTCATTTTTCACCTCAAGTTTTCACCTCAGAGTGAGAAAACAAATTGCTAATTTGGATTATTTTAAATATAAATGTATTTGTGGAAGCTTCTTTCTGATATAATGGAGATTAATGTAGTGCAACTACAATGACTTCGTATGTATGGTCTATATGTGGCCAAGAAAGGCAGTTGAAACAGAGGTATTTTGAGTATGCAAATATATCATCTTGGGCTATTAAACTCACTTAAATATAATTAATTTATTAAATTGAATTGGAAAGTAACCATTTAATTGAAGGATTAAGGCAGAGATGATTCTGTGACCATGCCAAAGGAATTATAAAGAGATATTGAGCTGAGGCAAACAGTAAAATGTAGATTAAGCCTCTACTGGGGTGTTCTTCCCCAGATGCAGTACTTTACACTTGCTCTTGTCAAATTGCATTAAATTTCTCCCTGCCCATGTCTCTAGCCTGCCCAGGTCAGGCTGGATGGCAGCACAGCTCCTGGTGTGCCAGCACCTCCTCACAGTTTTGTATCATCCACAAACTTGCCGAGTTTGAGCAGAGTCTGGAAGTAAACTGGGACAGGGTTCATGGGTACCACTCACTGCTTCTATAGGCTAAAGCTTCCAGCATTNAGGACAAGAGGCAATGGGAGCAAGCTGGACCACAGGAGGTTTAGTATTAACACGAGGAGAAATTTCTTTCCAGTGCAGGTGCCAGAGCACTGGCCCAGGCTGCCCAGGAGGCTGTGGAGTCTCCTTGTCTGGAGCCATTGCAGAGCTGCCTGGACACATTGCTGTGTGAGCTGGTCTAGGTGATCCTGCTGTGGCAGGGGGGTTGCACTAGATGATCTTTCTAGGTCCCTTCCAACCCCTAACATTCTGTGATTCTGTGATTATTTTTTTCAGTGGTGGCAATAAAGTTCTGCCAATGAAATGAAGTCTCCACAGAAAAGTTGTCAGAAATCTCTGTGTTAGGGTGCTGGAGCCATGCTGTGATTAGCTTTAGAAGATGCCTCCTGGAGTGATTGGTTTTCTTTTAAATAGAAATGCCTCACAGTCATTTCCATTTAATAATCAAATGGAGGCAACACTGCATTTATTCTCCTGTTTGAATCTTTGTTCTGGCTTTTGTATAATTAACTGAGAAAATGTAGCAAAGTATAATTGAGTCAGTATTCATTTTCAAGATAGACGTGTGTTGTTATATCCTTGTGGGACAAACAGAGGTTTTCCTTTCCCCTCCATATTCATGAATAGCTTCTTTAAATCTCAGGAGGGGATATACACATGCATGAAAGAAGATTCATAAGCATGAACAAATCAGAAACAAATCTGAGGCTTCTCAAATTTAAATAATCCTTACTCAGCTGCTACAGTCTTTGCTCCCTTAACCATATTTCTGCTGCTTAGAACTACCAGCAAAGTCTTTCCAGAGCTACTGTAATTGCTACCTGCTGAATCCTGTGGGTTTTAGAGACAATGCGACATCTATTATGATGACAATATAATGTCAATTATTATTATTACCATTGTTCTGTAGTAAAAGGAACAGCAGGCTTGATTTGGCTTTGAGTGGCCAGATTTGGAATCCATAACAGCAAAACCCCAGAAATTAGCAGTAAGGAAAGAGCTCTGACATACTTTCTAAGCACTTTGTCAGGCTTTTCCCAGCACAAATCACTGATTCCATCAAGCTGGAGCAGTCAGAGTGATGCTGAATTCCCAGTGCAGGAGCTACTTTGCCTTTAAAGGGTGGAGAGTCCTGGAAGTGTTTAAAAAGTGTATAGATGTGTTTAGGGACATGGTTTGGTGGCATGGTGGTGATAGGTAGATGGTTGTACTTGATGATCTTAGAGGTCTCTTCCACCTTTAATGATTCTGTGATTCTGTGAGTGACTGCTGCAACATTGCTGCCACAGGAACAAGAGCATTTCCATACTTTGTCGGGCACAGAAGATGCAAGCCTGTCTACCATTTGGTTCATCAGACCAGCAGCAAGACAAAGTTGTTGGCAAAAATCACTTTTCATGTCTGCAGACTTCTCTTCATTTTCTTCTCTCCGTAATCTGCTTTTGGTCATAAATTTCTGCTTTCATTTCCCTCATTCTGTCTTCCACATTTCAGCTAGGCTGCCAGATGGCAAGGAAAAATATGGATATGCTCTTGCCCTACAGTATTTCACCCAGGCACAGTCTGAAAATCACTTGAGGTCTCCTGTGGCCCCTGGTGCCATAACTGTGCCGACAGCAGAGGGAGCATTAAACTCATTGCCCACGGGAAAGTGTGGGGAGTGATACCCATGTTCCTAGAATCCTTGTATGGGTAGGATGAGCTCATTAGCCTTCTGGCAGTNGTGAAGCCTAGCCACGACAATTCTAATGATTCTATGAGCTTCTATTAGCTGTAAACTGATCTTTAATTTAAGGATGGGCCTGAAAGAAAAACCTGAGTACAAACACATAGAGCTTAAATCCTTCAATACCTCTATATTTGCAAGAAAAACATGGTCTCTGTAGATAGTCTGGCCATGTCCTCTTGTCTAGGCCTTTCCATTATAAGTACCAATGGTTCACACAGAAAGCTTTTTCCTGTTTTCAGCTATGGGGAGAGCCAATGGTAAATTGGACTCAATGCTGATGTAATATAATTTTTTTTTTTGGTCATTGTCAGCATGTTGATGCCCAGTTTTATGGGGTTTATATAAGGATATTTAAGGATATATAAGGATATTTATATAAGGATGAAGTTGTCCTGAAGCCCTGTTTTCCAGGGTTTAGGACATGTTGGTAAACTTACCTTGACTTGAAAAGATGACTGTTACACAGAATCACAGAATGTTAGGGTTGGAAGCGACTTTGGAGATCATCTAGTCCAACCCCACTGCCAGAGCAGTTAAACCTAAAGCAGGTTGCACAGGATGGTGTCCAGTCATGTTTGGAATACATCCAGAGATAGGCCCCAATGACCTCTCTCCCACCTCATCTCCCTCCTCTGCCCTCACCTCCCCTTTCCCACACCATTTCCTTGCTCTTTTCCCCCAAATCACAGAGCACCTGGGCTCAGTTGCAGCCCCCTCCCCTCCCCAGGTGTGGCTCTTTGCCCTCCCACCCGCTGCCCTTTATCTCCCCAGGAAGGGAAGCAGCTCTAGCTGCGCCCAGCCGGGCTGAGGGAGGCAGGAGACTCCTCTTGGCATCACCGGTGAGTTCCCCATGGGTGCACCTTGCTTGGCAGGGGGGGAGAAAGGCCGGGGGGGCCTGCTGGCCCCCCCAGCCAGCTAGGCAGGAGAATGGTTGGTGACAACTTCAACATCACTCACGGGTGCTAGCTGTGTGTTCTTAATGGGGATGAGCTCTTCTGCATACCACCGGGGCTGGGTGAGGGTCTATTGTTATTTTAGCTATTGAAATACAGAGAAATCATCAAAAAAAATGATGTGGAAACATCTGCAAAGATTTGAAAGAAGATCACCAAAGACATCAGCTAGTGTAGTTTGCTGTTAACAAACAACTGAAGAATCGTGAATCTGAGGTGAGTTGTTGTTTTTTCTTCCAGGTAGTGTTACTCCTTCATAAGATCTACCAGGTAAAATAGTAGATATGAATATAATCTAGATACCTAAAAAACTTTTCTAGCTCATTTCTCCCAATGTGCAAAATAATTATTTGGTTGTGAAATTTAATCTCTGTTTTTTCTTCTCTTTAAGCACGTGTTATTAAGATTTCTTCAGTGATACTTGCTCCAGTTTATGTCCAGAAAAACAAAGAATGAGGCCATCGGAACAAGAAATACTTTAAGCAATCTATAACTAGAACAGAGCTCAGCAAAACAACAACAAAAGCCACCCCACCAAAAACAAACCAGAAAGATGCTAGAGGCCAAGGTAAAATTGATTTCAGATCCTGTGTGACCTCATCTAGGTGATCCTGCTCTGGCAGGGGGGTTGGACTAGATGATCTTTCTAGATCCCTTCCAACCCCTAACATTCTGTGATTCTGTGACCCAAATTGCTAAGTTTGTCATAACTTTATATATATTTGAAAAGATATTTAGAACTACAGCTGCCTATGCCTGCATGACACTGCATCAGCCCAAGTACTCTGCAAATCATGTTATATCTAGTTTAAAAAGTAGACAGTAGAGAATAAATAAGCATTACAGTATGTTACTGGAAGCATTATCTTTTCAGAGCTACTAAATAAAAGAATTTCCATTTCTCAGACTCAATGGACATATTACAGTTTTCATCTGAGATGAAAGAACACATATCTTTGAAGAATAAAATAAACATTGTAAAAAGAAATCTTCTAACAGGACAATCCTCTGTGTTCCAGCAAGCTGGGATCTGAGTTTCATAACTTGTTTTGCAACAACATGCTCAGAAATTACTAAAGATATTCCATATTTTTCAGATCAATACACTCACCCTGGCATAATATATGAAACAGCAATGACAGTTTCTTAGGCAGCAAAAGGAAAAATGGTGAAAACAGAAGGCACTGTGGACTGAAGATGAGCTGACAACTTCTCACCATATCACTTGGAATACCAAGTCCTACCCAGCTGGAAGAACTCCTCTTAATATCATAGAGGAAACTTTTGATGGATCTGATTTGTTTTCCTTCATTTCAGTAACAGCTTGGGAGGACCAGTGGGGGTAACTAGGTTGAAAAGATAGGAAGACAAAAAAACTCCTATATATTCCTAAGTGCTGAAGAGCTCCTGATTATCACATGGATTTTAACTTGGAAAATAGTTCCCTTTGGCTGTAAATTCATTTCTGGAGTAAGTTTTTCACTGCCTGTCAGAATTTTAGTTCTTCAGAGGAAACAGCAAGACAGTTTCCTCTTGCAGTTCTAAGACAGCCTTAATGACTGGAGAGTCAAGAAGATCTTTAGTAGTTGTGAATAACTAATAACCAAGAAGGAGTTACATTCCTGGAATAGTCCAACCTTCATTGCAATTGACATCTTGTTTTAATGAAGTAGCACCAAGTGTTTGTTCTTTTACATCTTATCTCCTGCAACAGCATCAGTAGTGATAGTGAGGTAGTTGCTATCAAGAGGGTTTTGGGTGTGGTATTTGGTTTGTATATATTTAATTTTATTGTTATTATTCTCATTAAAGTTGGTTAAGTTTTCTTTTCCTATCCACAAGTGTCTCTCTCTCTCTGTTAATTCCTTTTCCCTTCCCAGAGTGAGGGGAAAGGAGGGTACCTTGTGAGCTGTCATAAAGTACCCTAGGCTGGCAAGAAATATTTCATCACCTGAGGGCAATAGACTACTCTTCTAGTGTGTCTGAGGCCTTTGAGGGCAAACACACTAATTTCAGAAAATTACAAAAAGCAAATACTAGCACAAACTAAAGCCACTAGCAAATGAAAGCTGATCTTTCAGTATATCCATAGATGGAGCAGTCATTTTGTTTAGGTTTTGTCATCTAAAGGCAGTAGATGACTTTTTTTTAGGCTACCCTTGCCTGATGACATGTGAGCAAATGAGTCCTTTCCCCTTCTAAGAGTGGAAGAAGTGTTGGTAGAAGATCACTGATGAACCAACATGCAGCATATGAGCAGTTGGTAATATCCAAGGACTAACCAAGTCCATGACAAAATGTCTGTTAATGTTAGCAGGTCCTGAATGGTCTTTGATGGACCTGGGAAGAGATGATATTAAGATGAGCCTTCATGAAGAGAAATGTGGCAAAGCTTGGACTGCTTTTGTAAAGGTTATACTTTAATTCAGAAAGTTGTATTTTCCCTACATTTCACCATTTTCCACATCTCTTATGTGGAATCTGTAAACCATGCTCAGAGCTGAGCTGGAGGAGCAATCTGTGCTCTCTTCCCTTCCTTCCATGCACTAGCTGGTATGCTGAGTGCTCCTGAGAGATGTCCATGCTAATTTTTCAGAGTTTACTAACCACTCTCTTGTTGATTAGTTCCTAACCTTTATGACAAAATGACCTCTACATTCTGTCACAGTTGGAAACTGCCACTAGCAGGGAGTCATAGAAATTCAATGACAGCTGGAGCAGGTTTAAAGGCACTTTAAACTGCAGACATCTGTCCTTTGCTCTTCATTTTTAGAGAGGAGGATTCATGCTACTGCTGCTTTACAAGCTAGAGCTGAAGACCAGAGGGAAGCACAACTTGTTTATAGCTCCAGTTTCTCCAACAAACATTTGGTGCCTTTTTAATACCAATTCAGGAGGATTTCAAGCTGTTGTTGTTAATCGCAGGTCTGGTGACTCAAATGTAAATGGTCATGTTTATGGTGGAAAATTTAACTCTGGAAGTGCTGTCAAAGTGTAATGGGAATCAAAAATCCACCTCTTTGCACTGAACACATCCATGAGGCTTAGAAGTGGCAGCAAAAAATGGATTTTTGTGTGAAGTACAACGACTTCTGGCCAATTCACAGGTATAGCAAAGAGAAAAAAAATCAAGTTAGATGACACTGAAAGAGATTAATAATGAGGGCTGAATCTCATTAGGTTCAGAGATTTTTTCTTGTTCTTGTCAATTCTCAGAAGCTCTAAGTATATAACAGACTGCATTTTTACAATTAGTCCTAGAAACATCCTGTCTTTTCAATTCCCAATGCTTTCTTGCTTTGGTCAGGATGAAATGTGATTGGAAAAGCTTCTCTTGTATGCTCTCCTGAAGCAAGACTGGGATATGACAGGTTTAAAGTAGTTCAAACTTATAGGGTGTAATTTTCAATTTGAAAAACCTTTAAACATTGCACACAATTGTCTGGATCTGATTTTGCTTCCTGATTCAGTCTTTCTGTTGGAAAACTCTCCTAGTCTGTGTGAGAGAAAACTTTTGGAGCTGTTTTCCTCTTCTTTACTTCAGTTCTTTCCATGGAGAAGCTGGTGCCATGGGTGTGGAAGGTGGGGATATAGTTCACAAAAAGAAAAAAGGGTTTAGGAGCTGAAAGACAAATCCAGATAGTGATGAGATTGTGTGTGGGAAACAAAACCACAAACCTGCCCTTTATTTTACAAAATAAAGATTATTTGTTGTGAAACATTCACTTTATCTGTGGAAATGTGTATTAATGGTAGCAAAGCTAACTTAACTAAGCAGATACCATGATACAATGTAAAAGGATTGATATAGATAAGGATATGAGGAGATATAAGTATTTTCAGAAGAGTAAAAAAGACACTGAACAAACTTCACTTCTGCTGGCTCTAGTGCAACTCCTTCCAATATTTTTTCATCTTGTAATAAGTGGACAGAAGTAAGAGGGTTTAATACCTATTTCTTTCATTATCACCATGATTTTAACAGGTTGTTTTCCACATATGTAATTACAATTATCTGTGTGTGACTAGAATATGCAGAAATTAAGAGTGAGATGATTCAGAAAATGAGCACCTGAAAACTCAAATTGATCTTAAATCAAATGCCGTTATGGAAAAAATCCTTTGCTACTTAGTCAGAAGTCCCTGTTAATATTTTTTTGTTTTGTTTCAGGTTTCAGCCCCTTAAGTGCAAATGTTCTCAGAGGAAAATTCTTTCTCCTTGCTGGGCTTTTGATGTAAATTGATTGGAACCAAAACTTTGTGGTAAGAAATGTGTCTGTTCCAATGCAAGTTACACAGAATTGTGTCCAGGCAGGTTTGGAATGTCTCCAGAGACAGATTCCACCACCTCTCTGGGCATCCTGGTTCAGTCCTCTACCACTCTCTAAGGAAAGAATTTCCTCCTTCAGTTTAGTTGGAACATCCTATCTTTCCAGAATGTTAGGGGTTGGAAAGGACCTAGAAAGATCATCTAGTCCAACTCCCCTGCCAGAGCAGGATCACCTAGACCAGGTCACACAGCAATGTGTCCAGGCAGCTCTGCAATGGCTCCAGACAAGGAGACTCCACAGCCTCCTGGGCAGCCTGGGCCAGTGCTCTGGAACCCTCACTGGAAAGAAGTTTCTCCTCGTGTTAATACTAAACCTCCTGTGGTCCAAGTTTGTCTGTTACCTCTTGTCCTGTCATTGGGCACCCCTGTAAAAGGGCTGGTCCCATCCTTCTGATACCACCCATGAAGTACTGATAAGCATTGATAAGATCCTCTTTCAGTCTTTTCTTCTCCAGGCTAAACAGCCCCAGCTTTTTCAACCTTTCACCATAAGAGGTGTTCAAGTCCCTTAATCATTTTTGTAGCCTTTCTCTGTACACTCTCCAGAAGTTCCCTGTTCTTTCTGAGCAGGGGAGACCAGAACTGGACACACTATTCCAGATGTGGCCCCAACTAGGATAGAGTAGAGGGGAAGGAGAACCTGCTGGTCACACTCTTCTTGATGCACCCCAGGATGCTATTGGCCTTCTGGGCCACAAGGGCACATTGCTGGCTCATGGGCATCTTGTTGTCCACCCAGACACCCAGGGCTTTTTCTACTGAGCTGCTTTCCAGCAGATCAGCCACTAACCCGTACCAGTCCATGGGGTTGTTCCTCCCCAGGTGCATCACCCTACACTTGCCCTTTATGAACTTCATAAGATTATTCTCTGCCCAGCTCTCAGCCTGTCCAGGTCACTCTGGATGGCAGCACAGCCTGCTGATGTGTCAGCAACTCCTCCCAGTTTGGTGTCATCCACTGACAAATGATCAGCACAGTGCAAGACAGTGCCAGCTATTAAATTGTATTTAGCAGGTTGGCAACTCCTGACTCCCTTGATAAATCAGAATTATGCCAATGGCTTTGAATTAGACTCAACTTATTTCTACTCAAAACTGTACACAGTGGCTGAAAAAATGACAAGTCACTTATATCTGAAGTGATGAAGTCCTAGTCAAGGATAACAACAATAATAACTGGCTGACAAGAGAATCTTGCATAGAAATAAGAGTAATACAATCAGCAGTGCTGTCAGCCTTCTTACATAGTTCCTTGCAATGGAATTTCAGAGCCTAAGATAAACAAAAGTGAAATAAAAAGTAATCTTATTTACTGCCATGCTTTGCATTAAACATCTGCATTACAATGGTATCATCTGCCTGTTGGCTTTATGTCTTTCTATATACTCAGTGGGACATTGTTCCTCTGAAGAACTGCTACCCAGCATCTCTGAGCCTAAGAGCATAATTAGGATTTAGGAAAAGATGAGAAGTGTGAGTGAGGAGAAAGATACTGCCATGTCATATAGATAAGCTACACACATAAGAAATATTTATCCACATGTTTTCAGGCATAAATAAAATATCAGATGACAGGAGCCAGAAAAATGACTTCTAGATTTGCACATTGCTAGTTTGCAAGTACCTCCCTAAATTTGATGCTGACCTGTGTCAGAGATGAATAGCATCACTGAGCTGCTCTTTGCTTCAATCTGGCAATTTGTATGCTCCTATCATCATTTCTCATCACCAGAAACATGACAAAAAGCATTGGTGCTGGAGCTATAACATAGCTAAAGAAGGGAGCAATGACATATGGCATGGGTCAAAAATAAACATTCCCTTGGGGATAGAAAGAAAACTTGGCATTTTGCAGCACACAAAGAGCTTGGAAGATTGTTTTCAGATATATATGTATATAAAATATTCCTTTTTACAATGCCTTAGAGAAATGGGAAGAGGTTGCCAGGCCAGCAGGGTACACAGTCTGCCTGTGGAAGTACCAGCTTCTGAAATGGATTATCACTTTTCCACATTTGCCAAATGACTCCTCAGTTGCTCATTTCCAGATGTTGGAGCCATCCACGTTATCTTCCCTCAGGACAGTAATGTATTTGTGAGCTCTGATGAAATTTACTGCTGAGCGTATTCTCGTATATAGGGAAGACCTAAACACAACAGGGACAGAAATTTATTACAAAGATCTTCCTGAATCTCCATTCAAGCTAATCAAGAGACTCCAATCATTTTTGCAGGGATTTAAAACTAGACACTAAAGGTGGGAGCAAAAGATGGTTCTTGGTTCTTCCTATCAGTGATGAAGCAGAGACAGAAGTGACCATGCTGGGACTGAGCTCTGTCAGTGCTTCTGGACAACTCTGAGGCTGTCATTTGGTGACACAATCTTAGTGTGACCTGGACAGGCTAGAGAGATGGGCAGGGAGAAACTTGATGAAATTTAACAAGGGTAAATGTAAAGTACTGCATCTGGGAAAGAACAAGCCCATGGATCAGTACAGACTGGGAACTGATCTGTTGGAGAACAGCCCTGGGGAAAAAGCTCTAGGAGTGCTGGTGGCTAGGAGGATGCCCATGAGGCAGCAATGTGCCCTTGTGGCCAAAAGGCCAATGGCATCCTAGGATGTATTAAGAGGAGCGTGGCCAGCAGAGCCAGAGAGGTTCTTCTTCCCCTCTACTCTGCCCTGGTGAGGCCTCACCTGGAATCCTGCAAGGGTTGTGAGCCATTGGAACAGGCTGCCCAGGGAAGTGCTTGAGTCCCCATCCCTGGAGGTGTTTAAGAGACAGGTGGATGTTGCATTAGGAGGCATCATTTAGTAAGTTGCTAGGCTAGGACAAAGGCTGCACTTGATGATCTCTAAGGTCTTTTCCAGCTGTAACTGTTCTATGATTCTATGATTCTATACTTAATAAGAGTAAGGTGAGAAACTCTTGCTCTTAAATGTAAATGAAATTCAAAGCCAAAAACTCTTACCAAAGGCTCCTGGAAAATGGAAGGTAAGAAGGGTATTAATAGAGGGTGAACAACATGCCATGCTTGAGGTGTTGTGTGGCTACCTACAGATGTTTAAAACACACTGGAGAAAAACCTATGAGCCGGACATGGAAGAGAAGGTGGAAGCAGATGGATCATCTCCAGACTACAGCAGAAAGTGGCATCTGCAGTGTGAAAACAAAGTCCTAAATAGTGGAAAAGCACTGCTCGAGATGTGAGCCCCAACCAAGCCCTGGCAAACACAGGGGCTTCAAAACCACTTCAGTCCAAGACCAACCAGTGACTAGAGCTACCCTAAAGCATGGCACAATAGCCAATTCCTTTGTTCTTCATCTTTTTTAATTTAATATTAATTTCAACCTCATCATGGAATAGCAAAGTGAAACAATGGTTGTTTAACAATTCACACAAAGAAATACTGCTGCTCTATCCCTAGGAAAGCTTGGCTTTTAACCTTGCCCACTTCAAAGCAGGCTCCTTTCCTCACCTGCTTTGGGTATGGGTGAAGATGTCACTGGGATGTCATGTCTAGTAACAGAGGAGAGGTGAGCAGCTGGGAATGACCTCTGCATTGGACATTTGGAGGGTCCAAACCTTCTTCCCTGCTGGAGAACCACAGGATACCATAGGGTGTCATGCCAACAACTGAAAATAAAACAAGTTCATGTGTGCTATTTTAAAAGTTTAGGGATCTGCACACCAAGATATATGACTACACCAGCCAAAAATGAGGAATTGCCAGAATCAAAAGCATGTGTCTATTCAGTTATCCCTTCTTCAAAGCACTAATGGACTGTGCCTTGAGGCTGGCAGGTTAGGTTTTTTTGTAGGGCAGAAAGTTGTGCAAACATCTCATTTTGTTCCACTTTGAAGTAGTTTCATTTGCTAGCAGAACTTAGAAAGAGATGAATGACTGAAAGAGGGAGTGCAGGCACAAGAAGGATGGTCCCACATTGAAATGCTATAACTCCCAGGAGAAATAATATGTTTGCTTCACAGCTGTCATTCCTTCTCTGGAAATCCAGACTCTGCCAATAAGCTTTTAAAACCAGAGTGGTCCAAGAGGCTGTAATATTTTAATGGCATTTTTCATCTTAAATTTCACCCAGTCCTCACTAAAATAGCAAGAAGAATAATCATGAGAGTATCTAACTATCAAACCTTCAGAGTATTTTCATGAGGACAAAGGTGCAAAGAAATAAAAAATGAACCCTTTTGCAGAATGAATGCTTTCAAGTTTGGTGTAAGAAAAACCTCTGATGTCAATTTGAACTTATTTCAGGGACATTTTGTGCCAGATGTTGTCTAGAGAGGAAAAAAAGCTCACACTAATGGTATTTGCTGAAAAAGGAACAAACCAACCAAACCAAAAAGTGTCAATGTTCTCCAAGCCAGGAGGGTAGAAGCAGATATTTGATGACTTCAGACATATGAAAGATGGAATAAGTCCTTGCAATATCTTCTCCTTAGGAACAGATACAAAATAACAACGGAAAAATGACCCCCCAAAAAGTGCACAAATAATCAGTTAAGAAAAACAAAAACAAAGGCAAATATGAGGTGCTAGGTGTCATGGATAATGGAGTATGGTGTCCCTGTCTGAAAACTTTGTACTTCAGGATTGAAAAGATTTTCTTTTAAATGGATAAAAGAATCTCTTAACCTGAACCTAATATCTTTTCCAGCTTTTATAGTTCATCATAAAATGGCATTTTTGGGTCATCCAGTGGAGCTGGTAGGAAGTATATGAGTAAGCAGTTTGAGAAGAATTAAAGAACATAGTGAAAGGCAAATCCTTCCAAGAATATTCAGCAGTAATATTGCTTATTGCTTTGCAGTAAACCTAAATGCAGCTACTCAGCTAGCATCCTCAGCACACCACTGCACTAAAGTAATTACATCACCAAAGGAGCTTTTGAAGCAAATTGAAAGGTTTACTGAAGACAACAACAGCAAAGAAAGTGGAAACTTTGCTGGTGACTTTTGCATCCTGTTTGAATTCATTTGAATTAAATCCTGGCTCTCCTTTTCCCTTCCTTTTCCCTTCCTTTTCCCTTCCTTTTCCCTTCCTTTTCCCTTCCTTTTCCCTTCCTTTTCCCTTCCTTCCCCCTTCCCCCTTCCCCCAGTACAGATGCTGGTAGTGTATTAAGCATTTATTAGTTCCTCAATTCTGAAGCTGGGTCAAGCAGCAGGTAGGTTATTTGCTTATTAGTTTGGCTAGTTCACAGATCTGAATTTCTCTTTAAAAAATAGCAGCTCTCAGAGGTTTGAGTTCAGCTGATTGATTTCTGAAGAGCCTGCTGTTGAGAATTCTGACTGACACAATTCCCCACCATCCTCTTTGCTCTTCTGCATCACTGATAAATTCCCCACCTTCCTTTGCAATCAGTGAGGATCAAAGCTTTTCTTCTTCATTGTCTGTTCATACTACTGACTCTGGCAGGCTCTTTCTTGTATGCTTGAAGTAGTTTTGGTTATTAGCATTTATGTCCTTACCAAGTTGCTCCTTCTATCTTTTATTTTTGCTACCCTGTTGTTCACTGGTATTTAATTTGCTACAATTCTTTATCTTCTCAAGTGGATATCACTTTCATTTTTTAGGGTGTGAGGTTTTTTCACTTCTAATAGCTTCCTTTCCTCTTCAGTTGAAGGTGTGGGAATGGTTCTTCCAGGCCCTAAGTTTCTAGTATAATATAGCTTAATAACACTATAGTTGAATACTTGCCTCTTTTAAATGGCTCTTTAACAAGCTTCCTCATTGTAGGGTAGCTTTTCCTTTCCAATCTTTCATTCTATTGTGATAGATATCCTTTGTTTTCCCTCAGTGCCACTGTTACATATGTATGCCTTATGGACACTGTCATTGAGTGGCTCTTCTATCCTGAGCCTCCAGTTCTGGGGCCATCTGAGAGCTGACAGTTACTTGTCCTCTTGTGGGTTTGCTGATCTTTTGCCCAAAAAGCAGGCATTATCTGATATCTCCCAAAGCTGTTCTTTGTTTTATGCCCTGATTTGCCTCCTTCCAAAATGATTTTTTTTCAGTACAACTCCCAGACCTCACTCCCACTGACAAACCTGCAGGAGGAAAACAAACTGTGCTTAGAAACGTTTGACTTGCTGAGCTCTCTACAAATCATTTCAACAAAGGGAGACAAGCTTGAAACACTGCAGGCTGGGAGGCAGATGATACAAGTATGTAGAGCTTTTACCTCTTTCCTGCCTGCCAGAAAATACCTTCTCTCTCTGCCTGAGCTTCCAAGTGCACATCATTTCTGCTCCGCTGGCCTGTACAAAAACCATGTAGACATGGCACTTCACAACATCGTTTAGTGGCATGGGGCTGTTGGGTTGACAGGTGGACTTGATGATTTTAGAGGTTTTCTCCAACCTAACTGATTCTATAATAATAGCCACAAAACCTCTCACAGGGAAAAGCTACCCAGTTCCCATAGTTTAAACCAATTCAAAACTGAAGAGGTTTATTAATTTAAGAACACATCATGGCTAGGCTTCAAGANAACCATAGAAAAGAGTAGACAGCACAATGGCTCTAGAAACACTGAGCTTTGGACTTTTCTTCAAGTGTTTATTTCTCCAGACTCTTTGATAGAGTTTTCCCAAAGCACTCTATGCCTTTGCTAGCCTATTGTCTATCTCTCTGTCAAAGTTTTAAGCAAAACCAAGACACCCAAGTGTCAGAGCTTGTAAAACTAATTGTATTAGCAAATAAGGTACATTGTGGAAACAGGAAACAAACACATTTTTTGTAATGAAGTTTTCTCTCCACCACTCTCAAATAAACAGCTTGATGAAATGCGAGTGGGACATTTATCTTCTTTCTTTACAAGATGTTGTGTGAACTTCTCTCTCCTGCCAATTAGTATTGATCTTCTTCACTTCATGTTTCCATCCTAACAATAAGGTAATAGAATCTGACACATAATTTGCTGAAATAATTTTTTTCATTATACTGCAGCAGTTTTTGTCAATACCTGAAGATAGGAGGCAGTTCATTGTGTGTAATGATATCTAGCAGAGTTGTCACATGGCTATAGCTCTTCATTTAATATCTTTATAAAAATAAGCTACTCTGCAAAATAAATATGTTTTAGAGAAGCTTTTAGAGTTCAAGTTGCTGGCAAAGTTAAGTGGCATGTGGCTAGAGGTAAACACTAGATGATAAATTGCTTTGGTACAACTGTGATGTTGGGTCTGGTTTTGATTTGTTGCTTTTTTTTGAGACAGCAACGAGATGAATCTGATTTCAGAGACAACCTAAGCTACATTTATATTAAAGCCAATTGAAAAGAGTAGACAGGCTAGCAAAACAATGTTCTCTTTCTGAGCTTCCACAGAAAATGCTTTCCTTTTTGTTGTCTTACAAGGGCTTCAATCCCAACACACTTAAAAAAAATGATCCCATCAAATCATCAGTTTGATCTTCTAAGCTCAAGATCAGTGCTGGGCCCATGTACAAATGTTAATACCCTTTTTCCATTATAAGATTTCTTCCCTTCTGTCTTGAGGGATTTCCTTTATACCTTGTCATTCCTTGGATATTTGTCTGCTTGTAATTCTGTCTTTTGTTTTACAATCAGCTTGTAAACTCCTTAGGGACAGAAATTATTCTTTGTTCTGAGTCTGGGTAGTGTCTCACTCAAAGAGGTCAAACTCTAGGGCTGGAAACACTAGTTGCATGCTGCAAAGCCACCAGACTTCCAAATGCTCTCATCTTACAGATTTTCTCAAGTACCTCATGGGCAAGAGGAACAACTTTGGTTAGGATAACTGCACTAGGATTGATCTTGCTTTGCTCTGTGTGGAGGTAACTACTTATGAGATGGACAATGAAGTTTCCTTTACAGTCAGTTGCAGGCTGTGGATATACTGAGGATCTGATTTATCTGATCTAATGGTGGTATCTGTTCTCAGATTAGGGCAAGGACGAGAGGACAAGACGAAATGGCCTCAAGATGAGAGGTTTAGATTGGATGTCAGGAAAAGTTTCTTCACTGAAAGGCTTGTTAAGTATTGGAAAAGGCTGCCCAGGGAGGTGGTGGAGTCACCATCCCTGGAGGTGTTTAAGAAACATATGGATGTGGTACTTAGGGACATGGTTTAGTGACATGGCAGTGATAGGTAATTTCTGATTCTGTTGAATATCATAGAAGCATAGAATAGCCCAGGTTGGAAAGGACCTTAGAGATCATCTAGTTCCAACTCCCCTGCCATGAGCAGGGATGCCAATCACTAGACCAGGTCACCCAGGGCCACATCCAGCCTGGCCTTGAACACTGCCAGGGATGGGACATCCACAACCTCTCTGGGCAACCTGTTCCAGTGCCTAACCACTCTCTGGGTAAAGAACTTCCTTCTAATCTCCAATCTAAATTTCCCCTCCTTCAGCTTGTAACCATTCCCCCTTGTCCTATTACAATCTGACTAAGTGAAAAGTCTCTCCCCTTCTATTTTATAATCGCCCTTTAGATACTGAATGATGATTCTATGATTATTAGCTGATGGAGTCTGAAAGTCGTAGTCTTAAGTAAATGTATAAGTAGGTGCCTATTGTGAGTAGGATCCCACCTGCAAGTTAGGTAGGAACCTGTTCCTTCCTTCCTTTCAGACTGAAATCCCATCAGTGCCTGGATTAACATGATGCTTACAGAATCACAGAACAGTTAAGGTTGGAAGGCACCACCAGAGATCATCACAAGGAGGACCAACTTCCCTGCTCTAGCAGGGTACCCTAGAGCATATCACTCAGGATTGTGTCCAGACAGGGAAGAAGACTCCAGGACCTCTCTGGACAACCTGGTCCAGTGCTCTGGTACCCTCATAGGAAAGAAGTTCTTACTCATGTTTAGGTGGAACTTCCTGTGTGCCAGTTAGTGCCCATTGCCTCATGTCCAATTGCTTGGTACCATCAACAAGAGCCTGGCTCCATCTTTATGACACCCTCCCTTCAGGTACTTATGTACATTTAAATATATTTTTTTGTCATTCCTGTCCAGTATTTTTATTCTCTGGTGAGAGAAAACACTGATTTAGGATAGTAATGGCTACCTACCTGTTCATGCTCAAAATGAAATGTGCAGATGTTCACAAACCTTCCTGGCTTAAAGGAAAGTTGGATTAAAAAACGTTTACTGGTCTCAAGAAAAAAGCTACAAGCACTAGATTTGATGCCAAAACTGACACCTGCTCAGTGGTTGCAGTAGCTTTCCATGTCTCATCAGGGAGATTGCACCTGTAAATTATCACTCAGCTGCTGATGGTAGGTTGATGAGCAGCAGTAGCCTACAGTCATCATCTGGTGATGTTTTTTGAGCCACCTAAATAATCAGAATTTGTAATAAAATCAGAATTAATCTCCAGTTCATCAGCTAGCTCCTGATATTTGGAAAGTTACTGCTTTTCAAAGCCCTCCTGCTGAGTCCCAGACACTAGCCAAAACCAGTGCCCTGGTTAGTGATGGAGCATCTGTTTCTCCTGTGCTTTGAAAGAGGTTTACCAGAACAATGTTTTTCAATAAGCTGTGTAAGCACGTTCTTGAAGTTCACCACATTAATCATATTGCATTTTGTTACTAGGGCAGCACACCACAGGGGTGGTCATGGAATCACTTTAGACAAAGAGCAGAAAGTTCAGCTTCAGAAACTCAAAAAGCATTGTCATTTCCCAAGAACATTAGGTTAGGCAGTTTTTTTCCTTACACCCCAAATCTAAAAGATAAACACAGATGTTTCATGAAGCAAAACTCCAAGCAAACTTCATTTGATTCATGGGTTACATCCATGAACTCTGGATTAGCTGAATTTCTGTGTAACACAGAATTAACTCATTCCCTTTAAATGCCTGAGATCTGCCAAACTATGAATTAATAATGGTAGCCAGTCTTTTATGTCAAATCAATCTTCCCTCCTCCAGGAAAGTTCATGACATTTTGTTATCTGCTTCAAGTGAATTCCCTGCACTTTAAGCATGAGAGTTCAGCAGTGAACTTTTTTGAACCCTGCATTGCCTTTCTCAGCAAAAAGGTAGTGAAGTCTGTGCCATTCATTTGTTTGTGCTTGGTATAGGAGGATGTCTGGGCTGTGGGAGCATTTCTAGTAGCTTCAATGAACACAGCATCAAGTAACTAAGAGTAAAATAATATGGGGGGAAAACAACATGTGACTTTGGGTCAAAAAGAAATAAACTATGCATTGTTATAGGCTGCAAAATGGAGCAAGAAAGCAACCAAGGTAGGAGGTTAGGATATCATCCAGAACTGAATCTCAAAGACTGACTCAAAGGGAGCGAGATAGAGGACTTGGTTTTATTAGTACAAACACAGGCTGCACAGAAGAAAAGACACTCCTGAGTTTTCCCCTTTGAGAAATTAAGGGCAAAGGGTCATCTAAGATAGGGACAGTAAATTCCCATCTGGCTCATGACTATTCTGTGATTTGGAAGTTGGTATGATGTCCAGTGTGTCCAGAGAAGGGCAACAAAGCTGCTGAAGGGTCTAGAGCACAAGTGTTATGAGAAGCAACTGAGGGAACTGGGGTTGTTTAGTCTGGAGAAGAGGAGGCTCAGGGGAGACCTTCTCACTTTCTACAGCTCCCTGAAAGGAGTTGGTAGTAAGGCAGGACTCAGTCTCTTCTTGTGATAGGACAAGAGCAAATGGTTTCAAGTTGTGCCAAGGGAGGTTCAGATTGGATATTAGGAAGAATTTCTTCACTGACAGGGTTACCAGGCATTGGCACAGGCTGCCCAGGGATGTGGTGAAATTACCATCCCTGGAAGAGTTCAAACAATTGTAGATGCAGTGCTTGGGGACATGATTTAATGGTGAGCATGGAAGTGTTGGGTAGGCAGTTGGACTCGATGATCTCAGAGGTCTTTTCAAACCATAATGATTCTCTGATTCTCTCATTTCCTCATTCCCATGAAATGTGTTGAAGACACCATCTGTTCTGCAGGGTAGATATCCACATAGTTGCATGCCAGGTTAGGACAGAGCCTTTCCAGTACAGTGGTGGCCAACAGCACCTCAGGCTTTAGCAGCACTAACATCTTCTCCACCCTGGTTTACATTAATATGCACTTCACATCTAATTCTTTTTACATCCAAAGCCTTTGGTTGTTGGTTTGTTGTTTTTTTCTCATTCAGTGAGAGAGGCAAAGCAATATGATTTGGCTGTTTGTCCGAGCTCAAGTAGTGTAAATCATTGGCTGATGCCCATGATGACAAATGAGCATCTTCCCCTGTCAGGAGGAATGACAGGTATTAGTGAGCCTGTTTTTTACCAGGAAGCCTCTGAAAGTCCTTCCTCTCTGCTTTCCTATGAGGTGGAAACATTGCTAAGGGATTGTATCAATACTGACAAAGTACAAGTTGTACTTCACAGTGCTGAATAATTCACACATCAGCATGTAGACAAAAAGCTCCAAATTATCTCACATTCAGAAGAAAGATGAGCACCCTAATGATGAGAAAGTAATTGATATAAGGTTCACCTACGTGGTGGATTCCATGGATGAACCCAGGCTGGCCAGATGGGTATAGAGTTCCAGTTTCAAGCAACAGCATTGCTACTGATTTCAAAGTATTTCAAGAGAAGAGATCCTTGTAATCTGAATACATATACAATCTCCAGTTACACATCTATATCACACTGCTATTTTGTAACAGAACAGATTTACACAACAACATTTAATAAATACGAGCTCTTGGCATTAGCTGGATCATCATATATTTTGGAAGACTTTCAAGCTTTACTTCATTTAGTTTTACAGTTGCTGTGATGCACAGAGGTACTGTGGAGTCACTGCTCTTACACAGGCATTTATCTAGTCCCCTGAGGTAAAACAAATGTCACAGGTAGCAGCCAGGTCTTCCTCCTCTGAAATACCTCCGCTGTCAGGAGGTATTTCACTGTTCAGTGTCAGGAAAGAATCCTGACCTGTGCTGGTGAATTTTGACTTATATTTGATGTTGCAATGATATTTCCAGCACACTTGTTAAAAAGCATGGGCTCAGCTCAGTTCCTGAGCCTGTTCCAAGCTGGAGAACACTTCATCTTTCCTCCACCAGAACCTGCTGTGGTCTCCACTCTCATCTACTAGCTTCACACATCTGATTTCAAGGACTATGCCTTATTAGAAGTTCTTCAGAGCTTAAGTGGAAACCTTTCTGACAAATGACACAGTTTTTTATACACCTGAGGGATTAACCTGAAACTCTCTAGATCCATAATGCACATTATGAGTCCCTCTCCCTAATCCTGTCTAGTGGATTGGCTCTATATAGGACCAAAGGAAAACTTTGAAGGCCCATGAAGGAATAAGAAAACATAAAGGAAGAAATTGTATCTCTACAAATCACTTCATTACTAAGGTGGAAAAATTTGATCAGAGCTCCACAAATACCTGGAAAACTTCACAGGCACAAAAGACAATCCTTCCATCGTCATGCCTAGTTTCCTAGTCACATGAGATAATCTTTTACACCTTCTGCTACTGATTTCTCTCTCCTTCTGGCTCCTCAGCTGCTGAGTCTGAATTTGCTTGTTTCTCACACCATGATCTCCCTCTTATCACAGAGAGGAACTCACAGCTTGGAAGGGTGCTTGGAAAGAGGCAATGGGAATTCTCTTTGTGCTATTCTGAGAGACTTTCCCTGTAAGCAGGTGTAGGTTCTCTCCCCAGTAGGGACTTCTGTTGTAAAGCCCACAGAAAATCATGTCACAGTAGTTGACATATCCATTTTCCAGATGGCTAGAAGTTCCTGTGAATGATCTCTGTAGCTGTTGTGTGTGGTTACAGTCCACCCTTGTGCAACTTTTTACACTGTAGGCATTGCTAGTATCAACAGTGCTCCTGTCTTGCTGTTTTACCACCAAGTCTCAATTTGCAAAACACAGTGCCTGCAAATTGCTCTTGATTTGTTTGCATCGTTCTCAGCCAAGAAACCTCCCCAAACACAAGTCAATGTGTCCATCTTATTTATCACTGCAGTTTATTTTTAATTGAGCATTTTGGAAACACTAGAGTTGCTTTTATTGCTGCCTTAGCACAAAGTAATGTCCCACTATCATACTATTTAGATCAGAAATGTAATTACCAAAACATAAATTGGAAAAAACAAAGCTTCTTCACTTTGACTTGCAAACCATAAAATGTTGCTTATAAATTAGAGTAGCCTGGAACTGCAGCTTCACATTTCTCAGTATCACAGATGTCCTGTTACTATGCCTCAGTCAGCAGATATGCCAACAGTAAGGCAGCTACCAGGCTTTATAAACTTGCTCCTAAATCTGGCTTACCAGCTAGCCTGATCATCATGTGGAAGTCAGTGTAAGATCTGGAGTCCCACAGTTTGTTCAATCAAGAAAATGCAATTATTTGTGAGAGATGGAACCTGTTAGATACAAGCCAATATTTTATGAATAGCTTCCTCTGTACATCAGATGCCTTAGCATTAAGGAAAAGCCAAAAATAGCTATAGTTACTCCAGGTGGAATGATAGAAATTATCTTCCAGACTTATGTCTTTAAATTAGCAATGACTGAGACCAGCAATGACTGAGTCCAGTGTGAGGATCACTGATAGACACTGCAGCTCAGAACTCAGCAGTGAAGTGTTATTGACCCAACTGAAATCCAAATTTGGTCACCTTTGGCAGTTCTAGCAAGGGAGAGAATGACTGCAAAAAACATAACTGGAACTTCCACTTCTTTCTGCTCTTACTTTTCCCCTGAGGCTTTCATTTACTACTGGCTGAAGGCTAAAATCTCTACAAAATAGCTGTTTTGCTTATTTCTGCTGCTATGTTGGTCAAGGTCTCCTGTTCCTCTATGTATTCAGCCCCTGTATGTTTAACCAGCAGTGGGGATCACTCCAGAGAAGAGACTTTTGGCAGTACTTACATGAAACATGGCTCAGTAGGATGAGGTTTGAGTTCTACCAACCGAGTAACATTAAAAGACCATCACTGTGTGGTTAATAAAGGTTCCAGCAGGATCATACCACAGAAACAGACTGAAGGAGCAACTCCATACTCATACCACCACCTCTGCATTGCTGTGCTCCAAGAGTCACTGCAGTTTTGCCTGTTGTTGATGGATGGATGGTTACACTGTATTCCACTGCCTTAAACTGAAGCAACCTCCAGGCACAGTACCAGTTCCAGATGGCAGGAAGCTGTTTGTTCAGAGCTAAAAGTCACTGGTAAAGGGGCATAAAAACACTGCCTGGATTTACCTTATGTTATGTCTTGAATGTGATTAAATACAGAACTCAGGTTTCCAGTTTGGTTAAACCACTCTTGTCATAAGTAATACATTCACTTTCCCCCCCAAAATACATAAGACCCATTCCGTCCAAGCTATACACTTAGCTCCTTTAATAGTTTCAGGAGCCACATTCCTTTCTCTTCCCTCCTCTCTTCTCCTTCCAAACTCCAGTCTTGCTGATAGAGATTGATTTTATTCTGTTGTTTCCTATTTGCTTTGGATAGTCAAAACTGAAGTGCTGTTTCTACTTGGCTTGATTCTTCTCTTCTTGAATTTATTAAGTCTCTTCAAGAGGTAAACAGCATGACTATTTAAACAAACAAAAAAATGCATCTAAATTGAAAGAATTGTGACAACAAACCTTCTGATACAACAGGAACTGATACATCCACAGAAACTATTTAACCACAAGAATTTGTCGTGGGCTCTTACAAAGAATATGGATACAGAGAATGTGGATACAGAGTCCTGAAGATAATTTCACTCATTTCCCAGAGGAACAGATCTCAGCAAGATTGCTTCTAACAAAAAAGAGAATAACAAATGATGTTTTTACTAACAGACTGAGGAAATGCAGGAGAATTGCTTGCAAGTTATTCTTGACACAGATACAAAAATAATAGGCAAGAGAACATTTCCTTTGCTTATGGATCCAAGCCTCACTTTCTTGAGGTCCTAGTGTTTTTAATAGACAGGTCAAAATGAGTTTAAATGATTCCTTGTGGCTTCATGCTGTATTTATTTTGCAGTGGCAAAAGTCTCCCAAGGAGAATGGTGAGTGGTTTGCCTCCTACCCAGGGAGAATTCTGTGCTCTTGATTCCTTCTGGTGAGTCTGTGCACATCCTCTGTGTGATGTGGGATACATCCACTGATAATGTCACCAGAGTCCACTGCTTCCAACCACTGGCATGCATTTTCAAGGATGCTTCAGTGTCCTATTGGGTTATGGTAGTAAAACTATTAGGAACAACTAGGATCAGCTGAATCAGCTTCTATCTTAAAACATCTAATGTCTTTGATTTTCCAGAGTGGGGAGGAGTAGACTCAGTATATACCTGTCTTACACTTTCCCAAGCCAAAGACACAACCCCTGCTGGTTCCTCTTGCTCCTTTTGCAGCTGTAGAGGTTCTTCATCACCTCCAAAACCTGCAGAAGCAACAAATCCACAGAAGTTCTTTTCTCTCCTCTGCAATCATCAAATCTCCAAGGATAGACTGGAAGGGCAGAGCAGAACCATTTGAGCATCACCCACTGTTCCTCTGGCAGCCTTTCTAGTTCTTCAGGGCATCCAGAGAGAAAAATGAAGGAAAGACATAGAAAAGAGAGAAGAATGATTTTTTTCCTGATGTGTCTGCAAAATATAGGCACTGTAATGTAGGTCAAAAGTGTGTTTTCTACAGCTATATTATGAAAATTGTTCCTATATCTCAATCAAAATGAATAATATTCACAATAAAACCACGTAAAGTTACACAACTACACTTCTGAGCCCTCCTAACTAGTTTTTCATTAGCAACACTTTGACATTCCTTTCTTCTTTTTTTCTGCATGAACTTACAAAGACACAGAGTCCAACCCTTCCCTGCACAATGTAGGAGAAAAGTTAATGACATCTGAATCTCCTGTGTTGCATTGTGAGCAGGATTGCACTTGCAGTGCTGCATAGCCAGCAATGTGCCCTTGTAGCCAAGAGGCCAATGGCATCCTAGGATGCANTCAACCCCTGACATATTGTGATTCTGTGATAGTTATTCTCATGGATACACAGACATACTCCATCCCTGCTCTGCATGTTAAATGTTCAGGTTCTGACTGCCTGAAGGAAGAGCAGACATGGAAGGCTCCAGCTGACTCCTAAATGCTTTTGCATTCTCAGATAAAAGTTAGTATTTTTTTTGTCTATTACACATTAACAGTTGATCTGTAAGAGATTTTCTTCAATTGGTCTAGAAGCATTTGAAAAGGTCATAGTTATTTTCCCTTCTGTTGAAATCATTGTCTTCACACATTTACTTTAAACTGAGAGTAGTAAGCAGTAATTTGATAAGCCAGCTTTTTTGTTCTTGGAAAACACAATCAAATATTTCAACTTAACTAATTTTCCTTCTTATAGTCTTTTATCTTCTGAAGAAATGTGGTGTTCCTCAAAATGCTGACAACACATTACCACAGGAATCACATTTTATGAATTCTAATTCACAAAAATGAGGATTGAGTGCTGTAAGGAGCTGATCTCACTTAAGTGACTTCAATTACATCTGTCAGAAAGCAACAACACGTGTCAGACAACAAACAAAACTCTTTTCCCAAGAGAGTGTCTGACATTTTCCACTTCAGTTCCATAAATTGTCACTTTGGAAATAGTTTACTGTGATGATCTTGAAACAGTTCCTTTCACTAGTACAAAGCCAGTTAAATAGATAATAAATATATCAATAAAATATTTTTGATAATATCATATAGAGCTGCAAAATAAGAACTCTCCCATGAAATTCCATCAAAATAAATATCTGGATATATATAAATTTTTATGAAAATTGTATTTCTTGAAAGAGATTTTTTTTTTCCATGCTCAACAACAAAACCATACCATATCTTCTTTTAAGACCAGGGTGGATTCCTGAGAAGCTTAGGCAGTAAGCTAGAGTTGGCATCTAGTTTCCATGTTTTATTTCAAAATAAAATATTTATTTATTTCAAAATATTTAGAAGCCATACTCACCTTCTGCCTAGCCTTGGAAGCATCTCAGTACCTTGAGAGCTAAGTTTTCAACACTGACATTTCCCAGGATGCCTCAGGATGAACTTTCATCCAAGCTCTCTTGGGATACAGGAACAAAGTGCACTTCCACTTCAGAGTCCTGATGTTTGGGGTATCCTTAGAAATTACTCCAAGCTTTGACTGAGGCTGTGTTGCTAATTCCTTGCTTCTCTCACTCATTAGGTTAGCATACAGCATTATTCTGTGATTGGAGAGTCTGTAGCCCCATACTGCCTTCTCCCTGAAGGTAATCAAATATTCCTTTTCTATATGAGTTCCCTTATCACTAAGCTACAAATTGTTTTGGGAAAGGGCCAGACAGGCCCACTCCACCTGGTAAAAAACAGGAGAGGCTAGGAGAATTCAGCTTAAGTCAGGCTTAGCTTACAGAGCTAGTAGAGCCTCTAATTCTCCTGAGTGACATTCCCTGAGGAACAAAACAATCTGCATTGCAGTCCTTGGCTATTTTATTTTACAACAAGGACTCACTTGACTGTGGCAGGCTACTGGAAGTGAGAAGGTGCAGTGACAGTCATGCTGCTGTGTCACTCTTGTGCCCATTTCCACTCTCTCTTGTCCAATGAGTAGTTGATAAGCTGATAGAAAGTCAAAGAGTTTCAGACAGAAAAATGAGGACAGAGTCAGCTGCAGAAAACAGACTTGATTTATACAGTAGCAGTTGTCTCCCCTCAGCTGAAGGAAAAAAAAACAACAACCCAACCCCTATCTGTGAGCACTCCTACTCTTATGCAGTGTGATGATTACAAGCTAAATCTTGAAGCCCTTTTATTGGTGCTTTAGGAGAAGCATTGCCCATTAGAGGAGTCTGTGTATCTGCTGGGTTTGGAAGAACAAAGGGTCAGCGACAGTAGGAAGAAAGCAAATAGCTTTACCTCATGCATGGATGAAAGGTTAGTTCAGGAGGCACTCACAGGGATGTTTGTAAAGGCCAGAGGGAACTGTGATGAGTGTGCTGTATTACCAATTTAAAGCTAACTAAGTGTGGTGTCTTTTGAAGAATCTAGTTATTTGCTCAAGGCATTGCCCAGATGCAAAAAATATACCTGCAGGAAAATGAAAGACAAAGGTTTTCAAATACTTCACAGCAGCTTAGACATTCAGTGTTTTCTGGCCACATTTGAAAGGTTCATTCCAAATTTAACAGAATCAATCAGCTTGATGGCCACTGTGTTAAAACCACTAAGTATACTGGACCAAAAAGTAAATTAAAATCTTGGAGGAACTGGAAAAGTAAGGAATAGTTTCAGGTCACTGGTCTATATTTAAGCAGAGCAACTCATAGGAGTAGGATGGGATACTTTTCTTCTGGGATATGTGTTTAATAACTTACAGAATTAACTTCACAGTGGTACTGAAAACAGAAAAGGAGAATAAAGAGGCCCCATCCAAAAAAGGGTATAACTCAGAATCATAGAATCTTTTAGGTTGGGAAAGACCTTTAAGATCATTAGTTCAACCATTAAGCCAGGTAGCCACTAAACCATGTCCTTCAGCACCACATCTATACAGCTTCTAAATATCTCTAGGGATGGTGACTCAACCATTTCCCTGAGCAGCCTGTTGCAATGCTTAATAATCCTTTTAGTGAAGATATTTTCCCTAATATCTAATATAAAGCTCTCCTGATGTAATTTGAGGCTCTTTCCTGTCACTTTTGTAACTTGGAAGAAGAGAGCAACTCCCAGCTTGCTACAACCTCCTTTTAGGTAGTTGGAGAGAGTGATAAAGTCTCTCTTCAGCCTGCTCTTCTCCAGGCCAGTCAACCCTAGTTCCCTTAGCCACTCTTCATCAGACTTGTTCCCTAGATCACTCACCAGCTTCACTGACCTTCTTTGGATACACTCCAGCAACTCAATGTCCTTCTTGCAGTGAAGGGCCCAAAACTGAACACAGTATTCAAGACATACCCTCACCAGTGCCCAGTACACGAGGGCAATCACCACCCTAGTCCTACTGGCCACTCTATTTCTGATCTAAGTCAGGATGCTGTTGGCCTTCTTGGCCACCTGAGCACACCGCTGGCTCATATTCAGCTGCTGCCAACCAACAGCCTCAGGTTCTTTTCCACCAGGCAGCTTTCCAGCCACTCTTCTCCTGTAGTGTTACATGCAGTTGTTGTGACCCCAGGGCAGGACCCAGCACTTGGTCTTGTTGAATCTCATACAATTGGCCTTGGCCCATCTATCTAGCCTGTCCAGATCCCTCTGCAGAGCCTTCCCATCCTCACACAGATCAACACTTCTGCCCAACTTGGTGTCATCTGCAGACTTACTGAGGGTGCTCTTCATTCTCTCATGCAGAAGATTGACAAAGATATTAAACAGAACTGGCCCTGGTATTGAGTTGTGGGGAACACCACTTGTGACTGACTGCCAACTGAATTTAACTCCATTCACCACCACTCTTTAGGCTCAGCCATCCAGCCAATTTATTATCCAGCAAAGCATATGTCTATCCAAGCCATGAGCAGCTAGTTTCTCCAGGAGAATGCTGTGGGAAATGGTGTTAAAAGCTTGACTAAAGTCTAGGTAGACAACATCCACAGCCTTTTCCTCATCCACTAAGCAAGTAAGCTTGTCATAGGAGATCAAATTAGTAAAGAAGGACTTGCCTTTCATAACCCATGTTGACTGGGCCTGATCACCTGGTTGTATTTATGTGTCACATGATGATCTCAAGATGATCTGCTCCATAACCTTCCCTGCCACTATGGTTAGACTAACAGGCCTGTAGTTCCTTGAATCCTCCTTCTGGCCCTTTCTGTAGATGGGCATTACATTTCCTATCCTCCAGTCAATTGGGACCTCTCTGAAAGTAAAAAGATGTATTGGTCTAGTCAATGACTGGATAAACACCCTAGGTCCAAAGGTAGAAGATAGCCTGTGGTCAACTGCCAGGTCATAGAGATCAGCTTTGATTTCAGCAGCTCACTTGTATGACTTGTGTTGCACAACATCAGAAAAATATGGTTTTACAGACAATCTTCATTGTTCTAGATCCCCAGAGAAACACACACATAAAATGCATAATTCCTCTAGATGACCTCCTTAATGCAGGCTGGGATATAGCTCTGGAAACAAGGCACACTTTGAAGAGCTTAATGCATTATTCCTTTTAGGGGTGAGCTCATCATCTAGCTGAAAAGAAATGTAGCCTCAGTGTTTGTGGAAATTGAAGTTGTCAGTGGAGAATGATTGTTTGCTATGGGGATTAAAATATCACTGCCCTGAGAATTGTTTACAGAAGAAAATGCTAGTAGAATTCTGTACATGAACAGGACCAAGAGGCACTGAAAATTCAAAGGAAGATCAGGAGTGAAATGTGTTGGCCAACTTCAGGCACAAACATAAAAATGGAAAGTGGTTGTTAACTAAAAACCCTGAAACATGCTAAAAATGTCATCATAGCACCTAGGAAAGCTGGTGACAGCTTCCCTTAGGGTTTGGAGTGACAACAGCAATGTAAAGCAAGTGCATTGCATCGTGTCCCTCAGCTGACACAGATGGTTGTTACTCATGGTCAGAAATAGTGTATGTGACACATTTCTGCTGTGTGCAGTTGATATGATTCAGAATACACTTGTCACCCATCTGATGCCTGAAACTGAGAACTCCTGAAAATACAAGCTTCATTCATGATTAAAAGGCCTTGCAACGTGACAGTTTATTTAAACAGAGTCCAGGTGATTTTGTTTTCTCTGTTTAAAAAGCAAAAAAAAAAAAAAGCAAAGTTAATGCTTTCAAAGGAGGGTAACAAAAAAAAAAATTTATTTACTCAGCATCTGGAACTGTAATCTAAATGTATGTTATTCTCCAGGCAGGTAAGAGATGAGATTTTTCATCATACCAAGCAGTCAAGAGCAGTGAATCAGATCCTCCAGACTCCTGGTTCAAATCTAAGGATGACTTTTGGCTTTCTAGGTTTATTTGGAAGTCAGGACCTTCATCATTCATTTTGTCCATGCTTTTAAAGAAACACTAGCAGTGGTGCCCTCTAGAAAATGGTTCAGAGTGGTAATTCTTAAACTGCAGAATGTTCTTCTCATTCTGTGACACCTCAGAAAAGGGCAGGATTTTAGATTCATGTCACGTGGCTGCTCTAGACATATGGTGGGTTGGCTGCTTTTAATTTTGGTAACAAACCTGAAGAAGCCTAAGAATCTAACAAAAGAGTGATGGATGCTACTTCAATGTCAAGTTCAGCATCTCAAGACACAGCACTGATGACAACTCTATCCTTGATAAGATTTAATCAATCTGCTCCCTTTGAACCCCTGCAACAGCACTAGACATACATATGGCATATATTTCTTCTCCTACAATAAAGTGTCTCCTTAAAAAGTAAAACTGCCTCTTAAATGAGGAAGAGGTGAAAGATCATTCTTCTAGCAGAATGAGAGGTCTCTTCCATCTCCCAGTTTTTCTCATAGCAAGAGCTGCTTTCTTAGTGAACACTTTTGGGAGTCCCAAGCAGAGGTACTGATGTCCAAAGATGGAGTTTTGGAACTAGGAGATTATTATGAGGGTTATTTTTGTAGTCAGCATCCCTGTTTGTTTGTGTATGTCACAGCAGTGACTGATAGTCATCTTCCCATAAAGAGGATTGATCTTAGGATCAACAGCTTAACCTTTCTCTGGAAGGCTAGCAGATGTATTGTCTCCAGCTGCTCCACAGGTCATGATCCCTTGTCTCCACCACAGCCAGCCCCTGCTCTTCCATGGTGTCCAGATAGCAATGTTCATGTGCCTGGGCTCAGATCTTTGGTGTCTGCAGTACATACCAAACAGAAGATGCTGGTCCCAACTGACTAAATAATTTTCTATAAAAATTAAGCAAGCTTTTACCAGCCAAGTAAACAAAACTGCTTGCCTGAACATCTGATCATCCTCTGGAGTGAAGGCTTCTAACCTGTACTTTCACCTGCCTGTCAAAAAACTAGTGGTGATTATAATAGAGGAAAGCAAAAATGACACCTCCTCAAATACCTATATATAAAATAAAGGTGTACTATGACTTTACTCCTTCTGTGTTGACTCAGTAGAATAACTCAACTGGAAGGCTCCAGAAAGGCTTCCAGCTACTCTGGAGTGACGGGCTGGATATATTATGGAAGGATCTAGTAGGTTCACTAGTCATAAAGTAGCCTCTTCCATTCAGATATTTCACATTAACTCATATCAGCATTTTAAATTCCTTGGCATTTGGCTGTTTGGTTTTTTTTTCTTTAATCTTTAAGCACTCTGAGATGGCATCATGGATGCAAAGACTACAACTGACTTATCAAGAACCTGGAGGGATAGTGAATATGCAAAGACCATATCCATGGACCAGCTTCTGTTCTCTGCAAAAAGCAGTGTGTAAGGTTGTGGAAGTGAAATGCTGGGGGGAAAAAATGAGTTAAATAAAGGATTTTTGTGGAAGAGAGATTTTGTGGAAGACTAGTCTCTATTTAGAGGCAAGGGAACTTTTTGGGTAAACTGCATCTCACTGCTTAAGGCAGAAGACAGGGAGGATAACTAGGAAGGTATTCAATTAATAAAAGAAGACAGGATAAAGAAGCACTAATTTAGCATAAAATCAAGATGTCAAGAACAAAATTAATCAAGGCACCCAAGGATAAGTAATGTCTTAATTTCCTACACACCAATGCCAGTGACCTGTGTAAGAACAGGAATTGGAATGTATACATGAGCATAAATTCAGCCTTGTGGGGAAGAATGAGGCCTGGTAAGAAGATCTGCATGACTGGAGTGCTGAAGTGTCCTCCTATTACCTGTTTAGGATGGGATGAGTAGATTTAAAGGGATGCAAAGTGTTAGGCTATGTCAAAAATGGTATTGTCTGTTTGAGTCACTGCCAGCTTCGAAGCAAATATTTAATGAATCAAGCCAATATCCTAACAGGTAGGACATAGTCCCATAGATCAAAGCCTTGAGGACAAGCTAATGGCCTTTATAAATATTTACCTATAATATTCAAGTTAAATGATCTGTTATCACGGGAAACTTCAGTCTGTGTGATATGTGCTGACAGTCTTACTCTGCAAAATATCCTCCCATTCCTAAATTCAGTAGAAGATAACCCTTAATTCAAAAATGTTATCACTGTCACAAGGGAATTCTATGTTAGATGCCTTCTTAACAGCTAGAAGGAACTTGATCAAAGAGTCCAAAAGCCCTGGGAGTTGTGAATATTGCACAGGGGAGTTTGGCTTGGGGTATGGTGGCAGCATTTTCTCTGTGGTCCATTGGGCTGATGCATCTTGTTCTCAGTGTGGTTGGGCTGTGCTGCCAGCAGCTGCAGGCAGAACTTGGTGTGTGAGTGAGTGTAGAGGTGGGAAGACAATGCTTTCGTAGACTTTCAGCTCCCAGCTCCTCTTTCCAGGGAGATGCCACTGAGTCATGGTATTTTGCTTGTCACAGAGTTCATAACTCAACAAAGCTGTGACGTGCTGTCTGTCACCAAGTTCAGGCATTGCTGATTAGCAGAATAAGAGCACCTTTTGTTCACTGAAGCAGGGTTCCCAGAGCCTCCCTGAGTTTCTCAGGTGAGAAAGTGTGGGAGCACATTGAATTCTCTGTGTACTGAGAAAGGATGTCTCAGCTCTTACAGGCACAAAGGAGCAGATTGGTTTCTGATCCAGAGCCCAGCTTCACTGGAAGAAGTTAATGATGAGCTCTCACCTTACTCTATGAGCAAGCAAGCATGTAGGTTACTGAACCATGAGGGAGTCAAAACAGAGAGAGGCGAGACTGTGGAGTTGCTACTCATTAGTAATAGTTCAAAGCAAAGATGAGAAATATTCAGAAAAAAAGGTACTTACGTGACAAGTTATGAAAGTGCTAATAGAAGAAAAGAAAACCTGAAAGATGAGGAAAACAGCAACACAGCAAGATCAAGGCTCCTCCCTTTTCAAAGAGATATATATTGATGGCTGCTTGGGCAACACAGACTCATTGGGTGCCCAGCAGTGGCATGTGAGCATGGTAATGGTCAGGCTAAGAACAGCTAGTTCCAGCCCATTACAATGTCTATAAACAATAAATGAATGATGCTTCTGTCCTCACAAGTTGTGTGTCTGATCTTGCTCTTGAACCTCTGCAGCTGGTATATGGTATGGCTAGGCTTTGCAAACGAAGATCCAGGGAGGGCTCCATCCACACTCCTCATCAGAGCCTTTTCCAAGCGCGCTGATAAAAAGAGGATAGCAGATAGCACCCTCGAGCCTGTGCTATGGATTTTTTAGGTGAGACACAGCATGTGCAGAGCTGGACCCACCCTTTAGTCCTAAGGTTCATCTGCCAGGGCCTAGCAAGCTTGGACGCTGGCAGCGAGGTCCTTTGGATGTAGGTTTTATTAGAGTGTCCTTCTCTTAGCTGGAAGGCCTTACAGGGCTAAATGAGCTCCATCTGCCCGGCTTTGGAATCAGAGTTGTCCTTCTCCTCGGATGACTGCCAGAAGGCTAATGAGCTCATCCTACCCATACAAGGATTCTAGGAACATGGGTATCACTCCCCACACTTTCCCGTGGGCAATGAGTTTAATGCTCCCTCTGCTGTGGGCACAGTTAGCGCACCAGGGGCCACAGCAGACCACAAGTGATTTTCAGACTGTGCCTAAGCTGGTATATGATGCCAGAATGAAAGTAGCTTCAGGGTTACAACCTGTACTTGCCTCTCTGCAAAGCAATTACACCTGAGCCAGGTTGTTTTACACCCGGACAGAATGTTTGACAGTGACTACTGAAGAAGTCTTGCTGTTCAGAACAGAGCTGTTGCCTAATAAAAGATAATATTCAATACTAAAGTGTGTACAATCACCTCACAATCAGCCTTACACTACTGGCTTGTTCAGAGTAAGCTCAGGTAACTCTGTGTGATGCTGCATTGCTCTGTGTAGATATAACTTCAAGTGATCCTGACTTGATCACGTGTGCTCTGCATCTGTAAGCTTTGTGCTTTATGTCCTAGAATCACTTAAGTTGGAAAAGACCTCTTAAGATCATCAAGTCCAGCCACTGAACCAACAGTTCCATGCCCACTAAACCATGTCATTAAGTGCCACATCTACACATTTTTTTAAGAGCTCCAGGGATGGTGACTCCACCACTTCCCTGGGCATCCTATGCCAATGCCTAACCACTCTTGCAGGGAAGATATTCTTCCTAATAGCTAACCTGAACCTCCCTTGGTACAATCTGAGGCCATTTCCTCTTGTCCTATTGCTATTTCCTCTTATCCTATAAAAGTATTTTCACAGTGTCATTGAGCTGAGGACAGCTTTGACTATATCAACTGGAGGTAACAAATCCAAACAGAAAAACATGAGTAAAAATAAACTTAAAAAATCAGGACCCTGCAGCTGAAAATGTAATCACAGCTAAAAAGTCAGACCNAAAGACCTCTTAAGATCATCAAGTCCAGCCACTGAACCAACAGTTCCATGCCCACTAAACCATGTCATTAAGTGCCACATCTACACATTTTTTTAAGAGCTCCAGGGATGGTGACTCCACCACTTCCCTGGGCATCCTATGCCAATGCCTAACCACTCTTGCAGGGAAGATATTCTTCCTAATAGCTAACCTGAACCTCCCTTGGTACAATCTGAGGCCATTTCCTCTTGTCCTATTGCTATTTCCTCTTATCCTATAAAAGTATTTTCACAGTGTCATTGAGCTGAGGACAGCTTTGACTATATCAACTGGAGGTAACAAATCCAAACAGGAAAACATGAGTAAAAATAAACTTAAAAAATCAGGACCCTGCAGCTGAAAATGTAATCACAGCTAAAAAGTCAGACCTAGGCAGTAAAATGAAATAATGGTAACAATAACAATTTTTCTGCATTAATCGAAGACAGAAGAGCTTTTGGTTGTATCAATACAAAGAATGATTTTGGATCTTTTCATAGAGTAGGATCATAGAATCCTAGACTGGTTTGGGTTGGAAGGGACCTCTGGAGCTCATCTAGTCCAACCCCCCTGCAGTGGCCAGGGACATCCCCAACTAGAGCAGCTTGCCCAGAGCCCTGGCAAGCCTCACCTGCAATGCCTCCAGGGATGGGAACTCAACNAATAGCTAACCTGAACCTCCCTTGGTACAATCTGAGGCCATTTCCTCTTGTCCTATTGCTATTTCCTCTTATCCTATAAAAGTATTTTCACAGTGTCATTGAGCTGAGGACAGCTTTGACTATATCAACTGGAGGTAACAAATCCAAACAGGAAAACATGAGTAAAAATAAACTTAAAAAATCAGGACACTGCAGCTGAAAATGAGATCATCACAGCTAAAAAGTCAGACATAGGCAGTAAAATGAAATAATGGTAACAATAACAATTTTTCTGCATTAATCGAAGACAGCAGAGCTTTTGGTTGTATCAATACAAAGAAAGATTTTGGATCTTTTCATAGAGTAGGATCATAGAATCCTAGAATGGTTTGGGTTGGAAGGGACCTCTGGAGCTCATCTAGTGCAACCCCCCTGCAGTGGCCAGGGACATCCCCAACTAGAGCAGCTTGCCTAGAGCCCTGGCAAGCCTCACCTGCAATGCCTCCAGGGATGGGAACTCAACCACCTCCCTGGGCAACCTGTGCCAGTATTCAAATGCAGAGATGAACTCTGCAGGATGATATTTCAGCTTTGTTTTCTATGATTTGTATGCTCACCTGAATTTGTTAATGAAAAAACAGAATTAGATAACTTGGGAGCAGTTAGACTGCTGATGGACTGAAGCTATTGCCTAAAACACTGGGTAGAATTTCTCCATTATTTTCCCTGCATGTCTATATCCATTTGCAATCTCTTGATTTAGCCTAAGCTCTTAAACCCTCTAGAGAATTATTTACTCTTTTTTTTTCCCCTGTAACTTCATTGTCTAGTGCAGTGGATTACATTGCATTAATTCCAGTTATTATAAGATGTACAATTACTGTATTGATCATCATCATCATTGAAGCTCTTCATCATCACCACTTGCACTGTTTGCCCATGGGGCTGATATCAGGTAGAGAAAACAGGTGCAAAATCATTGAATACCAAAGAATGAGAATGAAGAAGGATAGAAAGGAAAGATCAAAGCAGGGTTTACTGTCTTAAGTGCCATATGGACCCTGCCTGAAGTCAGACCACTATCGTTTAAATGGACTAGAAATTTCTCTCTCCATGCAGGATCTAAGAAATTATATTAACTGGAAGACATCCCTTGTTTTGCAATAATACCTTGACCTAAATAAATCTGTCTGATTTTAGGATAAGCATGATAAAATGCCAACTCTCAATGACATCAATCTTTGAGGTTGTTATAAATAAGTGATAACAATAACAGATATAAGAAATTTAAACTGGCGTTAGCTGGGAAAGACACATTGTTTTAACAGATATATTTAGCTTTCAAAACTTTTTCCTTGTTTCCCAGAGGAAAAAATATGACTTGTTTTATATTTTTCCTGATCAAATAACAAAGGTTTATCACATAATATGCAGAACCCTGGGAGACTCACCTGGAAGTTCCAGATTCAGGCCTTTAATCTGAATTCCTTCTAAGGAACTTTGTTTCTGACAGAAAAGAGTATTAGTGAACATTTTACTGTTCACTGAAGCAGCATCAAAGCCATTTTTTTCTACCTGAAGAGTGGCCTAAAGTATGTTTTGAAATACATGTATCAGTTTGTCTTATTTTATTTTGCAGACAGCAGCTTTAACCTCAACTTTTATTTGGTTTTATTCTTCTTCTTTGCATGCTCTCTTAAGTTTTGTAGCTCAGCTAGACATTACCAGCCTGAATTTGACCTTATAATTATTCTACACTGGGACAATTCCACTGACTTCTTCTAGATACAGACTATTAAATCATGATTGAAATCAAGTATCATTTGCACTGTGTATAACAATATAAACACCCAAGGGGATTCTGTTCTCTTAAGACATCTAGGTTGTAAACATCTTTGTTCATATCATCCTAAAGCCCAATTTCTGCCCAAAGGAGGGACATCTATCTGACCAAATGCAGGTGTCTCTTTAGGATGATAGACATGATATCTGAAGAGCAGCTGATTCTGCCCATTGACTGCAAGAAGAGCCCAGGACTGCTTGAAAGTCTACAGACCTCTTACACTTAATAAGATGAAGCCAAATTTTAAAGGCAATGGCTGAAACTAAGCTCTTCTCTGGGCATGTGGAAACATATAATGAAAGCAAGTCCTCAAGAGTTTGCATCTTGAAGCCCTGATTCAGCTGGCTCCTGTAGACACACTGTCTGTGTAAACCTAAAAGTTAAAGCATGGGGAAAAGACAGCATTATTATCCTTCTTACATCCCCAGAAAATGTTAAACATGCTAATACTCTGGATTAAATGTTTCTTTTAGTATATAATCTCACATTACAACTCACTCTGCAAGCTTGGGTAGCCAGAGGGTTACACATCAGCCATGCCACTGCCTCTGCAGGGCAATGGAGCTCTAAAGCCAGCAAAATCACTGACTTGACTCCTTAATCAAGCCATTTTGTCAGCATTCACATTCTTATAAGGAACACCATCTACCTGTTTCATTCTTGATTAAACTGCCTTGGACATATATTAATTTGATGTAGATTTCATTGTGAGTGATTAATTTCTCCAATCCCTTCCCTGTAAACTAGCAACTTCCCTTTCTATAAAAATACTCAATTTCTAAATCACACCATCTAAGGGGTATTTAGGATTGCAGTTTAGCATTTTAGCACCCCCAGTAAGAAATAAATTAGTAAAACATCCTGACAGTAGACATCAGTGGAGTTCAGAAGGTGTCAGACCTCACTGCAGGGCTCTGCACTACTTAGTACAGTCTAAATTCTGTAGGTTCTTAGCATGCCTCATTACAGTCCTAGAGTGTTATATTCTGCATAATAACACATTAAAATGGTAAGATTAAGGAATAAACACTTGAATGCTAATGATTAAGGCTATTTTGAGTACTGTAGTGAATAAAGACCCTGTTTGGTTGTGCACAGGGATCTCATATGCAATAGACCAGCATTCAGTTAGTTATACACAGAGGTTGCCTTTGGACTACAAACCTCCATGTGATGGCAACTATGAGGATAATCTTTTCTGATAGAAGAAAGTGCCCAGGAGGGATACTGAAGACTTACAGTGCTCAGAGCGTAAGTGGTGGGGAAGAGGAGACAGCACTACCTCCATACTGAATCTCTAGTCCCCTCTATCATGTAATTATCAAAAATATTGGTCTCCAAAACCTTTCCTGACCCTCCTTCTAGTGGCATGCCAAGCTTCCCAAGGTCTGAACATGCTGTAGCACCTTGCTCTGATGTCAATTTGCATTTCAAGGCAGCAGTGGATTTTAAAGTTGGTGCTGTTGCTAATGATGGCTTTGGTGTAATTATCAGTGCTGGATTTACTCCAAATGCCAGTTTATCCATATAGTTCTGAAAAGGCTTATGTGTTTCCATTTTTTTTCTTTTAATTCCAGTGATATCTGCTGGTCTAATGAAAGATATTATATCTCTCTGAAACCTTGTGTACTTTTGCATCCATAAACTTTAATTGCCATGGGGAATCTCCATCCTTGGAGGGTTTAAGAAGAGCTGGATAAGCTGATTCATCTTTGAAGATGGCTTTGCTTTGAGCAGGAGGTTGAACTAAATGGTATTCAGGATCTTCTCCCAACCTATATCAGTCTTTGAGTTTATAAAGTTTTCTTTGGAAGAAGAAATCTTCCAAAAACTTTGTAGGTTTCAAATCTGTCCTTTGTATGTCTTTGAAATGAGGGATCTGATCAAATATTTTAGTTGAGATAGTAGATTGAGCAGTGAAGAGAGGCAGATTCTCAGAAAGCTGCAAGGAAATATGAAGCAACATGAGTTGAATTACCAAAAATACTGTCAGGTTCCTTCTAACTGCCTTGGGCTTCCCAGACAGAGAACAGATTTCCAACAGGAGACAGTTTTCAGCAGGTCTGACAGTTTTGCCCTCAATCAAGAGTTCAACAGAGAAATGCAGGGTAGTAGACACGTTCAGTCCAAAGAAGATCACAGTACCACAGTATGTCAGGGATTGGAAGGGACCTAGAAAGATCATCTAGTGCAACCCCCCTGCCAGAGCAGGATCACCTAGACCAGCTCACACAGCAATGTGTCCAGGCAGCTCTGCAATGGCTCCAGACAAGGAGACTCCACAGCCTCCTGGGCAGCCTGGGTCAGTGCTCTGGCACCCTCACTGCAAACAAGTTCCTCCTCGTGTTAATACTAAACCTCCTGTGGTCCAGCTTGCTCCCATTCCCTCTTGTCCTACCATTGGATGCCATTGAGAAGAGCCTGGCTCTCTCCTCCTCACACTCACCCTTAACATATTTATAAGCATTAATGAGATGATCTCTCAGTCTCCTCTTGTCCAGGCTGAAGAGACCCAGCTCTCTCAGCCTGTCCTCCTAGGGCAGATGCTCCACTCCTTTCAGGATCTTGCTGGCCCTGGGCTGGACTCTCTCCAGCAGCTCCCTATCCTTCTGGAGCTGAGGGGCCCACAACTGGACACAGTATTCCAGGTGAGGCCTAACCAGGGCAGAGTAGAGGGAGAGAATAACCTCTCTGGATCTGCTGGCCACGCTCCTCTTAATACATCCTAGAATATAGATATATGAAATATTTGAATGAAATATATGAAATGCATGTATAGTGTAGGATAAAGAGCAGCATGGCTTGGAGAGGTGTCTTTGTCATACACGACAATGTCTCTCCCTCACCCTAGAGACACATCTGTGTCTAGAAAGCAATGCTGTAAATTGTCAGGCCACAGATGCATGCATGTGTGCTTGGGGATGGTGGCTGGCCAGAAAGAAAGAATTTTGTCAGAGGATTGGGGCATGGCTTTATTTTTATAGATCTCATAGTTCTATCTCCAACTGCAACACCTATTTGAATTTCCACAACAGAAAAAACCCAAACCTTAAGTTGCCTTTGAAGAAAAATTCAGGTGGATTTCAAGTTAAGAGTTTTCTAACCTGATGATAAAACCTCTTTTACATCATTGGTATTGAAAGGGAACTTGCATTTTCTGCAAGTATTTTGGAGTCTAACACTGTGTTTATGGTGTCTATATCAAATAGCATTCACTTTAAGGGCTCAAATATTTCCTTAATTGAAAAGTGACTCCAGTGTGGCAAGGGTAGATGAGATTTTTCCTTTAAATAATGTTCTGCTTCATCTAAAATTAATGATGATTAGTGAGGGCTTATTTATATAGTAGAGTGTAATTAAAAATGATTCACTGATTTGGGTTGTTCCCTATGGCCCTGATTCTGCAAATACACACAAGATTAACTTTATGCAAAACTGGTTTTGAGATAATTTCAAACATACGGAAAGGCTCAGAAGAAGAAGAAGTGTTTTCAAAATTAAGGTATATACAGACATGTTCTAGTTCTCTGGACGTTCTGCAGCATTCTTATTGCTGCTACTGAACATCTTTACCTGCTCAGCATCAGTAAAAGTCAGTATTCTTACTTTATAGAGAGGAAACCAAACATTATGCCTCCAGCAAGGATAGGAGTTGAGATGGGGGAATCAGTGCATGAATTTTTGTTAATCAAGATTGATTTGTACCTGTGGTACAAATCATTTAAATTAACAGATTGAAATTCAGTCCAATGTTGTCAACTCAATACAGAACCTTGTGAATCCAAGAAGATTTCACTCAGCTCAAACTCCAAATGCCTCACATTCAAAAAGAAATAAATCCAATGTTAGAAATTTACATATCTTGGCTCACATCTTCTTGTAGCACAAATCAATTTAGCCTTGAATTTATCGAATGGGAGCTACCAAAACTTTTAATCTGACAATATGAGCTGCCAAAGAGAATAAGTTTCAAAACGTTGTCTATAAACTGCAGTCAGATTTACTGGGGGGGATACCATCTGGTGAGGATATTAGGAAGTTTTAGGTCATCAGTAATGACCTTTTTGATAAGGCACCTCTAGCAGTCTGCATCATATGAAGAAGCAGATGTTGAACTCTGTGTGGTGTTGACGTGTGAGCTCTGAGCTAGAAGGCATGAAGCAGTGCCAGTCTACTGAGACCTACTGGTTGGGCATGGGCAATCATAAGTTTATCTAGCATCAGTCCACCTAGATGTGACTAATATGTTCTCAACAGCTGTCTAGACCTAAGAGTATGTGCTAGAGTTTCGGGGCTTTGCATGTCAATTCCTTCCCTGACTTTTTTTTCTGTGCAAACATGATGGTGAGAGGGACCTGTATTAGCTGATAGGACATTAAAGGTCTTCGATCCGGTAATGTTTTTCCTTATGCGGCTGTGAGCTATGCTGGCGATGGCATATGCCTTTGGTAGGGTTTCCCATGCCAGACAGGTCTAAACTGAAAGGTTAGTTAATATATGTCCATGGGTAGGATGAGCTCATTAGCCTTCTGGCAGTCATCCGAGGAGAAGGACAACTCTGATTCCAAACCCGGGCAGATGGAGCTTGTTTAGCCCTGTGAGGCCTTCCATCTAAGAGAAGGACACTCTAATTAAACCTATGTCCTAAGGACTTGGCTGCCAGCGTCCAAGCTTGCTAGGCCCTGGCAGATGAACCTTAGGACTAAAGGGTGGGTCCAGCTCTGTGCATGCTGTGTCTCACCTAAAAAATCCATTGCACAGGCTCAAGGGTGATATCCCCTACTGGCTGTTGCAAGAGAGGAGCCCTGAAGAGGAGATGCAAGGACTCCCTTATACAACAACTCAGCCTTGGCCATATTGATCACCTGAACTGCTCTCCTCTGGCCTCCACTCAGGAGCTCTGCACACACACTAGTTTGAATGCTGCGGATGTTTTTGAGCAGGCACACAGGATCACTCTGGAGGAGAAAAGACAGTGCAGAAAAAATCATGTCTTGCAGATTATACCTCCTGAGGAGTCCTTGTGCTGTGCCTTTTGCAACTGCTCTTGTCTGTCCTGCATTGGCTTTTGCAGCCAGCAGCGCTTGGAATAAGCGCTTGGGAAGAGCATGGATGGAGCCCTCCCCAGAGCTTTGTTCATGAAGCCTAGCCATGATGATGATTACAGCTTTTTAAATTATGCTTATAATCATACACTGAACAAGGAATCATGACTGACTCCCTTCTTAACTTATAGACCTGCCTAATATTCACAGGACACTTAATAATGTCTGAACAACTGTTTCCCCAGGCCTTATTCTGGATCACTAAGCATGAATAAGCACCATAGTGCTTTTGCTATATGACCAGACTAACACAGTGTCAGTATGGTTAATGCATCATTTGTCAGAGTCACAACGATGGAAAATACTTGCATGCATTTGTTTTTATTTGGGAGCTGCACACATTCAGAAGGCATACTCAGGAGGAAAGCTGAGATTATTAGAGAACATGAAGGAGTCTTTGGAATATAGATTAAATATGAGAGATGTCACTATCATAAGTTATGAGCAGGACCTAAACTCCTTACAGCTGTAATAAAATACATCTGAGCACCTTCATCAGTCTTATTTTGAAAGATATTCTTCATCAAGTTTTCAGAGCTTTGGTTTGTGTATTAGTCATATCTAGAATCTCATTCACTTTGTCTGTATTCACAATGCTGACCAATGGCAACACACTCAAAAAACCCTTGTGTGTTTATTAGAGATGGCCAAGTCCATGGCAGGCACAAATATTACAGAATCACAGATTCATTAATGTTGCAAGAGACCTCTAAGATCATCAAGTCGAACCATACCTATCACTACCATGCACTAAGCCATGTCCCTAAGTACAGCTGTGTGTTTCTTGAACACCTNACCATGCACTAAGCCATGTCCCTAAGTACAGCTGTGTGTTTCTTGAACACCTCCAGGGATGGTGATTCCATCACCTCCCTGGGCAACCTGGGCCAATGTTTAACAACCCTTTCAGTGAAGATATTTTTTCCTAACATCCAATCTAAACCTCCCCTGCTGCAACTTGAGGCCATTTCCTCTTGTCCTCAAAGTGTCACACGGCAAAAAATATTATGTTCATTTTCAGAAAAGCCCAAGCACATCCAGCCACACTTACAAAAACACATTACTCACTTGAAACTCTGAACAGGTCAGGAATAAGAGTGCTTAAATCAGAAATTCAATCAAATTAATAAAAAGGATTCATAAGGCT
>VWZO01015755.1:72976-113410 GCA_013396975.1 Bucco capensis | reverse complement strand
CAGGACCTAAACTCCTTACAGCTGTAATAAAATACATCTGAGCACCTTCATCAGTCTTATTTTGAAAGATATTCTTCATCAAGTTTTCAGAGCTTTGGTTTGTGTATTAGTCATATCTAGAATCTCATTCACTTTGTCTGTATTCACAATGCTGACCAATGGCAACACACTCAAAAAACCCTTGTGTGTTTATTAGAGATGGCCAAGTCCATGGCAGGCACAAATATTACAGAATCACAGATTCATTAATGTTGCAAGAGACCTCTAAGATCATCAAGTCGAACCATACCTATCACTACCATGCACTAAGCCATGTCCCTAAGTACAGCTGTGTGTTTCTTGAACACCTCCAGGGATGGTGATTCCATCACCTCCCTGGGCAACCTGGGCCAATGTTTAACAACCCTTTCAGTGAAGATATTTTTTCCTAACATCCAATCTAAACCTCCCCTGCTGCAACTTGAGGCCATTTCCTCTTGTCCTCAAAGTGTCACACGGCAAAAAATATTATGTTCATTTTCANGAACCATACCTATCACTACCATGCACTAAGCCATGTCCCTAAGTACAGCTGTGTGTTTCTTGAACACCTCCAGGGATGGTGATTCCATCACCTCCCTGGGCAACCTGGGCCAATGTTTAACAACCCTTTCAGTGAAGATATTTTTTCCTAACATCCAATCTAAACCTCCCCTGCTGCAACTTGAGGCCATTTCCTCTTGTCCTCAAAGTGTCACACGGCAAAAAATATTATGTTCATTTTCAGAAAAGCCCAAGCACATCCAGCCACACTTACAAAAACACATTACTCACTTGAAACTCTGAACAGGTCAGGAATAAGAGTGCTTAAATCAGAAATTCAATCAAATTAATAAAAAGGATTCATAAGGCTTCGGGGTGTTACAGCTGCAAATTAAGCAGCAGATTTACCCAGCACCTTCTTCATGGACTTAAAACTTCTTTAAAGTAAATAACCTTTCCCTTTACTTAGAGCTTGAGAGGAGTGAGGATGCTGGGTGTATGGTTCAAGCAGTGCAGCTGCTTGCTACATGTGGCTCCTTCTTGCATTTCAGCATTGCTCAGCACATCTATTTGGAGCAGAATTAAAGTGTTTGCTCTCAAAGTGACCCTGAAGGAATGCAGAGGGAATGAAAAGGTCAGCAGGATTCTGCTCTGAGCTGTAACTGCTGCTGTTTACTGCTATTTCCTCCTCTAACTTCTGTAGTAAAGTTATTTGATTTTGACTTCCCAAAGAGTTGGGGGTGTAGGTGTGTGATATGTGGGTGTTCATTTGTGATGGAGGGAATTGTAGATAACTCCATTTTTAGATGTAATTCCTTCACTTCAGATCATGGTTTTCCTTTTATCATCCATTTATCCTCCTCTCAACTTCTTTGACTCGTATTTTTACTTCCAGTCTCCCAATCCACCAGACTACTTCTAGTTCATGGCTAAAAACCAAAGCATCATATTTTCCTTCTTATCCTCTTTTCCCACTTTCAGTGCTCAGTCCTTCAGATGATGGGTTCCAAGGAATTTTCTGGGGATTCTCCCAGGTAACAAGTGACAGGATGAGAGGAAATAGCCTCAAGTTGTACCAGGAGAGGTTCAGACTGAATATTAGGAAGAATTTATTCCCTGAAAGAGTGGTTAGGCATTGGCACAGCTTCCCAGGGAAGTGGTGGAGTCACCATCCCTGGAAGGGTTAAAAAAAAAGCATAGATATGGAGTTTAGGGTATGGTTTAGTGGTGATTTGGCAGTGTCAGGTTAATGGTTGGACTCAGTGATCTTAGAGGTCTTTTCCAACCTTAATTGATCTATGAAATACTGTAATAAAAAAAAATGTATTTTAACTTTTTGAAGACATGCCCTGTTTTGTTTTTTTTACATACCTCACTGCAGTTCACTGCCTGTACTGGATGTACAACAACATACCACTGATTCCATAGATTTTACAGAAAGGTTTGTTTCCTTAGGCTCCTTTGTTGCATCTGAATTAATTTCTCAAAGCCAAACACTAACCCAGAGATTAACATTTGTTAAGAACTTCCTGAGCCTGACTGGTAAAATGATTAAAGAAAAGAAAAGATGGTTTATGACGCTACAGAAAATGCAAATCTCAGTTTTAGCAGATCTAAGATCTAAAGCTGAAATGTAATAACATTTTTAAATGGCCAAATTGAATGAATTGGAAAATGCACCATCCGGAAAAACATTCCATCTGACTCCCAATTGACATCTTAACTCAATCATTTTAGTAAGAAAAATAAGAAACAGAATTGAAAAGAGGCAGATTGAAAGGGAATGAAAATGTCTGTATGAAAGCTGAATCCCATAGTTTTATGACTTACAGCTGATATCAGAGAAAAGTGATAATTACTAAGTACATCTCACACATCAAATGACTGGAAGGTCTTTAATGCTGGCAAAACAACTACTGATCTTCCCCAATCAACTACTACATTGCCAGAGAAGGATGATATTTTTCCTCTGTTGGCTGTTATGCACTTATGCAGTTATTTCTTTACTGAAAAGGTTGTTAAGACTTGGAATAGGCTGCCCAGGGATGTGGTGGAATCACCATCCCTGGAGGTATGTAAGAAATGTTTAAATGCTTTACTTAATGACATGGTTTAGTGGCATGGTAGTGATAGGTATGGTTGGACGTGATGGAAGCTTGTGTTATATTTGTCTTCCAGTATCTTATCCTCCCCCTCCAGAAGCTCTCAGAAATAATCCCAAATGGCTTTGAGATTACTTCAGTCATTACTGTAACTAACTTGAATGAAATCCATTAGGAACAGCAGTTATGAACAGATTCCACTTGCCAAAGAGTAATCGTACTTGTTCTTCTCCTGTTCTATGCTGATGTTTTATAGCTCAGTGAGATTGAATATTTGGACCATTTGACCTTTTGGGTGAAGATTGATGCAGAAAAGTAATAAATATCTATGCCTTTTGGTGCCAGTTCCCATTCCCAAAAGAAAGATTAAAAATGAGCACAACTTTAATGAAGATACATCTTTTAACCATTAGTATTTCAACAATGAAAATGGAGAGTTAGATTACAAGTGCCTTATATTTACAGTCACTTGAAGCCTAGATGCAGTAAGATGATGTGAGCAGACTTTTGACCCAATTATCCAAATGAAATAACAGAAATTACCACAGTGATTTTTAAAATTTAAGCATGCTGCACATGCTTTATTCAGAAATTGCTCATACAGCTTCCAAGTCAGTGAAAATGCTTGTATGGGCTGCTGATCAAAAAAAGCAATTCAAACATGTTTTAAATGTCTTATTTATTCACTTTATACCTTAAAATATATATAATGTTAGTTTGTGCATTTACATTCATTAATACTTTAAAGATTAGCTAAAAGACTGCTTAGAACACAGCTGGTAGGTCTGTCTATAAAAGTTTATTTCTTTAGCACACTGATGATATTAATATTTTGGGGTATATTACAACTAAAATGAATTTATTCAGCCATAATCAAGATATGCATCTTTATTGATTAAATACCTCAATGAAATGAAAAGATGTCATTTCATTTATTTACTTTTTTTTTTTCCATCCATGAGTGGAACAAATTGAGAAGAATTGATTTAATTCTATAAGCAGAATACATGAATTTGAAGAAGCATTCTTTTTTTAAGACAGAAACATGTAAGTGGGTTTTCCCAGTTAAAAATGAGGCATGAAATTATTTCACTAGAGTAACATAGAACTCTCCCTCCAAAGACTCTCTTGCTTTTGAATAGGTAGCCATTATATTCTATTAAAAGAATCCACTCAACAAAGAACTAAGAGAGAAAAAATATCATGTTTTAAATGTCTTAGAGGTCTCTTTCAACCTTTTTTTTACTGGAATTATTCTCTTCAATTGTATATTTAATGTTTGACCACTGAGATGGATGAAAAGAACAAGTACACTGCCTCTCACCTCCTCCTACAAGGAAGCTGATGGAGGTTTTTCCTATCTGTATACTTTTAAAATTGCTTAATAAATCCTTACATACTGAGGAACAGTAAAAACTCTAGGTCTCTTTTAGGTAGAAACAAACCCAAAGTATATGAGGATAAATAATTTAGTTTAATACAGTTCTCACTAAATAATTCAGAGAAAATGCTGGAATGAAAATCAACTGAGACATATTAAAATATTAAATACAATTTCCCAGATATATTTATACATCTTTATGCCATCCACATGATTAAATAAAAGTACTTTCAGGGGAGAATTTGGATGACAGTAATACATAGAAGATATAACCAAGACACCTATGTCAACACTCTGTTTCTACTTTGAGGTGATGGTGAACAGACTTATCCTATATATGGCAAAAGCAGTTTTTATACAAGATATTAAGGTCACAGTGTACTGAGGAAGTGGCAATTATTTTTTGCCATGGCTTCTGCCACTGAAGAAGTTGACTTAGGAATGCATTGCTAGAGTTTCATTATTAAGAAATCAAATATTTACCAAAAAAAAAATACCATAATATATATCTCCATTTTAGGTGCAAAGACAAAAATTGTCATATTTAGCAGTGTAATACCTGCTGAAATAGCCACGATTTCTCAGATGATCAATACGTGTGGTCTCATTTTGATGGTTTTAAGTCATTTTAACTAATAAAGCTTTTTTTTTTAAAGGCTTTTTGAATATATTCCAGTAGAAAAAATAAAGTAGAAAATCTTTGGGGTTTTTTCAGGCACTTTTCAGTCAGAATCAGGAAACTGCTGCATTTTATTTGTACATATTTCTTCACTGCTAACCCCACTCCTCCTTCATCTTGCAAGTGCATGTTTATTCACACATTCTCATCCGATTGCACACAGTCTAGATTTGGGGTTTGGGGTTTTTTTATGTGTTTTTGGAGGGGTTTTTTTTGCCCTTTTTGGAAAGAAGGCTGAGAATTCAGTGCTGTCAAAGTCCATTTTCTTCTGTGCTTAGAGGGTTCCATCCCACTGCTCCTCCCTCACCACACAGACTGCTTCCTGCCACAACTGGGAGCAAGGGGAATGAAAGGGATTTTCAGCTCCCCTATTGAAAGGATTCTGTTTGAGAGCAAAAACTAGCTTGGCCAGAGGACTGAAGGCAAGTAAACAAATCTTTCTAAGCCACATTTGAGGAGACCAAAGAGGAGAAGGTTAGAGAGAGGTCTGGAGCACAAGACTTGTGAGGAGCAGTTGAGGGAACTGAGGTTGTTTAGTCTGGAGAAGAGGAGACTCAGGGAAGACTTTCTCACTCTCTACAACTCCCTAAAAGGAGGTTGGAGTGAGATGGAGTAGGTCTCTTCTCTAGGGTTAAAGTAGAGAGGACAAGAGGAGATGGCCTCAGGTTGAAGCAGGGGAGGTTTAGATTAGATATAAGGAGAAATTTCTTTACTGAAAGGGTTGTTAAGTCTTGGAATAGGCTGCCCAGGGAGGTGGTGAAGTCACCAACCCTGGAGGTATCTAAAAAACATTTAGATGCTCTACTTAGAGCTATGGTTTAGTGGTATGGTAGTGATAGGTATAGTTGGACTTGATGATCTTAGAGGTCTCTTCCAACCTTTGATTCTGTGGTTCTGTGAAGTCTAGATCTCCCTTCTTTCATTAGAAGTATTTAAGGCAGGGACAGGGCTCAAAATAGCACCTTATTCTCCAGCTAACAGGCCATAAAATGGTCTGACATGAAAGGATTTGCCTAGGATGAAACAAAAAAGCCTCTGTCAGTTAATCAATCACATTCTACAAAACCTCAACGCACAGCTAGAAATAAATTGATGGAACAATCATTGATTCTCACTAATGGCAATATCTCGCCAGCATTTATAGGTAAGCAGAGTTAGACAAAATATTTCTGATCAAAAATCAACAATATGATTGTGTTTTGCAGGAAAATATTGATTTCTGTAGCTTTTTCTGGCAGAAAACATTAAAATAAAATATGACTAATATTTAATAATAATATGACTAAAAGAAATGTATTTGAATGCTACAAAGAAGATACATAAACTCTAGAGTCATGTTTATCGTTAAAATAAAACATCTTAATATGATTAAAAAGGAATATATTTGAATATGACAAAGAAGATACATAAATTGTAGGCTTGATGCTTGATTCATTTGCCTAAATTTTGGCACTATAGGTCTAGACATAGTGTTGGTGCAGTACCTGAAGTTTAAGCAGGATTTGTTATGGCATCGTATTGGCACTAGACATCTAGATTTAGGCAACTGAACTAAGCCCATTTTGTCTTGGCCCATTTGAGGATGAAACTAACAAGTGAAAAACTCTCAAAATATCCTGTAAAATCAATCTTCTAAATTTTAACTCAGCTACAGGAAATAATTCCTTTCCATTAGTAAGGTGACTGCTTCTTTACTGTAGTAAGCAGAGATCCACAATATTGTAAGATTACAGATTCATCATAACCATATTCTTGGAGAAGCAGACAGTAAGGACCAGACTAAATGTAGATATTTATAGTGGGAAAATCTCTCTTATTATCAAATATTCTATAGAGACACTATGTGATTAAATCTACTTCTCCTGGCTGTGGTGTTTTTTTCTCTCACCTGAAGAAGTAAACTCTCCAGATTATTCTAAAGAAATCTTTCATCTTAATGATCCCAAATTTAAAACATCATTTCCAGTCAATGCAACCATCAAGGGATTGACTGAAGATTGCAGGAGACATTAAAATGTCAATAATTAAACACTGCTGGAATAAGAATTTTTGAATGAAAATGGCTTTTAAGACTTGCTGCTTTTTATCTTCAAAGTATTTTCAAATGCTTTTTCCAATAAATTCAGGGGAGTTCTTTTTATCTTTCATGTTTAAAATGAATGCAGGAGATTCATAAAAAGGATTATTTTCCTTTTTACCCCAGAAAACACCAGAGTTCCAGTAACAGCTTATTTGTCCTTATTATTTTGAGATGCCTTTATTTGGTGATAACTCAGAGCTTCATGTAGAAGAGGTGGATGAATATAGGATTCTTCTATAACAATGATCAGATATATTCACATTAGAAATGCATTGCTTTCATTGTTGGTCAATATTCACTCTCCTGAAACTTCAGATTTTATTATTTGATGAGTTCTGCAAACACCATAGAGCTTTCAAATCCAGGAGTACTGTAAACTCATAAATCAAATGTTTGCCTCACCTTTTGTTATCAGGATCAAATACTGAAGATATTTGAATATCATTCTGTTCTCTTCAAGACACTGAAATCATAAAGTAGGATACAGTTTGCTGATATTTTCACTGTTCTGGCCATTTGGTACCCTCCTTGCAGCTTTCAAAATAGGACAGAATGGGACACAGTCAACTAAAATTCACTGTTAGCTTCTTGAACCATGAAACTTCTTGAAACTAATACACTTCTTGAAACTAAACACTCAACTGTGGCTTATCATGGATATTCTAAAATATTTCTTCCTGTTCCTTTTAATGGTGGATATAGTTTGCATGTTGATCAGCAAAAAAGAGCACTTGAGATAGGCTATTTTAAGGCATTATGTTAAGAATAAAGCAGCACTACCTGCAATAAAAAAAGGTGTATTAGAAATAAAAGGGGATATGTAAAGAGAAATGGCAATCTGACTCTTGCTTTTAACAGTGAATATAAACCATGGGTAAGTGTTGTTCAATTCAGTAGCTTTTAATTCATAGATTGACAGACATGATCATTAGCATTTGTAAATATCACCTCTTTTGCAAGAGCTGAGAGCCTCAAGAGCAGTAAATTATGCTTTTCATATGCCAGTTCAGTCTATGATGCTTTGTTTCCAATAATGCTTTCTGCTCACAGAGAAAAAGCTTGGACCTTCACCTCCCAAACCAGAAAAAGAGGTATTATCCCCAAATCCTAGTCTGAGCTCCCATCACACAGCAGTGTATCAGGGGCTCTGCTGCTGCCTAGGGATCAGAAAACTACCCTAAATATACTCATGCATCACACTCATGTGATGCAAAGTAAGGTGTGATGGCCCTGCCTCCTGGCTTGGAAGGGACATATGGAATATCTATACACACCTTGGGCAGCAGGAATTGGGTGTTAGCAGAGGCATAGCAGATAGCATATCACAATAGCCCAGGATGTTTTCAGCAGAAAAGGCAAAAATTGACCAGTTTGTTACTATGTGGAAGCACACAAGGGGCTTTTCTCTCCTGTCTCTTGCTGTAGTATAAACCAGGATGAATCCTGTGGAATGTAGTCAATTTAGGCTGACACTAACTTGGAGCAAATGTCTCTATCTAGTCTCTTTATGTATACTGAGAGACAGGGCTTTGTGGTTGTAATTACATTTTTTTTTTCTTTAAAGATGTGAGTTGCATAAATCTCATCACCATTTCCTCTGTCTATAATGGCTGTAATGTGCAGTTCAAGAAGATTCCTAATTAATATTAATTCCCACCCTGTGCACAGTGTGTTTTGGCAAGTAATTAGGTCTGAAGGGATGGCCAAACACACTGATCTTCACATTTTGAACAATTTAATTACAGGCTTGTTTTCTGTGTGGAGCTGTATACTTTATGTGGTTAGTAGAGAGGATCAGTGGAATCCTATTAACCCTATTAACACTTGTAGAAATCCTCTAAATGCTCTAAAAAAATCCTGAAAATTAACATCAGTAAAATAGCCATATGTCTTACTTCATTTTTCAGAGACAGAAGAGAGCTCACATTGTCTCTTCCCAGTCAAAGGTGNTTAAGTTTCTCCCTGCCCATGTCTCTAGCCTGTCCAGGTCACTCTGGATGGCAGCACAGCTCCTGGTGTGCCAGCCACTCCTCCAAGCTTGGGATCATCTGCAAACTTGCTGAGGGAACACTCTACCCCTTGTGTGTTGACACAATGATGTGTTGACTTGGCAGATGCAGACGTAGTGTATATAGAGTCAAAGCTCACTTGACAGTTGTGAAAAAGCTTCTTGATTGAATTGTCTTTTTTTGGTGAGAGGACACCATTCCCTCAAAATTAAGTATATGAAGAACTGCTGGATCTCCTCTCAATAGCATTACTAGAGATCAAGTAGCACTTTTCTGTATGTGAGTAAATGCAGACACTGGGGGCATATGAACAGCAATTATACATAACCACCATGAAAATGAAAAACAAAAACCAGGAAAGTATTGCAAGAAAGCTGAATAGTTCTAAAATAAAGGATGAATACATAAGGAATAGTTTTCAGCTTTAACATTCAATGGCAGAAACTGTATTTGACATTATACAAGAAGAATGGGAAGACATTGGTAAATATTATATTAATACAGGAGAGATTGTTCTTCATTAAAACTAGGAAAGAAGAGTGGATTAATAATGCTATAACAGAAATAAGCCACAAAAAGTTAAATCTCCTCAATACATTAAGGCTAGAAAAGTAAATGAAGAAAAAAAGAAATACAGGAATAAAGATAAATCAGTGAAAAAAAGTATAAAAGTAAAGTTCAGTGAGGAGTAATGACTAGAAAAAAATTAATGATTAGAAAAAATGATCCTCGGTGTATTTTAGAAGAACAAAAGAACAGAAAGGCAGAACACATCCCAAATACTGCAAGATAAAACAACTTATTTTCCTAGTGAAAGATGCCTGTCTTGAAGAAATCAACTCTTCATGAGCTTAAATAGCCTCTGAAAGATGGAAAAGTGCTAAATTAACAGACACAATCCAAATCACTATAGCATAGATATGAGGAAATGAAAAGGACAACATGATATTTAGGCATGTCCCTAAGGTTCATGAAGCAGAACTAAATACAATCTGCTCTTCTTCCCATGGAAAGGCTTCAGTGCAGTCAACTACACTGCTTTGAACTTTCCACTCATAGCAGACACAGGAAACACAACAACATTTGCTCTAATTGACCTTGGGCAGACAAGCTGTTCCTCCTGCAAAGCATCATAGAGTTATGTACAAGATGGTAGATGCTTCTTCTCCTGAACTGCATGGGGTTTGATTTAATGATGGGTTATCAAGGCTAGTATCACCCTTTGAAATCCCTTAGACAGCAAGCTGGAAGGTGACAAACCTTAGTAAAAAAGACTGCATCTTCTTCTCTTCCACCTTCACTAAAACCCATTGGAATGGATTCTGTTTCGAGATCATTGCTTTGGAAATGGGTGTTGCAATATAAATGAAAAGAGCAGAGATGTTAAGAGCTTGTAGCCAAAATCTGTCTCCTAACTAAATCAGTTGAAAATATATCATGTAAAAGGCTGTCTCACACTTATGCCAAACAGTCCTACAAGTAATAAATTAGAGATAGGCCATGTCACAGATGATAAATTATCCACACAGAATTTTCTCTATGTAGAAGTTGAAGCTTCTACAAACTTGCATAACCTCATTCAGCATGCAAATAAATGCATGCTTCATATAAGTTCAGAACAATAAACCAAGCACTTCCTAAACATATGACTGTGAAGAAATCTTGAATGATTAAAAAATCCCCCCCCTCCTGAAATCAAGAGTCCTCAACTACAGTGCAGGGTTCTAGAAAAAGAATGCACTCATCCTGTGCCAATGGTACAGCTATCAGCACAGGTGTCTCTGAAGGTTATTTAAAGTACTGACTTCATCAATAAGGAATGAAGAAGCCTTCAAATGAGAACAGCTAATGGCAACAGTACAAATAGGAAGAAGAAAGAGAGGGGACACAGATCTATTTTTCATGACTCTCTAGTAACAGGGAGAATCAAACCAATAGTTCTGTGGTAGCCCCAGGTTTGGTTCCAAAGGGCTGGATCAATGGCACTCAGCAACACAGTTATGCTTGACCTGACCTTGTTACAAAAAGCAAAAAAGACTTACAGAAATGAACCAGACAGGATTTGGTAGCCCAATATGATTTGATTTCTGGTTTATAGTCTTGGCAACAACAATGACACTGTTTAGCAAGAGCATGAAGAAGGATTAATATATCAGAGAGAAGAGCAGATGAATTAGAGAACTGAATCAATAAATTTCTTCATGCAATTTTAATTTCAACATGGTGAATAAGTTTTAGTTCCACATCAAGGAAAAAAAAATTAAAAATAAACTGATTTTGATTTGGTCTTGATCCCTTAATTGTCAATGAACTATTCTTTCATATAGAAGAGTGAGTTTTAAATACACTAATTCTAATCAAATTTTTCCCCTTGTCTGGACATTGCACTTAAAAACCAAAACCTGAAAAAGATGTTCAAGTCCAAAAAAAAATAGGTTTTGAAAACAATTTAGATTCCCATATTTCTGATGAAATACTTCCAATAGTCACAAATCAGTAAAAATTCTTGCAATATTATTCATTTCCATTTTATGGAAGGCTTTAAATATTTTTTTAGGATTTCAAAAGACTTTGTGATTAATTTTGGGGGGAGGGAGAGTTAAAAAAGAAAGCATATAACTAGTCCAAATTACACTTTTAAACAAAAGGTCAGCTGATACCTACATTTACAGAAGAGTTCATTATTCATATGCCAAATAAAAAATTAACAGATGCTGTCATTAGCATCACAATGGAAGCAGATTGATACTTAGGTCTTTTGAAAACTTGGTTTCATTTGTGGATACTAAAAGCATACCCTGACTTCTTTCAGGACTTTAGAGGTTAATGTCCATTAAATTCTATAGAACTTCACAATCTTCCCCTTGATAACAACATACAAGTTTTGCAGGACCTGTACTCCCCTCCAAAGTAACTTGGTTCCCTTATATTTAGTTCCTTTCTTTCAAAATCCAGGACAGGCTATTTATTCTTCACCTCTTAGCCCATTTTGCTATCACATGGTTTGTCCTGCAGCTTATCTCTTTACTTACAGAGATTTCAGCTAACTCATTCTATTTGATCATGGCATCCTGAGCAGATTTCTAATGCAAATCATGTCTCAGAAAGTTTAGAGTTGCACAGAATGTTTTGTCAGCAGACAGTCTCTTGTATGGTTGAGAAGACTGCATAATTTTTGCCTACTGATGTAAAGCTTAGTTTGAGAGATGAGAGAGCACTTCCAGATGTTTAGTAAATCAGGCTGTCCCATAAACCTTTTTGTTTATCTAAGCCACATTTTCAAAGTCACAAGGGGGGAAATAAGGAACTCTGTTCCCACTGAAAATCAAATATCACCCCATTTATTAAGAAATATGAGAAATTTTCTCTATATATGATAATACTAATCTGTGTGGGGAGGGATTAAAAAAGTGCACTGAAGAGTGTTTATGAGCATGGTTCCAGTTGTAATGACAAAGATATAAAGTGTAATGAGACAGGTTTGTAGGAGAAGGCACTAACTCATCTGATAAGGTTGGGAGGAAAAATAGACAAGATTTTGGATGCACAGGTTTTTCTTCAGATCTTGAACTAAATCAGGAAAACACATGTGGAAGGGCAAATCAGCTAGAACACTTTTTTCTCCTAAATCTGTGTGCAAGCACAGTGTGCATTTGTGGCAGCTCTATTCAAAGGAAATATCCTTTTACAAGCTACCAGAAGCCTAAAGGTTTGGCTGTCAGCAGGAATCTCCACCAACTTCAGTGGCTGAGCTGATGTCACTCTTGGTAATTGTCCCTGAACTTGAGCTTGAGTTCTTGAGGCCACCACAGGCCAGTTTCCCAGGGATAGCTTTTGGATTTCCCCAAGACTTAAACCCAGGTACAGGTAGTGGATCTCCTGGTAGCTCAAACTGAACTATAGGTCAGTCCAAGTTGAGGATCCAAGTTAAAACCAACAAGAATTAGAGAATACAAGCAATAAGAAATAATTCTGCTCCTGCAGGATCTTCTCATCCTGCTGTGATGGGAAGTTTGTAGTGGGATGTTGGATGAGGGAACCAGAGCAGCAGATATAGTGTACAGAAAATGGATGAGGATAGCACAATATCTACTAGATTACTTCAGGAAGACTAGGCTTGGATCAATTTAAGCCAGATCCAGTTTATTTCCTAGAAGAGCCTCTTCCAGCCTTTCCAGCATTTCTTTTTTCCTGAGAGCCTGCAAACACCTACCAAGTATGAGCTCAAATCAAGGCTAATGGTTAGGAGCTGATAACTATTGGGGAGCCAGTTTTGAAAGCAAGCATAAAATAAATGCAGGGTTTTGGAAGGAAAAAGAAAAAGCAGCAAGATGTTCACCTGTTTTGTCCATTTTCTATAAACCTTAATCTTTGTGTTTTATACCAAACCACTGATTCCAAAAAGCACAACTGCATTTGATTTATTGTTCATCATGCTCCTAACTTTGTCTCTCAGTAGACTAAGCAGATTTTCTTGAGGGTAGATTTCTTGTACCTATGCCCATACTTTGTTCACCTCTACATACATGAGCTGGGGTGACATATGGCTATTTAGACAAATTGGATCTCAGTTACATACATGAACACCCAAACATTACTTTCCTGACTTCAGCAGAGTTATATACTGGATTGTTTCAGCATCATAGTACAACTTCAGTGCTAAAGAAACCACAACAAAACATGGATATTTTGTTCCAAATTTATTTTTAATTTTTTTCCATATCCCAGTTGACCTTTCCTCACTAGAAATGCCAAACAATTGCTCAGATATTTGCTTGTCTCATTCCTTTTGTTATGAAACTCCTATTTTGAGCAAAAATAAGTCTTGAAAAGTTTTAAGTCTTTTAACCTGAAGCCCTTAAAAAAAGCTGAAAGTTTATTTCAATATATACTTGGTCAGTCTGACTTTGCAATTACTCTGGTAAGGGAATTGAATATCATGGGGCTTAGATATCCCTCTTTTGACTTAGTTCCTAAACCCCAAAGGTTCATGTGGTTTTGCAGTTTGTAGTTACTATATTTTAAACCTAGATGGAAGCAGTTTGATCATATAGTCTAGCTGTCTGCCTAGTGCCAGTCACATCAAAGGTTAGACTTTCAATTCCTCCACCTTGTCCTCTCAGTTCATAAACACCATTATGAAACTTTTAAATATGAAGAACTGACCGCAAATGTTAGGAAGCTACTTCAGTGGTTACTCAGGTTTCATGTTAAAAATGTGCCCTTTATTTCCTGTTTGAACTTTGCAAACCTCAATTTCCATTTCCTTAACCTTCCTGTGGTTTTGTAAGATATTTTAAAGAGCCCTTCTTAATACCAATTGCTAGTCTATTTATGAGGACTTAAGGGGGCATCAGATTTCTACTTCATTCTATTCTCTATGCTACATTTCCGTTGTTTAGGTGATTACTCTTTCTGCATCTCAGTCTTTAAGAGTTTAAAAAACTCTTTTGTATATCCTGATTTGAGCTAGAACTGAACTATTTCTGTTCAGTGATTTTACATTTCATCTCAGTCTCTTCTTTGTGCAATTCACAGCATGTTTTCACAATGTCTGCTTCTAGGAGGGAGAACACTTGATGTTCACAGTTAATACCAAGGGTTGGTGTGCAGAAAGGCTACTGCCTATACTTGCTGCTATAGGAACCAAGGTCACTGCTAAATCTTGTGTACCACCTTGGGGTGTTGTAAAGCAGGAGATCACAGCTGCAGCGGGGAGCAGACAGGAGAGGTGACCCTAAACTGACCAACAAGGCATTCCATTCCATATACTCAGTGTAAAGCTGAGGGATCACAAGGGTCAGCCTCTCTTCTTCAATGGCCACTCCGAGGAGAACTCTGTCCATTCTGCCTTCAATCCTAATCCTGTATCTAGTTCCAGAATCCAATTCCTCTCTGCTGCTGAGTCTGGGACTTCCCAGTGCCTGACAGAGCATTAGTGGTGATGGTGATGTAATCACTATCAGAGGGGTTGCGTTTGTATATATTTCATTTTATTGTTATTGTTTTCATTGAAGATGTTTTAGTTTTCCTTTGCAATCCATAAGTCTCTCTCCCTTCTTCCCTTTCTCTTCCCCTGTGGGAAGAAAGGTTAATAACAGAGCATGTGTCATGTGTCTAGTGGCCAGCCCTAACCCAGACAGTTTGTTACCTGACAAAGTTTAGTTTCAAGATTATGTCCTTTCTTCTAGATGCAGTCACAACATGTTTGTTAATTAGCTCTCAAAAAAAAAAACACCCTTCAGAGTAAATTGCTTGCAAAATAAATTAATTAGATCATAATCTCCAGAGGAATTTTCTTTCCTATCAGAGCTAAAGCATATTCAGTTCCAACCCTTCATAATCCAGTCCATGTGTTTATGGAAAGACTGAGAAGCAAGCAGCCTGCGCTGGAATCAGAGTATCCCCGCAAATCAGAGTATCCCTTGTCACTCCTCAAAGCCCCAGGCTGTTCTATTTCAACTTGAGGACCTTTACAATATAAAGTATTTTATTATTTTAAATGTTACACAGTGGAAGAGAAGTTCTCTTGGGTATATGTGCCTTCACCACTTACAGTTTTGCATTACAAAGAATATGATCCTGGCAGTAGTAAGTAGAATGTGTGTACCAAACTGCGACTCTCCCAAGACCTAGGAACAATGCTTTTTTAGGTCCAGATGAGGCACCGAAGGGAGGCATAAACCAGCTGCTCAGACTGGGAATGCCCACAGGCAAAATACCAGGTTCCTCTCCTTAGAAGTCAGCAGTATGATGGTGGAGTTCAGGCAGCTCCAAACCTACCTACTAGCCATGGAATCCAGCACTGCAATTTTCAGCACCACTGTGCCCTAGAAGTTCTGCTGTAGATACTTCTACCACTTCCACTGGATATTTCACAGTGTCTCAATGGGAAAAGGCATCCATCCCATGCAAGCCAGTAAGGTCACCACACAGCATAAAAGGAACACATTATTCTGGATTAAAAGTGGATTAACTGGCTTGGGTAAATTCATATTCTGATTCACCCAAAATGAACACAGCTAATCCTCTGGTTAGGGTTATGCTACTGCTGTATTATATAAGCACTTTAGGCTCTTTGCAGCGTGGCACAAGCAAAGCAAGTGCAGCAGCAGAGACCAGTGGGACAGTCCTTGCTCTGAAGAACTTGTGATCCAAAATCTTGGCACCAGGACAGGCTCCCAGGAGAGGCACACTGCTTGTGTGGCTGTTCAATTTGCCTTGCTGTTACCCTAATCACACAGTGTCCCAAAGGCAATCTCCAGAGGAGGACCTGGAGGCTGCAGGATATAAAGGGAGCAGGCGGAGAAAGGGGCTTGGAAAGGCAGAATATATTCTCCAGCGCAGGGCAGTGGCTTTGCTCAGGACCATGAACCACCACAGACCAGGGCTACACTGAACTACCTTCTCTACCCTCTGTTAGGCAAGTTCAGCTAAAGAAAGAGGCATTAAAGTGGCCCGGACTTCATTTTTATTGTCAGTTCTCAAACTTTCTTTCCAAATGTAAATCACAGCAAAGGAGGTGCGAAGACGTCTCCCTCGGACCCCTCACAGCAAGCATGTAAGGCAAGCGGGGATAATGCAAGTGCCTGCTTTCTACATCACCGAGGTTTCTCTGTCTTCTTAAGTACAGCGAAACATCCCCGAAGAGCCTTCCCTCTCAGGCCACCACTCCCCTGCTGTCCGGTTCGCAACCCCTGCCAGCGGGAGAAGCTTTATTTTATTTAGATTACACGAAATCTGCTCTTAAAGAAGGCTAGATCTCCCCAAACCGAGTCAAGCGCAGCCGTCTCCGCGCTCTCGTCTCAGGGCGGGCGCGGAGCCTCGTGCGGGAGGGCAAGGCCGCCCCCTAGCGAGCGAGGTCGGCGCGCCTGCCAAGGCCACGGCCGCACACCCGGGAGGTGAACTCGGCGCCGCTTCCCATGCCACCGACCAGGGGTGGCCTCCGCCAGGGCCGTTTCCCCTGGGAGATGCGCCGCAACCACAGAGTATCGCCGTGCGGCAGGGAAACGCGTCCTGGCACAGTACTGCGCTCCCGCCTCCCCTCCCGGAGGAGGGGGCAGCCTGGCCGCGGGGCTCTCGCCGCTAGACAACCGGCGGCGATCGCTGCACTCGGGGCGCTTGTCCTCCCGCTGGGATGCTCCGCTGAGGAGGGCGAGGCGGCTTCACCTGGCGGGACTGAGCATGCGCGGGGCGGCGGGGCGGCACGCCACCGGTTGGGAGCGCGATGTAAGACTAGGACGGAGCCCGGTGGGGGCAGCCGCGACTTCGCCGAGTGCGCGCTGCCGCGCTGCCGGAGACGGGGCACCGGGAGCCGCTCTCCATGGGATTTGATACCGCTGCTGCTGCCGCCTCCTACCCTGCTCCCTGCGAGGATCCAGCTCCCGCCGGAGACTCCCGTTGGCCGGGCGGTGTCTTCTTCGGAGCCGCGGGCTGCTTTGAGCCGGGCATGACCGAGCGGGCGGCGGGGGCCCGCTGCGCCCCGCTGCCCCTTCGCTGTTGGCCGGGCGGAGGCAGCGCTGCTGCGCACCCAACCGCGCTCCCTACCGCGCCGGGGCGGTGCTGCCCGGCCCTGTCCTGAGGGGCTTTGGAGGGGGGCAGAGGAAGGCGACTCAGCCCTTGGGAGCCATTGGACCGTCGGGCAAGGGGCGATGAGGGCGGTGGGACGGCGGCGGGGCGGCGGGGCGGGGCAGGGGCTCAGCGGGGCTCTCTAGGACGGCGGCGCCCCGCACACCCATCATGGATCTGCTGCTGGTGGTGAACACGAGCCTGGGCTCTCCCAACGAGTCCGTGGCGCTGCCCCCCTCCTCGCCGTCCTCCTCGCCCCTCCTGCAGCCGCCCTCCCCCTACTCCCCGGCGGCCGTGGCCAGCCTGGCGGCTGTGGTGGGCTTTCTCATCGTCTTCACCATCGTGGGCAACGTGTTGGTGGTGATAGCTGTGCTCACTAGCCGGGCACTGAGAGCCCCCCAGAACCTCTTCTTGGTGTCCCTGGCCAGCGCAGACATCCTGGTGGCTACCCTGGTCATGCCTTTCTCCTTAGCCAACGAGCTGATGAATTACTGGTACTTCGGCAAGGCTTGGTGTAACATTTACCTGGCGCTGGATGTGCTCTTCTGCACCTCCTCCATCGTCCACCTGTGCGCCATCAGCCTCGACAGATATTGGTCAGTCACACAGGCAGTGGAGTACAACCTCAAACGGACCCCGCGGCGGATCAAGGCCATCATCGTCACTGTCTGGCTCATTTCAGCTGTCATCTCCTTCCCACCATTAATCTCCATGTACCGGGACCCTGAAGGAGATGTCTTTCCTCAGTGCAAGCTCAATGATGAGACATGGTACATCCTTTCTTCTTGTATTGGCTCTTTCTTTGCCCCCTGCCTCATCATGGTGTTGGTCTATATCCGCATCTACCGTGTGGCCAAGCTAAGGACCAGGACCCTCTCTGAGAAGCGTACAATGCCAGAGGGGTCCTCCCAGACTGAGAATGGCTTGACCCGTGCTGCTGGTGGCTGCACGTCGCTGAGGATGCCGCTGGGAGAGAATGGACATTATTCAGTGCACCACTGGCGCAAAGCCTCAGAGTTGGAGGACATTGAGCTGGAGGAGAGCAGCACATCAGAGAGCAGACGGAGGCGGAGCCGGGAGGAGCATCCCCGCAAAAGCAGCAAAAGCCAGTCCTTCTCCTACTCCTATTCCTCCAAGCACTCTAGTAGCCGTCTGTCCCGCTCTAGCAATCGCTCCATGCAGTTCTTCTCATATCGCCGTCGCCGGAAGCGTAGCAGCATCTGCCGTAAGAAAGTCACCCAGGCCCGGGAGAAACGCTTTACTTTTGTGCTGGCCGTGGTCATGGGAGTCTTTGTAGTTTGCTGGTTCCCTTTCTTCTTCAGCTACAGCCTCTATGGTATTTGCCGGGAGGCATGTGAGGTCCCTGAGACTCTGTTCAAGTTCTTCTTCTGGATTGGGTATTGCAATAGCTCCCTCAACCCAGTCATCTACACCATCTTCAATCAGGACTTCCGCAGATCCTTTAAACACATTCTGTTTAAGAAGAAGAAGAAGAACTTCAGGCATTGAGCTGGAGGGATGGATTTGCCTTGAGCTGGAGGAGAGTTAAAAGAGTAGGAGAAAGCTCTGTGCTGAAAAAAAAGGGAGGGAAGAGAACATGGAGTTTGGGCTTAGAGAGGAGGTCGCCCCTCAGTGGAGCAGAGTGATGCTGTGGGGTACAGGGATAGTGTTGGGGAGGCTGAGGGCATTCACCATGGTACGGGATGGTGACATGATGCTGGAGGAGCAGTGCTGGAGTGCAGATGGGTAAATGAGGACAGGAATGGTTGTCTTTGAACCCTGATGGAGGGCTTGGGGTGTCCACAGAGGAAAATAAGTTAAGGCGCTGAGTTTGGGAGGCAGTGAGCTGTTATGGGCTCTGGAATTTTGTGGGAAAACAAGCAGAGACATCAAGAGGAAAGGATTAAGTGACAGTGGTGGTGAAGATTTGAGTATTTATAAACAGAGCAGTTGGGGCTTGTAGTGGTAAGAAATTGGCTTTTACTGCTTGTGTGGAGAAAGAAAGTACAAAGTACCAGGTACTGGAAGTGTTTTGAGTTATGAAAGGATTTAAGTGTTTGCCAAAAAAAAAAAAAACCAACCTAAAGAACAATCCAAACTCTTTTCTAAATAAACCTTTGTACTGTTAAAACCTTCTGAATAATGATTTTACACAGGGCTTAATCAAACAGAAAGCATGGGAGTTTCTTTTGCTTTGGAGGGGTCTTTGCATATAGAGCTGGATGGGGAAATTTTTCCTCTCTTTCCCGTAATTTTTGACTTGTCAGTGGGACAAACCTGGGAGTCTTGCATGTTTTCATGAAATATGAAAAAGAGCACATGCACCCCATGACCTTATTTCCCCCTGTTGGATCACCAAGTAGTAAATTCCTGCTCTGTGCCTCTCAGATCTCTCAGATCAGTGTCCTAAGCACCTTGCTGTCCAAGGTAGTGGGGGAAAAAAAAAACCAACCCATACCATTTTGGTGAACTGACCTAATGTCTTCTGAGTTAAAAGAAAAAAAATCCCACATTTCCAACCAGCTCAACTTGTATATGCCCTGTGGAACTTTTTCTCCCCCTCTTTTTAGGTCCCCCTCAAAAGGCTTTTCTCAGGGGCTGGTTGTGTGCTGCTCTCATTCTCAGAGAGGCAGTTGGAGGCAGTCTGCTATGCAGATTTTCAGAGGAAGAGCAATCACCACACCACTAAGGTCTTTAAATCCTTCGTATTTACAGTCTTTGAGCAACTAAATCCTTTCTATTTACTTTTTTAACGAGAAGCACACATTGCAGTTGTCAGCAGTGTATGTGAACAAATCTCAAAGGAGGGTGCAGCTGCTCCAAACATTTAATATTAATGTTGCTTTGTTTCCCTTTTCCTGATTGTATTTCTATTTAATGATTTCAGAGGATTTTGGCTGGGGAGAGGGTAGGGAAGAGGGGAGAAGAGTTTGAACAGTTATTAAAGCAAACTCTATTTCCCATGGGTTTATAAAATGTCATAAATTGTAATGAATAGCATGAGAGACAGGGACTGATGTCTGTGCATTCACCGAGTCTGAGACTCAGCTGAGCACTTGCATCCCTTCTCCAGCTGTGCTGCTGCAAGGTGTGTATGCTGTTTGGGGGTTAAATACTGCTCCATTTTATAGGTATCACTCCTTCCATAAGCAGCAGGATTTGGCATCTGCTTCAAATGAACCTTTCCAAAGTAAACAGCTCTCTGAAAAACAGAAAATTTAATCTCATACGGCAGGCTTCTTGAAACAGCTAAATTGAATCTGTACCTGAGAAACATTAGATATCCCCTTCTTTGCTCCCTCTGTTCTGTCTGTAGCCTCTCTTCTCTTGAAATCACAATGGCACGAGGAGAAGTGATGGAACAGTCACTTTGATCAGTTTTTCATGATAAGCATTTGGTTCACTTAATCCTGGAAGAGGAGGTTGTCAGTGGCTAAGATTCTGGTGGTTAATTCAATAAACAATTTAACTTCAGGGCCAACTCAAGTGGGAGTTCTGCCAAAGTAAGGATTAGGTGGTTTCATCAAATGCATTAGAAGTTTGCTTGATTTCACTGAAGAAACAACTGGGACATTTTCAAAGCCTGTAACTTATTGGATCCTTTCTTGAAATAAGGTTGGGAGTTTTGAAAAGATTTGAGCTTTGTTTAAACAGCTGCAATTAAAGGAAGGATGTTAAGACTTATTTTCAGGAGCATCCCTTTGTAAATAACAAATGGTTTGGTACAAATATGTACCTGAGACAGATAGATAAGAGGAAAAAATAGCAACTGAGAGGAGGAAATTACAAGCCATTTTCTCTTTTGCAAAATGGAGGGGTTTTTTTAAAGTTACATCCAGAATTGCTGAAATAAGTTCATATTATTTGTAGGTAATGATGTAGCTAAAAAGTTCAGGTTTGTTTAGTCTGAAGAAACTATATAATTGCCAGAACAACCAAAGCAACATATGGTACATAGCTACTACCTCTGAGCTACTGGACAGTTTGATTAGAGATACCTGCTCCTACCAAGATGAAGGTCTGCTTTTGGCACTTAGTGCTCATGTGGAGTGGTTTCCTTATGTGCAGACACACAGCAGTTTCACTGTTGCACTGCTTTTGAGATGAGATTTGTTGCCTGTAAACCACAATCCTTCCCCTTTATTTTTCCTTGCAGAATTCAAGGAGTCTGTGGAAATGAAATTTAATTGACAGATTTTAGTGGCTATGAAGTATGTATGGAATGACTGATGTGCCTTACAAGTAACTTCTTTGCTATAAAATTATTCTGTGGTCATTATAAACATAAAGGAAATAATGCTTCTGTTCTTCTTTTGCATTTCCAAATGTCTAAAAGGGACTTATGCAGATACTGAACATCTATGTACAGCAGCTTACTTAAAACCAGGGCATTTTCTGTGGGTTTAATTTGTTTCTTATCACAGTTACTCATCTGATTCAGTACCTCAGGAGGACCTTATTTCTTCTGAGCTAGATAAAAACTAATACTCATCAATAAAGATGTGCAGTATATATACCCCTTTTAAGTGCATTTTCCTCTAAATTAGTGACTACTGAGGTTTCTATACAAATTGTTTTTAACGTAACTACTGAATATGCTTCAAGGAAGTAAAATGGGGCTGATTTATTTTTTTAATTACAGTGTTATTACTTGTAACAGCTGAAGACTGGAATTTATTTGTAACATATTGTGTGGTGTTAACTTTTCATAAAAAGTTATCAGCTCTGCAACTTGCACTGTGGTTGTGCTTCCACTGTTAGTTGGCTAATAGCATATACAGGAAAAAAATAGACAGTGCAGCTCTTGCTCAAGGAAAAGAGAGAAGATATTGTATGTTTTGAATGTGTCTAGTTTTGTCTTTGATCACATCTGATGAGCTGGTTGAAACTCCTTACTGTTGTGGAAAACTGAAATGTTTCTGTGAAGCCGTATTAATTTTAACAAGTATCTGATCTTTAACTCTTAGTTTCCTCATTTCACCAAGAAGTATATTTGCTGTTGGTCTAAAGTGAGAAGATAACATTTTCTTTTCAAAAAACATTTTCCAAGCAGTATCACTATTGGTTGGTTATTGAAATATCAAACTCAGTGTAACTCAGCTAGGATGGGAACTCAGTGGTTTTTGTCCTTCAGCCCTCTTCTGTGGGAGTTTTGTATGGTGACAAAGAAAGAATTAGCCTCTTCAAGGCTTGAGACAGGTGGAAGGGGCCTTATATATAGGAGATTTGACAGGATCACAGCTTTAAATCCTTGTCTTAAATAAGAGTCAGGCCCTTGCTGTTCTGTGTGATCTCTGTTCAGAAGAGTTGTGTTTCTCCAAGAGCGCTGGCAATTTCTGAGTAGATCTGAGATGAAAGACTTAATGCAAGCAGCTTTGCCTGGGTTGAGCTCTATTACCCAGCAAACTTCAGCAGAGTTTACTTGTGAATGATGAAACTCTTCAGTATGGGCAAGGATGTTAGGCATAGCAAATGACATGAAGCTGAGTGGTGTGGTTAATAGGCCAGAAGGGCAGGATGCCATCCAGAGGGACCTGGACAAACTCAAAGAGTGGGCCCATGAGAATCAAATGAAGTTTAATAAGTCCAAGTGTAAGGTCCTGCATCTGTGCAGGGGCAATCCTAGATATAATACAGACTGGGAGAGGAATTCATTGAAAGCAGCTGTGCAGAGAAAGACTTGGGGGTCATGATAGATGAAAAGCTGGATATGAGCCAGCAATGTATACTCACAGCCCAGAAAGCCAACTGCATCCTGGGCTGCATCAGGAGAGGTGATTCTGCCTCTCTAGTCTGCCCTAGTGAGACCCCACCTGGAATACTGCATCCAGTTCTGGGCTCCTCAGCACAAAAAAGATGTGGACCTGTTGGAATGTCCAGAGGAGGCCACAAAGATGATTAAAGGACTGGAGAACCTCCCCTATGAGGATAGGCTGAAGGAGTTGGGGTTGTTCAGCCTGGAAAAGAGAAGGCTTCAGGGGATCTTAAAGCAGCCTTGCAGTACCTAAAGGGGGATTACAAGATAGAAGGGGAGAGACTCTTCAGCTGCTCTGATTGCAATAGGACAAGGGGGAATGGATACAAGCTGAAGGAGGGGAAATTTAGATTGGAGATTAGAAGGAAGTTCTTTACCCAGAGGGTGGTTAGGCACTGGCACAGGTTGCCCAGAGAGGTTGTGGATATCCCATCCCTGGCAGTGTTCAAGGCCAGGCTGGATGTGGCCCTGGACACTTTGGTCTAGTGACTAGCATCCCTGCCCAAGGCAGGGGGGTTGGAACTAGATGATCTTTAAGATCCTTTCCAACTTGGCCATTCTATGATTCTATGATTCTTCAGTAAATGTGCCTGAGGCATGTAAGTAAACATTTGTGTGTAAATGTACAAAAGCTGAAAGAAAGCAAGCCTTTCTGCTCTAACTGCTGTTTGAACATATTCAAGGTGTGGGTCAAGGGGCTTTTGAGTATAACCAGAGCCACAAACCCTCCTGTATGTTTTCAGTATAAGCTGTGTGAAGAACATTATCTAATTGCATCTGTTTTTTTGGAGAAGAAAATTGTTGGTCTCTTTCTTGCTCTGTGGAAGTTGGTGTTGGGTAGAAAAGCATCAGAAGCATAAGGATTTTGTAGGAGAAGTTAGTAATGACGTGCATTTCAGGAGAATGTTCTGACCTTAAACTATGACAAGGAGGAGAAAATACCTACAAGCTGTGCAAAATGAAGGCCAGATGCTATTTGTGCATTTGTTTTCATGGTTGCTCATTGTGATCTTGTTGGGGAACAGAAGGCAGCTAGATGCTTCAGAGAAAAAGCTCTCATTTGGAGGGAGAATGCTGCATGTTGTAACTACCCCAAACACTGCAGGAATTAATATTTACTTACCATTTTTGCACTGTAGACAAGTACAGTGGAGGAATTTGCCTTTTTTCATTGCACAGTAGCAAAATGTTAATTTGCCTTCCAGATCTATGGGTCAACTAGGCCATAAAAAGATGACAAAGGAGAAGCTAGGCATAGGGAATTGCTCACTTCAGTGTTCAACATCAAGCTTAAATTTGTTCTTTGCCCTTGAAATTAAGCCAAAAATGCAACTTGGCACTTGGACTCAAAAGGTCATGTAGCATCAATAATGCTACACTGAATATACTTTAAACACTCTGCACATCTCTGTTTCAGGACAGAAATGGGAGAGTCTGACACTTAAGCCATGTGAGAAAGGAGTAATGAGTTTGAAGAGCCATGGAGGTATTCCAAGTTTTCCCTAGATCCCATTCTGACAACTGAACTGATTCTAACTTTGTGGCTTCCCAATCACTTTGAACTCCAAAGAGAGACTTAGGGAGGTGTGTAACATGGAAGCAGTAGAAATTCTGCTTCTCAAGGAAGCAAGAAGTGACAAGTTGCCCAGAGTCAGTGTTCAGATGGTTACATCAGATGAGAGGATAACTCTCCTACTGGTTTTGGTGGGAAGGGCTGAGGCATCTTCAATTCACAGTGCCTGTCATGCTTGGGCTGAATTTAGGTGATACCTACAATTGGTACATTGCTGACATGGCAACCCTTACAGTACAACACAAGATATTTTAAGTAGTTTACTTCTCCTCTCATGTGCTTCCTTACACTATCTCAAACATTTATGAATTCAACTGTTTGATAAGGCAGAAAAGGTTTGCCAGTGTCTTACAGAAAAAAAAAAAAGGAAGAGAGGCATGGAAAATGGTGTCTTAGTCCTAGCCTAACATCTTATCATGCTACTAGTCTTCCTCCTCCCATCTCCTTATTTTCTTATGGAAAACAAATTCATACAAAATTGCAGAAGCTTATTTTTAATAGTCTACACTGATGATACCGTGTACACTAGGAAAAAAAAGAGCTTTTCTGTCACTAAATTGCATTCTACTGTAAAGCAGATTTTTTTACCACTCTGAAAAATCTAATGGAAAGTACAACAACACTTAATCCAATTTGCATATATGCAAGTCTCTTAACAAAAGTGCTTTAGTAAAGGTCCTGAATGTAAAGTGTTCAAATCAAACATAGCTGCCTGCTTCATTAACTTCAATTAGTTGGGTTTCAGCATTTTTGTGAACAGCAGTCATTTATTTTGTATGATACTCTTTCCTGATAGCTCTCTGTTGACAGAGAAAGCTGTACACCCTGTTGACAACAGGAAAAAAAAAAAGGATTCATATTTCCCTCCGTTAGCTCTGTTTAGTCTCTTCTAATAAATTACAAGACAGGCTACTAGGAGTTGGTCTTTTGGTGTGGTGTCTAGCAAGTGACATGAGTCAGAGAAATAATAACCTGCCAGCTTCTGAGATGTACATCACACTTAATGGAGAGGCTCACCCCAGACAGCAGGGAGATGCTTCTCTTGTTTTTGTTCTCTATGCCTTTGACCCAACATTTCCAATGATTTCCTCTGTAGCAGAACACTTTCAGCACAGCATCCCTTTCAACCTAGTCTGTTGGAGTAAGAAATTAATACTGAGGTCTCCCACTTCCTCACTGAGTGCTTTCACCAATAGTCTATTTATAAAGGTGCTGCAGCTAAAATGCCTTCCCTTTAGGCACATAAATGTTTTATTTGATCTAGCTTTTTATCTCTCAGCAGACTTAACACTCTCATTCCACAAGGACATTCTCGATCTGGAAAGCAAACACATGTCAAATACTGGGTAGAATATCAGCAATCCTGAAAACCCCTCAGCCACTCCAATGAAATCTGAAAAGCAAAGGCTACAGGAGAACTAAGGAAAAGGCTTAATCCTGTCTGTGGTGGGGATGGCCTATCTGACACCAGTTACTCAGTGCCTTTCAGCAGATTTTTGGTGCAAATCATGTGTGGAGCTCCTTGCAGCTGTACTGAGAGGAGCAATTTCAAGTGTCCAGCAAAGACTAGAGTATAAAACTCTGTGCCTATTGACTCACTCCATATTATAGCAGGCTCACTCACTTTGTCTTTCTGTTCCCTTTTTGCACTCTTGAATTTAGTCCCTGCTTGCAATCTGAGTAGAAGACACAGCACTTGCTTGCTGTATCTTTACCTTATGTGCCTCAGTGACTGATCTACAGAGGGTAGACAGTTCTTTCCCTCCCCAAGAGAGTACCTGTGAGGTGCTTCAGTGCAATGTTGTGCTGTCTGTAAGTACCTCTAGTGGAGTAACAGGGAGTGATGCTAAAAGTTCTTGACTCATTCCAGGTCATACTGTTTTATCACTAATAAATGCTTGCCTGCAGAGTTTCAAAGTGTCTATAAAGGTGCATTCACTAAGGTTAGCACTGATTTGTTTGCCTCAGCAGTAATTTCTGTTGGTGATTAAAGGAAGACTTTTAGTCAATCCATCAGACCAGACCTTTACTTAACCCATCAGACCACTACTTTTGATTTGCCACCAGTTACATCAGAGGAGCGTGATGCATTGCTTTAACAACACAATTAGCAATGGAAGTGATTAAAAATTCCTGGATTGCATGTTTTTCTGTCAGGAAAATGCCAGTTGGATGAAATCTGATCTTGCCTTAAAGTATGTGTCTGTTTTGCCCCATATATAATTGGAAACCAGGAGATCTTTAATCAGATTCTGCTTACTGCCTTGTCTGCCTGGCTCCTGGGCAGGCTGCTGGATAAGGTGCCAGAAAGCCGAGACTTCCAGGCTCCTGGATCCTGGGCAGCTCAGGCCCCTGGGTTTATGGGCACTCAGCTCTGAGCTCCATTATCACAGTATCTAAATGCTTCCTAACCTTTGTTATACTCAGTCTGTCAATGTCTTTATGCATTAAAGAGGAACTGCCATGCCCTTTGTGCTGATGAGAAACCAAAAGATTAATGGCATTTGGGTAGGTAAATCTTCAAAAAGCTTCTGCTTTATGTGGATCCTTCCAGTTGCAAATCTACTATTGATTCTCAGACCCCTGCTAAGCTCCAATGTATAAAGTTCTGCCTGTGCTGTAAAGTTCTGCTTCTGACTCTGAACGTTGTGAGTCCACAGAACTCACACACAAATCCTATCAGGATACACAAACTAGATGTTTTCTCTGCTTTGCTTGTCTCCATCTGGTAGGTAGGTAGGTCATGCAGTTTGGGTTTTGCAGAATAAGCAAAAAGTAAGGCACTACCCCCAGGTTTTGAGTAGGCACTGACATTGCTAGTGTGGTTTTTAAGGACTGTGTTTGTATTTTTAGTCACCAGTGTTGGATTCACACTCCCATTTCTAGATGCCTCTTTTTGCCATGTATTGAACAAGTACCCTCAGGGCATAACTGACTTATGATTTACACCCCACTGGAGTAGACTTTTTCAGTACTCTTGGCAAAGAAAAATTAGAAATACTGCTAAATATATACATATATATTAAATATTTTAAAAAATGACCCAAGATCCCCAAAACCTAGTCACTGAAATAGCCAACCTCATTCATGGATTAAGGCTCAAATTCACCTGGAGGTGTTTAACAAACATATAGACATGGTACNACACACACTAGTTTTAATGCCGCGGATGTTTTTGAGCAAGCACGCAGGATCACTCTGGAGGAGAAAAGACAGCTTGGAAAGAATCGTGTCTTGCAGCTTCTACCTCCTGAGGAGTCCTTGTGCTGTGCCTTTTGCAACCGCTCTTGTCTGTCCTGCATTGGCCTTTGCAGCCAGCAGTGCTTGGGAAGAGCGTGGATGGAGCCTTCCCCGGAACTTCCTTCACGAAGCCTAGCCATGATGATGATTGAGATGTGGTTAGTTGCGTGGTGGTGTTAGGTAGATCTTAATGATCTTAGAGATCTCTTCTAACCTTAGCAATACTGTGAAAAAAGAATTTCTGTGTATATTTTTCAAGCAAAGTGATGACCATAGAGGGAATTTGACTGCCAGGTGAACATTTCATGCAGAGGAGGCTTCCTGACAGTATTTACCACCCTCAGAAGTGCCAGTCAATGTCTATCAAACTTATACTTTTCATAACTAAGGGGAGGAATTGTCTCCAAGTATGGTGTTAAAGGAAAAAAAAGTAGGTAGAAGAAATTTTACAAACTAGTCATGCATAGTAAATGTGGAAAGAGAAGGAACCTTTCTGTTCTTGGGGGAAGAGTTCAGCAGTAGTTCATTCATCCATAATTCTTCCATTTCCAGCTTGGGATAACTGACAGTCATACAAGCACAGGTTACAGTGTTTTCAAACAGTGCCATAATATTTTAGTGAGTTATCTAGATTTTTGTTGTGGTAACAGTTACTATTAATTAATGACAGAAATTACTTTTCCCCTCCCACCCTGTTTTTCAGAGCAGAAAGAAACAAACAGAAAAGATCTTTATTTTTTTTTGCAGGGCTACAAGAATAGCTGTTCCTTTTCTATTTTGGTAATGCAAAAATAAACATTAGGAATAAACATATTGAAAAAAAATCATTAGGACTTTTGGATGCAAATTAACCATTTCATTCTCTGAGTAAGCAAGCACATCTCAATTAACTCAATGGATTTATTTATCCCTTTTCTCTCATGATAAAATATTGTGATTGCTCAGAAAGGCTGTGCTGTCTGTCCTTAGAGGTTTACAAGACCCAAGTGGATAATACCTTGAGTAACCTGGTTTGGCCTCATAGCTGGCCCATCTTTGAGCAGAGGATTGGACCAGAGACATCCTGAGGTCCCTTACAACCAGAATTAACCTTTGACTCTAAGATCTGTTTCCCCCCAATAATAAACAAAAGGAATGTCCTAATAATTGGATAGCACCCAAATAATCTCTATAGAAAGATGCAGATATATTGCTCTAGGTGGGCAGACTTTATCTCTTCCTTAGCCCATTTGGACTTCTAGATCTCTTACAACTTTTCTATATTCTATATGCAAATTCTATTTCACACATATTTGGCTGAGTCCAGGGCACAAACCTTTTATTTGTCATTAGTGTAGTAACTAGAGACCCTTAGAGCACATTCCCTTCCCAGTCCTTAACACAGTAAAGGCACATACAAATATTTTACAGGCATTTGCTTTAGAATTGTAGCCAACATATTGCTGAGTTGGGAGTTTGGGTGGTTTTTGGGTGATTTGTGTTTTTTCCCCCAAATAAAACAGTTTATTTCCAGCAAGTCAAATGTGTCTTCATGATCTATGACTCTGAAATGCTGAAGAAGATAGATCATAAAGCATTAAGTCATTATTTATACCATAGCTGTCATCAGCAGGATAAAAATAACAAAGAAATGGGTATGTTTCCATACAGAGCTAAAAAGTTTAGTTAAACCCTGAGCATTAGGAGTCTCTGACCACAACACAAGTTGCTTCATTCTCCATTCATTTTTACATGGAAGGTGCCTGACCCTTCTGTGGAAATGGCATTTCAGAGGATCAGGTGCTAGCTGATGAATTGATGAACATGTTGTCACATTTGGGATTGCAAACCCTTTTTTCCCTTTTAAAATGTCAGTAAAGTTCCTCAGCAGTCAGGATGCAGATGCTCTTGTAGGGCATGGCAATACAGTGGTGTATTCCATGTAGCTTATGAGGTTTGCTATTTGATTGCCACTAAATATACTACAGTGATAAAAAAATGCTCTTAAAATATGGTTTTAATCCTTGATGTAGCTTGCACAAGTACAACTATTTGCCCTCTGGGACCACTCAAGAAAGAACTAAGATTCCTGGGGCCAAATTTGCAGCAAGGTATGAGCAGAGCCAGTCTGTGGCTGCTTGCTACAGGTTTTGGTCTGTGGACACCACTAAGGCAACTGAAGCCCTCCTGGATGAAGAAGTTGTGAATCAAAAGCATCATGAAGTCACAGGCTACATTTGTTCCTTACTGAACTTGTTCCTAGGATAAACAGAGGACAGGCCCCATGGCTACAGCTGATAAAAATGCTGTTCTGTTTAGTTATTGAACCTAATCATTTATTTCTGTCTACTTCCACTGTCTTTTATAAAGCTCCAGAGGTGCTATTTATGCTTAATCTCAGCTTCAGAAAGTTCAGAAAACTCTACTCTTGGAGACCCTCTTCTGTCATGATGGGGACTCCAAAAACACTTTAAAATGCCAGCACATGGTTTTTTAGACTTTGATGCTATTGAGATGGAGTAAAAGTGCTAGTTCTGGGCCCCAAACTTTTAGAATTCTGTTTTATAACAAGTTAACAACAAACAGAAATATTGAGGTCTGGACAAGGACTTATATCTAGTTCCATTGCTGGCCTCTAGCCCTGTGTGCTCTGTTCTTTGAACCTGTCATTTCTATGTCTTACCTCTTTGTTTACTTACAAGATATGCACAGTATTACTTCATTTTGGAAGTTATGTCCAGATGTTTTTGTAATGATGATACTCACTGAGGTACTGCTTGTTAAGGAGCTCATCTGTCCTCTGGTTTTGCTTTAAACAGCTTGAAATGTGCATGTTGCAAACATGCTTTATCAGGGTCTTCTAACTCTTGTGGCTTTCACAAACTCTCATGCACTGAAGTAGCTCTAAAAACTTTGAGTTTACTGTTTTATGTATCTAGAGAAGATATTACAGAACTGATGATTTATCAGTGGGTGCTGGTCTCTTTACCCAAGTAACAAGTGATAGGACCAGAGGAAGCAGCCTCAAATTGTGCCAGGGGAGGTTTACATTGGACACTAGGATTTCTTCACCAAAAATGTTATCAAGCATTGGAACAGGCTGCCCAGGGAAGTGGTTGAATCACCATCATTGCAGGTGTTTAAAAGATGTGTAGATGTGGTGCTGAGGGAAATGGTTCAGTGGTGGATTTGACAGTGTTAGGTTGATGGTTAGACTCAATAGTTTTAAAGGCCTTTCCCAAACTAAACCATTCTATGGTTCTACAACTCTCTGATTACAGCTACAGGCCAGAACAATATTTAGAGGAAAGATTTTACCTTGTATTTTCCCTGCTTAGCTTAAATTCCTATTATTTGCCAATATTCAGTGTAAATCCTCTCACTGTCTGTGGTGCAGCATTGGGAAGGAGGTAGAAGTCTCCATGGGAGCTGTGATTCTGGGAACAGCATTTGCCTTGAGACCTTGATGTTTCTGAGGAAGTTCCTGTTTTGAGGTTTCTTATGTACAGATTCAATGCCTGGAAGCATGATTCCTGCTCAGGATACAAATAATGACAAATAATCTGAATGTGGAAAAAAAACCTCTGGAGTGATAAATGTCATCGTTTTGTCTACATGTATCCAAAAAAACTGCACTCATGATGCTTCTAAATCAGGGTGCTTTCTTTCTGTTCTTTGAAGTTATTTTTGTAACTATTTTCCAAGCACTTGCACATCCTACAATGAGCACCACATATGTCCCAAGATTAAAATATCAGAAATAAGCCATTTTTAAACCAGAAAGGCTCCAAACAAATGACAAGCACTTTCTTTATATGCTAGCTGAATATTCAACTCAAACAGGATAAGTATTGCATTGTGGAAGAATTAGAAAGTAGAATCAGGACTATGTATTTTTATTTAGTATTGTTATTTAGTGTTTTTTAAAGGTGTAAATTGCTCCCTTAGATTGAATTAATATGTATGTAAATGTCATGCGCTCTTAAATGTTTATTTTGTCTTAAAGTTCCATTTTTATTCTTTTTTTAAGGAGCAATCACTCACACACACACACATATTCAGGTAAACAGTTCCCTGAATAGCCTGAGGGTTTCTTGGCAAGAATGTAATTGTCTGTGCACTGACTCTATAACTGAATTGCTTTCCTTAATAATGGGAGATTGGGATTATTGGCTCCTGACTGCTCCCCTTTAATACCCATTAATTATCTTTTTACTCTCTTTAATGTCTCTTTCTCTTTTTCTTCCTTCATGTTTCTTCCCTGGTCCCACAAACATCCCACAAGAGCGCAGCTAGTGCAAGAAAATAAAGCAGGAAAATGACTAAGAGTTGGCATTTAGAGACTCCTGTTCATTTCAAATAGAAGCCTCCTGCACTGCAATTGAATTAAGTGATGGTAGAGCTCAGAAACAGAAGCAGGCTCACTCCCATCATTCTCCATTGCACCTCCCAGGTGCTGCTGCCTTCTTGTAATCATTTAGATCCAGAGATCTGTTCTAGTGAAAGACAATTCTTCTTTGGCTAAGTGTATGTGGGGGATAAATTTGAGTCATACATAAGAAAGAACACAGAGGGTAACCAGCTCTGCAATGTACACCAGCTACAGATGGCTACTAGTCCATCAAAAGCAGCTTCCAAATGGGGCCTAGGAGAAATTAATCCATGCAACAAGCAGCATTTCATCAGCTGAAACGTTGTACTGGAGCTTATTTGCATTTTCTCTTAGTTTATAGAAAAGCTGGAAAACCAGTATGTGACATTTCAACCCCCCAAAATAATAGAGAAAAGTAGTGCTTAAATCAAGTGGGATATTAAAACCATAACTATGGCTTTGCTGGAGTGAGGATTACAATATATATTGTCCAGTAGCCACAAACAGATTCAGCACATGTCCACAAAATACAATTCTAATATTACTGGGTTTTCTTTCCAAAATCAGTTAGAGAAATACTGAAGAATTTGCAGCTCCAGACTTCTTTTGCTGTAACATAGCCTCACAGTATTGATTAGGAAATCCTCTGAAGAGATAGTAGAGGAGAAAATATAATTCATTCATGAAATGGAAATACTCTGCCACAAAACATCTATTTTGCATGGGCCAGCTACTCATAATTCCTCTAGAAATGATCCATCATTATACTTGAACTTGGATCCTAGGGCTCAGAGCAGGGAAAGGGAAGGAGCTCTTACCTTGTAAAAGCAGGCTTTATTTTTACACACCTCCTAATGTGTTCCACAGCCTTCTTAGCTGCAGAGGCACTCCTCTGCAGAAGTGTGTGACAAAGCTGACAGAGGGTTTTGCTGGGTGACAGCACACAGACCTTTGTAATAGGTAATAGCAGAGTTCAGGGCCACTAAAAGATGTTGCAGAGGACAGCAACTGAACTGAGTGGGCTGCACAGTTGGATCAAACCACACCTCTGAGCCAGGTTAGCTAGTGATACTGTCTGGCAGGGCCAAGAAAGAAAATCCCTTAGGATGGAAAACTCTCCCTAATGGAGAGTGATAGGACAAGGGGAAATGGATGGAAATTGTGCCAGGGGAGGTTCAGGCTAGACATTAGGAGGAATTTCTTTGCTGCAAGGGTTGTGAGCCATTGGAACAGGCTGCCCAGGGAGGTGCTTGAGTCCCCATCCCTGGAGGTGTTTAAGAGCCAGGTGGATGTTGCATTGGGAGGCATCATTTAGCAGGTTGCTAGGGCTAGGACAAAGGCTGCACTCCATGATCTTCAAAGTCTCTTCCAGCTGGAACTGTTCTGTGATTTTATTCTATGAAATAAACACCTATTGGAAAATGTGGATCTTGTGAGCAGGTTTGAGAGGTGGGTGGAGGTGTTACTAGAAGGACCATCTGATCAGTGGATGGTCTTTTGCTCCTGTGTGTAGAGATTCTTGTGCTGCATCTCCCCAAGGTATGATGTATTTACTGTCCCTAGTCATGGCTTGTTTCTGCTCATCTGATTTTCCTCTGTGCCACCCCACAGGTTATATGCAGTTTTCAAAGGCATTTTAATGAAACAACCTAATTAACAAAAATGAAACCCTTTTTTGTATCACTGGCTACCTACTAGGAGAACTGGGGCTAATTTTCAACATTATTTACCCATGCTGTTAATGTTTTTCACAGAGTTTTAATATTTCCTAATTTTTCCCAATGCAAAACACCAATGTTGGGGAAAATCCTCCCAAGCCATGTGACTTAAAGCTCTCTTTTCTATATTTTTATTCCTCTACGCTTGTCTTCCTATTTGTATGTTCTTATTTTGCTATAGAATGATGGAGAAAAGTAAAAATCAGTACCTGCAAAAGACTAAGAATTTAAGATTATTTTATAGTTTTTAAAATCCAAACAAGACAAACAATAGGAAGATTGGAATGAAAAAGTCTGATGAATAATAAGTCACTTTTTGGCAGAGATTTTTGTGTGAGATCAAGTTTCTAAACTAGTGTTTCCCATTGGAGCGTAGAGGTTATAATGTGAGTACCAATAGGCATATTCCTGCCTTTGTTTTTTTCACAGAAGCACAGACTGTTAGGGGTTGGAAAGGACCTCTGGAGATCATCTAGTCCAACTCCCCTGCAAGAGCAGGAGAAACTAGAGTAGGTTACACAGGATGGGGTCTAGTTGGGTTTGGAATATCTCCAGAGATAGAGACTCCAGCACCTCCCTGGGCACCAGTGCTCCACCACCCTCAAAGGCAAAAAGTTCTTCCTCATGTTAAGATGGAACTTTCTTTGTGCTAGTTTTTTCCCATTGCCTCTAGTCCTGTCACTAGGTACAACAGAAAAAAGACTAGTCCCATCCTCCTGATAGCCTGTTTGCAAAGGCCTGCAGTGAAAGGACAAGGGGCAATGGTTTTAAATTGGAGAAGAGTAGATTTAAACTGGACATTAGAAAGAAGTTCCTCCCCACGAGGGTGGTGGAACACTGGCCCAGGTTGCCCAGGGAGGTGGTTGAGTTCCCATCCCTGGAGGCATTGCAGGTGAGGCTTGCCAGGGCTCTGGGCAAGCTGCTCTAGTTGGGGATGTCCCTGGCCACTGCAGGGGGGTTGGACTAGATGAGCTCCAGAGCTCCCTTCCAACCCAAACCATTCTAGGATTCTATGATTCTGTGATAGCCACCCTTTAGGTATTTATAAGTATTGATAAGATCCTCCTCAGTCTTCTCTTCTCTTTGTCATGCTTTTGTCAGAAGCTGGATTTCACCAATGTTAAGCAGACAAACCACAGTGCTCTGAGCTGCAGACTACTCAGCCACATGACTCCAACTCCAGCAGTTGCTGGCTCAGGTGATGAGCATTGGCTGTGTTCAGAAAGGGTTGATCCATCAACCTGACAAAAACTCAAGCTTGAGATTTAGGTACCTGCAACCCAGCCTAAAGAGAGGAACTTTAGCCAATAGTTTTTGAAAATCTTGCTTTCTCGTGTTTGATCTCAAGCATTAAATCTCTTTGCTTGGGTTATAACCAATTTCTGCTGTTATGGTTTAGCAGCTTTTGAAAATCATCTCAGGGACTTTTGTGTTTTCACAAACTAATAGCTTTAAGTATTCTGTCCCTAGCATCAAGACTTTTGGTTTTCATAATATAATCTCTCAGTAAAGCAGTGACTATCATTTAATCAGTGTAAACCCTGTTCAGGCTCATCTGCTGTGCATTTCTTGATGGAAAGGTTTGTGACAGTTCTAAAGCCAACTGATCAGCCAGCTGATTTTTTAATCATATGCATGGGTGAAACTGTTTTCCTAAAAAGGAGGTATGAAAACTAAGGAGCTCATTATTGCTTTATAGTTTTGCCTTCCAAAGTGCAGCTGAGATGAAGATCATTATTGAGGGGAGAATGTCATTTTTCAAAAGAATTGGTAGCACTAACAGCTAGTGAGGCATTTTTTTTTATTAGCTTCAAGAGGGAATGCCTGTTACATAATACTACAGCAATCATTTCAGAGCATAAATTTCTGAGCTAGATGATGAGGAGAAAAACAGTCAAGAGGGCACAGATCCATATATTTTGTTTAGAAACTTTTTCAGAATTGGCATGTCTCGATTTCCTGTGTTCTGTATAGTGAATAATAAAGAATACTATTGCTCAGATGGAGTAAGTACACACATTGACTACATGATGCAAATACTTCCATCTTGCTCTGACAGGTATGGGAGCTGTTTCTTAATATATAGAAATTCGATTTTAAGCTATAATAATAACATATTAGACTTTGAGGGGAAGTCCAAAAAAAAAAAGGCAGAAAAAAGTTTTATTCTCAGGGGAGGATATGTAGAACAGTTTGCATTCCAGTATTGAGAGGGGAAAGTTAAACTTCAATTACAATACTGAATGCATATTTTAAGCTAAGCTAATTGAATTTCACCTCCTGTCCACCAGTAGTCATGACACTTTTATTTCTTCTTGTTTCATCTTCTCCCCAGTAGGCTTCACTTACTAGCACAGATGGATTCTGATATCAAAGGCGACTTCCAGTTGGCTTTAGGACAGCTATTATTTAATTGTTCCCTTTAAATGTCTTTTCTCTGTCACCAGAAGCTTTTGAACACTCTTGTATTTAAAGAAAAAAAAAATGAAAAAGGCTGTGAGGCAAATTCCCTGCTGGGATATTTCTATGGAGCTACACTAGTAACAGATTTCACCTAGTAAATTCCACTCTCACTACAATATCTTAAACTTCTTTTTATCTTTTTGTGATAGCCTGTAAAACTATTATGAAAATAACCAACATCAATACCCTGACCAAACCCCAACAGCAACCTAGAAAGCTGCAGCATCCTTCACATCTCCCCTAAGAGGAAAGCTCCTGGAAGAGGGGCTGGTGGCCAGGGGTTCAAAGCAAAGCCTTTTGAAGGAGACAGGCTCCTTAGTCTGTCTGAGGAAGGAAATGTTGCTTTGTACCTCCTTATGTTATCACCCAGCACAGTAAGAGGGTGAGCACCAGGAGGGACCTTGCAGCATCCTTCAGTTTACCAGCCACAACAATTGTATCAAGACATGATTGCTGAGAAGGGTCAGCTGCTCTGTGAAAAAGGATAAAATCACAGAAAAACAGTGAACAAGGACACTGGATGTCAGTGACACCTCAGGAATCTTCATACCGTGTTCCACAGCATGAGGAAAACATGTCCTTAATCATAATTAACAGGCTGAACCTCTCTGGGGACACTGCTCCTTATGTTGGGGCACATTGTACTTATGCTAGGAGGAACAGGTGTGGTGCCAGTTATGTCATTATAAAAACCATTGTTTGAGGAGCTGGTGGCAATGAAAGAAGAGACAATTTGTCTCTTCCTGCTTTCCTAGTCAGAAATGTTCTGGAGAGAATTTGTTAACAGTTGACAAATAGCACAAGGAAATTACCTCCTTCCCAACTAGTGCAGCAAAATCTGCTGTAGCTTTCTGAGGGTCGAGAGGGTATGAAGAGAGTTCAGAGCAGGTTTAGACCTGTCCTGTAGACTATGACTTCAAAATTTCCTTGTGTACCATAGATATTAAAGAGTTGTTGATGGACAGATGAGCAGGGTGTGCATTTATGCTTCAGAGCCCTACAGCGTGTAAATAGGTGAGCAGTGTCCTGAAATATTGTTCCATTCAGCTGGAAAGCTGCAGGACTCAAAATGACAGAGAAAGTAGAACGAGGGAGATAATTTGGGGGTATTATATTAACAAAAGGAAAAGAAGGTTGTTTCTCTGAATATTTTCCTCAGACACTTAGAGCAACAGAAATGTGACAAGCCATCAGAAATGCCAGAGACAAAGATATTTGCATTTCTGAACACACCAAATGCTTAGAAGCTAAATTCTTTTTCTCTAAGATGATGAGACCTTTCTAAACAAAGCCAATGCCAAGAGCTGCCTGCAGGAAACAGCTCTGTTAAGAGCTCTATTCTGAACCATTTTGCACAGGAGCTTTATTCACGTTGTGTTCTCTTGCATGCATGTTCCCTGCTAGCTCAGGAGTGCATAATCAATCCTGCAGGAAATGTATTCCCAGGCTACTGAGCAAGACTCAATTAAGGATGCACTTCAGGTATGCTTAAAACAGTCCTGAAGTCATATTTATTTTTATGCTGACATGTATGTCATCTTAATAACTCCTTCAGTCACACCCTAGATTTAAGACTGTAAGCAAAATAATCCTATGGACAAATAAACCTATGGGTTTAACTTTAAACCAGGAAACTTTTGTGTGATGCAGTGATAACACTCATGGATACAGTCAGATGGCATCAGTCATTTACAGCTAGCTCTCTAAAGGGTTTTGGGCATCACAGTGCCCTGTGCTGATCTCTGATCTAATTCATAAACTGTCATATGAAGCCCTTTTCTCCCCAATAGGTTATATGAGGGCAGAAAGCTCATGTAATGAGAGTGGGAGAGTGCAAATGACTGTTTGTAAAAAGATGCATGCTAAGCACATTGCTGCTGGAAAAAGCCTTGCAGGTGGGTGGGGTGGAGAGACATATTCTCAAGATGTCAGGCAGCTAATTGGGCTTCAGGAGGGTATGTGTCTTTCCTTGGTATTTACAGGAATAACACCATGAAGGAAATTTGAGGCAGAAATTGGGCTTTCTTTCCAGTTACTCAGGTTTTCTGCAGAAAAAAAACCCACCTTTATTTCTCATGGCTTTCCTCTAACCACAGCTCTGCAGGATAATCTGAGAGGGCAGAGCCCGTTCTCTTTCACAGGTAGAAACTCTTCCTCCATACAATGAATAATTCAAACAGCATTTTGCCCACAGTAACCCAAGAACTTCAGTCTTATAGCATTCATGACAAGAAGGGAAGGCCTGAGCTTCAGCTCTGCACTCTCTAAGGCTCAGTCTGAAGCAGGAAGAAAATCACCATTTCTGTGGCCCAGCAAATATGTAATTACATTTGGCAGGGAACAGTTCTGATAAAACTAAGAGACACACAGAAAGAGCTTACAGGAAGGCTGTCAGACCAGGCAGCACGTTGACTTGAGGACTGGAAGAGAAATCTTTCTACGCCCTGAAAAGCAAGTAGGAGAAAGGAGATATTAATATATTCCCATATACTTATGTGTGAGTAATGGCTATGATCCCAGCTCTGGCTGGGTTAAATTTGCTGTAAAGGGAGAATGAGGAATGGCCACTTTTTGGGTCCTAGCAAATCACCCCTGAGGCTTAGCCCAGGTGGTGGCAGAGAATAAAGAGAAACACAGATGCTTGGGGAACTTTCATGTGGAGGTCTTGCAAGGAAGTTAAGCAAAAATTCTCACAATGCATTAATTCCTGCAGATCTTAGGTCAGATTACACAAGGGCATGTCTGCTGAGGTGCCTCAGCCTTAGAATCATAGAACAGTTCCAGCTGGAAAAGACCTTGGAGATCATCAGTGCAGCCTTTGTCCTAGCCCTAGCAACCTGCTAAATGATGCCTCCCAATGCAACATCTCCCTGTCTTATGCTGCTTTCAGGTCTTATAGGCATAGGTGATGAAACCTGACATCTGCAAATGCTTACAGCAGAGCCTCCACATGCAGAGCTTGTTTGTCTAAGGTGACTGGGCACTCACAGGATTTCACCAGCAGTCTGATAGCACGTCCAAGAAGCCATTTGTGAAGGATCATTTATTCCACTACTACTTTANGACTTTAATAAATACTCCCTCTGTATCACAGGGAATATTAACCAGTCTAATACCAGTCCCATCCCTATGTTTTACTCTCTACCTCCAGAACAGGATTAACTGTGTACATTGAAAGAAACCTCATTAAATAACAATAATTTTATTTTTTTTTCTGTTTTTATAGTCCTGCTAACACTATTGCCATCCATTGGCTGCGGTAATGAAGTAAGGAAATGAAATGTTCTTTGCTTTTGAGATTGCTGGTGAAATTATGCAGACAGACCATTTCCCAATCTTAAATCTAAATAATTCAGTTGCCATAGGATCAAAGTATGTGGTGCACTGCCCTCAGTTTTCTATGCATTGATTCATCCTTATTCCCCCTAGCACATTTTTCCTTTGTCTTGATAATCCACATAAAAGCTGTTGGCAGTGAGTATGGTCAGCATCCAGATTGCTCATTATCACACTTATTGTTCTACGCCTTATGTTCTCCTCCTCCTTTGTAACCATTTATACTTGAGAAGTGAAACCTTACCTTGTGTGTACATCTGTGTAAGCACTCAGGAGAAACTCAAAGCTCTTGTATTCCTACTGTAGCATACAAAAGCAAATATTGCAAAGTGGCTTAATCTTTGCTGTTCTAAACCTAAATTCATGAAGTCTAATACTATAAAGTAAATACAACCACAAACACTGGTTATGCTTATACTTAGCTTCCTCTGGTGAATCAGAGCAGCTACACTCAGCTAGCAAAATTAGACTGCTCAGAGTGATGGTCTCATTTATTGGCTGTATTTGAGGCCCACTGGAGTTAAATGCCTGATGAACTTAGGTGTTAGAAGTCAAGGACCTTTTTATTCACTGTTGCATCTTTCACAAAGTATTACTCTCCAGGAGCCTGGAGAGTATATATCCAGGCATATAGTGCTTTTGGAAAACTCTATAAAA
>VWZO01015755.1:25038-72892 GCA_013396975.1 Bucco capensis | reverse complement strand
TGTCCTGCATTGGCCTTTGCAGCCAGCAGCGCTTGGAAAAAGCACTTGGGAAGAGCGTGGATGGAGCCCTCCCCAGAGCTGCATTTGTGAAGCCTAGCCATGGTGACTCTCCAGCAGCCTACAAACTTGTCCCTTATTAACAGAGGTATGAGTCAGGCATCACCAGTGTTTTGAGTTATCTCCTAGCAGAAAGCATTCCTCATGTTATTCTATAATTCTGTTTTTTAAGGGGCTATACTTTTACACATAGTCCCACATGGAAAAACACTCTGAGCTGCCTCGTAGGTCTTTTTAAACAATGTATTAGAAAAGGCTCTTTGTGCCCAACTCTTCCAGCCAGTTAGTCTAATCACCTTACTCTATGCTTATGTGTGTGAATACATACTTTTAAATCTCTTTCTATCCTTTTTTCCTTAGCAAAGAATAATTTTCTCTTTGTATCATGCCTAACAGTGAGGCCCCAATTATAGGAAGCCTCTTGTTTTTATCACATTAAACATAAATAGAAATAAAACCAGAGTTTTTCCTATGACTAGTTGACCCAGGTCTAAACATAAGGTAATTGAGCAAATATATTTTTTTGCTATCATAATGCAGATTTTAATGCTTATCCAAGTGTACATTTTTTTTTCTACTAGCTACAAAACTTATCCTTGTTACACAGAGAGTTTTGTATTCATATTTGTGCAGACCTTTTCAATTCTCTAATTCAGTTTATCTTACAGTGTGCTTAAAATTCTTCTGGAAGAAAACAAAGTGAGGCAAAATGTTTATCAGAACAAAAACTATTTAATGTTGCAGCTCTATTTTTAGCTGCTGCACCTGGTTTTGTTTGATTAACAAAAATGGTTTGAAAATTGCCAGATCTGCTTGGAAGAAAAAGTTCTCAGGTTTCCTCAAGTATACACATCAGTTATTTTGCCACTGAATTGTCTTACTTGCTTTATTAATTGGTTGAGCAAGATATTCTGCAGTCATCTGAAAAAAAATGCTGTTGCAGAGAAATCTGTGAGGCTTGGGAATGTTGTTGCCACAAGAGATATACCAAGATGTGTGAGTGGGAAGAAGTGTCAGAGAGGAACTTTTATGGATTGACCCTAAGTACTCATTCCTAATCTCCCTGTGCTGCTCAGACAAGAGGAATTAGAGCACTGGGAATGAAGGAGTGAAGCTGACCCTGGGAAAAAAGGAAAGCATTTGTGCCTACTATTGCATTTTACATGTTTTTCTTTATTCACCATCACTTCTACAACCAGCTTCTGAATTTAGCCATTTTATCTTTGAAGAGCAGCCACTCCTTTTCTGACCTCCATTAGTTTTCTTGCCTCTGATGGTACTGCAGGTAGGCTTGCTAACACCATTTATTTGAGGTTTTCCAAAGGCTTGGATTATCAATTCCTGCTTTCAGTTGCTTATGACATTGCTACCCTTCAGTTTTTGGAATACATAACTAGAGTGCATATATACCAAAATAGTTTTAGAAAATATAAACCAATGTATTTTAGTCATTTGGAGGCATGGAAATGGAGTCATGGAAAAATGTCCATCACAAAACCAGAATAATTCAGAAGTGAGTCCTGCAAATGGTTATAGTAAGGAGCACAGAGAGGTGGTCCTGCTTTGGCACTACCCCCTGGCTTTCTGAATCCACTCTTCCCTGTAGAAGGCACACATCCTCCAACCTCTTATCTAAGTTCTAGGAGGAGCAATATTTCCTTATGATTGAATGGAAACCAGGAGCTTTCTGTTCATTTCTTGGCACTTCATCAGAATCATGATCTTTGTAAATGATAACTGTATCTCTATTCCTTGCATTCATTTTAAAACAGCAATTTCCTTCCCCCCATCTTTTATCTGACCTGCCAATGATATATGTATCAGGGCTGAAACACCATCTGTGTGTTTGTGGAATGTTTATTCCACTAAAGCTGTGCCTTAAATTGATAACTTTTGATGTTGGCATAAAAATATAATCTGGAAAACTGATCCAGACCTAGAGAGTCTGGATAGAAGAAGAGAGTAATATGAGAGGAGTTGCAGTGGAGTTTATCTGAGCTGCATCAGGAAAGCGATGCAGGTGACATGAAGTGGTAGTTATCACTAGTATGGGTTCATCTCTCCTCTTCCCCTGTAATACTATAGGATCTCATACAGTAGGGATAGCATTTCATCTATCATCACTTTGTTAAACTGCACTCACAGCTACCAGATCTGAATGCAAGAGTTTCACAGCACAATGTGGTATAACTTATGCCTTTCAAACTGGCGTTGTTACAAGGAGTAGCAGCACTGGTAATGTTNCTGAGCATTCTCGTGGCCTCCTCTGGACCATCTGCTCCATCAGCTCCATGTTCTTTGTGTATTGAGGGCTCCAGAACTGGACCCAGTATTGCAGAGGAGGTGTGAGCAGAGCAGAGTGCAGTGGCAGAATCACCTCTCTGGTTCTGCTGGCCACGCTTCTTTTGATGCAGATGGATGAGAAACTTTACGTATTGCAGTTTTATAGACAGGTGAAAATCTTCATGTTAAGCTATAAAAGGCTGAAAAATATTTGATACAGTACTTTGCTTTGGATGAGGTATCTGTGGTTAGTTTCATCATAACCTGCATGAGGATGTGGAACACAGATGGGGCATCTAACAAAATCCTAGTCATCATCAGCATTACACATTCTTCTGTAAGCACAGGAGGATATAACATCACAGCTCAAAACAAAGGTCCTTCATATATTAGTTAAATTACATACTTTGTTTTTCAGTTGATGGTATCATAACAACCCAAAACTCTACTTGAGAGATTTAGCTTAAGGGTAAAGCTATCATGTATTTACAGGATATGTGTTTTAGCATGGCCCACACACAACTACAGAGCATCATAGCTGTTATTCATTTTCCTTGATACTAGGAATGCTGGATGTCTGAAGGATGATAAATCAGTAGACAGGTTTAATCACATCAGTTATTTCTAACCTTAACCCATACCCCTTTGCCTAATGTACACTTATTTGTAGGCTGTTGGACATTACCATAGGAGTGAAATAATGAAGAAAAGCTACTCCAAGTTCTGGTAATTGTTTTCTTGGCCTAAATACTTAGTGCAATGTTTACCCATGCCATTATGTTTTAGTATTGAAGCATATAGTGCTTTTAACCAGCTGGTTTCATGAGGTGAATGTAGTGATTGATATTGGGTTGAAATGGTGACTTTAAATGAGACCATTGTTTGGAAGTGGTCCTCTTGTCTTGGGTCAGGAGCTGAAAGAAAAGGGAACCAGAAAAGAGCCAGAAAAGTGATACAAGAATGATCTGTGTTCTAAAAAACAACCTTTAATATAAGGGCATAACAGCTTATTTAACCAATCCAAAAGGATGTTAAAAGACTAAGATGACAATCAAGTATTATCTAACTGTGGCAGAATTAGGATTCTTCAATGCAGAATGGAGAGAATCAGATTTTAGAGGGTAAAGGTTGGTGTACTTGAATACACAAGTTCTAAGCAAGGATGACTTGCTGTTGGAACAACCTAGTAAGGGGATGTTCTAATCAAGTTAAAGTGCCTTTTGAAAAGACAAATTATAGCTTAGTCTTAACAGTCTCGATGCAGAAATGATTGGTGAAGGTCTTTGCTCTGTACTGTGCAGTGGAGTCAGGCTAGATTATCTCTTCTGTCCATATTAATCTGTGTGTAGAAGATTTTAGCATGGTTAAGAGCAGGTGTAAAGAGCAGCTGAAAACCTGATCTAAATGCTTTTTTGCTGAGGGAGATTCTAGCTTATTGCAATGGTCAAAACGTGCAAGAAGGTTTTTGTCTCTAACATAGATGGCCCTTGCCACAGAATTTATTAATTATCTAACTCACTAGTATCTAGAAATGTAATTATGCTTCCAGTACTAATTACCCTAAATCTATATAAACAGCAATGAAACCAAATGAAACCAAATAAGAAGATGGAGCAAAGAAGAAATATCAGGAAGGATTTTTCTTTTGGTCTTCTGTGGAGATTTGCAATGGTTGGCCCCATAGCTGTCTATGAAATTCAGATTCTCATTTCTTTGCCCTCCCTGTTGGATAGGAAAATACTTAAGAGTTCACTTTCTGTTGCACATCTCATAGATGTAAACACACTGAAATAAATAAATTAAAAATAATCATAAAAGAAAGGCAAACATCCAAGCAATTGCTTTTGGGAACAAAGATCTTCATGCTATCTATCATGTCTTTCTTGTGACTTTTTATATCAAACCTACAACTGCAGGAGGCTGCCAAGAGCCAGTTTCACTTAAGCCTTCACAGTTGTCCACCAAGATGACAGCTCCAAGGAAAAAAATGTAATCTTGTTGGATAAACAAGCAGTGGCTCCTGCATGACAAAATGGCACTAAATGCTTTCAGTTAAGGACAGAGGAATGTAAGCATAATATGAAGAGGAGAAATCCAAATCTGTGATCTTGTGAAAAGGACAGCACATAAAGGACATTTTTCTTCTCCACCTCAGAAACCACCACAGGGAAAGAGAAAGACATTGCTGCAAGTGTTACAAGGATGCTGCTGCTGGGCATGGGCAGCAGGGTTGAGAGGATCAGATGAATATTCTTTCATATGTTTTCTCATCATCCTTTTACCTCCTCTGTAATTTTCTCATCTACTAGGAAATACCAGCTTTTTGCTTGACATCTTACTCTGATTATAGAAAGAGGCAATTTTCTTTCTACAAGGTCAGACTTCTCTCACTCTACATAGCCAAGCTTTAGACCTCTAATAACAGACATAAGCCCATTAGACCAAAATCTCATCCATACAACTGTCACTCTCAGAAATTCATTCTGATATCCAAGGCTTGGAAAATTATTCAAATGGTCTTAAGCACACCTGAAATTAAAACTAGAAGTCTTTACACAGTAAGGCTGAAGACCTGACAGTCTCTTTCACAAAAGAACCTGAAATCAGATAGCAGATTATAGGCTTTTGTGAATCATAAGGGAAAACAGATGGGAATGGTCAGCAGGAAATTGAGTGTCTAACCTACCCAGGATGACCAATGAGGTCCTCTCAGTATTTAAAAGCACTAGGTAAAAGTCTATGTGATGCTTATAACATTTCTGAAAGACCAAAATCTTAGGAAAGCCAGAGTGTAATTCAAAATTAACTTTTCCTTTCCGTCACCTTATGAGTTCCTGTTACTATCTCATTCCTTTCATCCCATGGCTCTAGCCACGAGTAACAGTGAGATGATTTCATTCAGATCCCACCTCAAATCTTCAAGTAATTCAAAATATTTGGTCTTTTGGTGAGGGTCAGGAAGATATCAAGCAATTTGTCTCCTGCAGTTCTAGTAATTACTAATGTCACCTTTAAAACCTAAGTGCTGGGTGATCATTTCACTTCAGGAATTAGAAGACATTAAAGGAGCCTGACTTTAAACATCACTTCCCTGTATGGTCAAGCATTAAAAGGCCCTGAAAGCACCCCTGGGAAAGATACTACTGCTTATGTTTATGTCCAAATGCAATCAAATGAAGCTTTCAGCCCTCACTGAAGGATGCTGGCCTTGCTGTCAAAGAATTTAGGGACTGCAATTTGTGACTATTTCCACCAACTTAGTAACATACTTAACCAAACTCTAAGAAACAGCACTTCCCTACTGATTGTGACTTTCTTTTTGTCTGACTTTATTGGTACAAAAACATGGTGATGGAAGTGGTTAATTCAATCTTTCAGTCGCACTGCAGCATTCAGGGAAAGCTTTTAGACCTTAGGTAAGTTGACAAATTTAATTTAAGGTTTCTGGTTTGAGGATATGTTTTTGTGATTCCTGCTATTCATTTTGTGTTATGCTTGCTGCTCCCTGCTATTCTGTGTGGAAAGTGAGAGTTGAAAAGTTTGTTTTGTTTTGCTTGCAGGGTTTGTAAATTGGAGAGAGGGAGTGAAGGGGAGGAAAATAGACAGGCAAGGAAAAGAGAGACTAGCAAGGGGAGCTTTCCCATCAGCAAACAAGCAAACATGGATGCTTGGTTTTTGACTGTGCAAGATCTGGGGCCTGATCCTTATCCTGTTAAGACTAGTGAAAATTTGAATATGTCTGCCAAAGACAGAAATGGAAGGAGAGATTTCTGTGGCATGCTGAGCTGAATGGTTGGTGTTGTTATACAGAGATGTGCCACTAACTCCAGTGCACCCTTCTGCTTGAATAGCCTATACTGGGAAAAATTTGTTTTTTCACTGTTACTTTTCTTACACAGTTGAACCCTTCTGATACCACCCAACAGAAAACTTTCCTACATATATATATGTAGAGTGCGTGTACTTCAGAAGATATTTTGCCTTGCATTTCCATATCATTATTCTGTAGGCACAGTTAGTAATAAACTAACTAACCCCAGGGAAATCAGGCAATAAAGTACTATCTCTCTTTTAGAGGGAAACAGAACCTAAGAAGCAATAAACATCAGGTGACCCACAACTCAAAAAAAATGGGATTTTCATTTAGCCTTTGGTGAAGCAAAAGCATGTGGGCCAAAACACCCTCTTCCCCCAAAACAAAGGTTTCAACAGTCAAGAAAGCAATTTAGGGAAAATGTTCATCAACATTTTCTCACTAACATTTGCATTTGTTGATACATCACCCACCAAAGCTAACTGATCAATCCCAGGGCTAACCAGAAATAACAATGACTAATGTTGAAGAGGATATGGCTTCAAGTTGCAACAGAGGAGGTTCAGGATGGATATAGGAAAAATTTCTTCCCTGAAAGAGTGGTTAATCATGGGAAGAGGCTGCCCAGGGTAGTGGTGGAGTCACCATCCCTGGAGGGGTTCAAAAAAACATGTAGACATGGCACCTTGCAACTTTGTGGCTAGGAGGATGCCCATGAGGCAGCAATGTGCCCTTGTGGCCAAGAGGCCAATNCTGTGATTCTGTGATTGGTTTAGTGGCACAGGGGTGTTGGGTTGATGATCAGACTTGAGGTTTTTCCAACCTTAATGATTCTATGATGGGAAGATTCACTGAAATAACTCACTTATGGCAGGATAAGTAGAGCTGTAAAAGCAGAAACATAATAATTCTCCTGTTCACTCAGCTGGAAAACAGAGGCCATGATGTTTGCCTGCTTCTTAAGGGGCTGTGAGGCTTAATTAATTAGAATGTGCAAAGGGTTTGCTTGAGGGTATTCTACATAGAAAATGTTTTCCCTTTTAGTCTTCTGAAATTATTAATTGTGCTATGAAGGCATCAATGTCATAAGTGGGAACTGAGCTCCACTGCAAAGTCACCTGAATAGTGCACACAACCAAAGCCAGTCTACATCCCAGTAATGTCACAGCAAGATAAAAGGAATGTGTACAAGAAGAGAAACATTCACAATATCATGCACTTCTCTGGGGCTAGAGCAAAACTAACTAGTTTCAAGCTGCTTCACTGGCTTTAAATATGTAATTTTCTCTGTAAATTAGTGAATTTAAAGGTTGTATTTCTGTCTTTCCAGACTTTCTGCATTGAAATCTGTCCATTATTATTTGTCTTTAGGTTTGTTCCAAGCTACTGAACCTTCTTTTTTACTTCAGACTTCTTCAGGAATGGGTTACCTCCATCAACTTTACAAACAAATCTATGAATATCTCTATTGTCCTTTTGTTAAACTTGAGGTTTTGGTGTGAAGATTAGATTTTCATTCAGTCACCTCCTGTCAGGAAAGCCATCACTACAGGATCTCCAGAACAACATGCTCAATCCTGGTTTATACATTTGGCATTGACTTCTCATCCTGACACATGCCTAAAAACTACAAGCCTCCTACTTTTGTAAGTGAGTGGCTCTGCATTCATAATGCAAACTATCATCACTCAAATATTAATTTTCTTAAGACTATAACAGAGATTTATGGTCCAAATGCCTGGATTTTGGCTCAGTTTTATTACTAATTTATTAATACAATACTGCATTGCTGTGATTAGAGAAAACAAAGATTTTCATTTTCCTGATTAGCAAACAGAAGGCTCTTGATTTGCATTTCTTTTATCACCTTTATATAATTGTATTCTCTGCTGTTAGAGCTGAATATTTCTCATTAGTTTTTTTCTATTTTTCATTCAATGAGAGCATTTAGCAATTTACCACAGCAGAAGCAACAGGAAATAAACCTTCACTTCCAAATCAGAGCAAGGGAGACAGTATAAAATGTTTTAAGGGTTATTTTTCTTAGGAATGGAGACTAGCTTCCCATTATATTTTGCCTGTCTGTTTCAAATTGCATCATTTGACTGTTGCAGCCTAAAGCCCAAAAGATATGGAAGATAAAACTTACAACAGTCTCTAACATTTTGAAGGAGCAACTTTTGAAGGAGCAATTGGGAAAAGGAGAGCTGTTTGCTGCAGTTTTAAATCTACCACTCACATGCCTGTGCCACTGCTCCAAAGTTTAGTGGATGTTTAGGAACTCCAACAAGACTGCATCTCAATACCAAGATTTTGCATCTTGGAAGTATTACTTTATTCTTAAAAAAAAGCCCCAAACCAACCCAAAACCAACAACAACATAGTAAATCCATGAAAGGAGATCACAGAAGTGAAAAATGAAGACTTTTGCATTCTGTCTGCTGCTTAGTAAGCTGAGGTTGAGTTGGTATCTTCAAATTATTTCTGAGAAGGGCAAGGAGGAATCCTTAATGATGTTCAATCCACCACTTTACCACCAGAGCTGCATATACTGTCTAAAAAATATCATATATATCTTGTACTCGATGAAAAACCAAAGTGCCTGCAGCTAAACCATGGATTTTTCAGCCTGATTTGGGAAGATAATAATTAAGCAAGTGCTAAGTGCCAAATATCCTTTACTTTTCATCTAAAACATCCAGAAAACCATAAAGTCAAGGCTTGTGCAGAAGATTGTCATGAAGAAGACCATGTGCTTTTTATCTTCTCCACATTGGGATGAAAACATCAGGTTGTGTTAAGTGGAAACCCAGAAGTTATCTAAGCTCCCATGCACAGAGATTTAGAGGAAACTTGAGGAATGAAAGTGCCAGAATATTATTTCCCAGCAGCAGCAGCATGTAACAATCCATCCACTGAGTTCATGCAACTCCAGATATGCTTCTCAACCAAAAGCTGAGTCACTGAGTAGACAAAATGCCATTAAAATCAATGGACCAGCATCTATTTACTAAACCTGAATGTAAGAGATTATTCTTTCCCCATTTAACACTAGTAAAAATAACTACTTTAAGAGGGAACTTCACTGATTCAGGCCATGTTCAATCTAAAGTCAGAGCAGAATCCTAGAAAGCCAAATAATTGCTTCAAAGCAGTCAGAGCTAGTTTATTCAAGCAATAAGAGCTGGTTTAGTCAAGCAATCAGTCTTTCAATAAATATGCTCAATTTTTAACAGCTTGTGATTTAGTAGCACCAGAGCCAGAGCAACAAATATCTCTGATTTCTATGAGAGGTTCCAGGACATTTCACAGGAAATCATCCCCTAGCACTTCAGAAATGTTAGCAAATGAAATATTGTTGGAGATGCTGTAGCAAGATGCCTTGAGAAGAGATGCTAAAAATGTGAATTGTAGATCCCAGGACTATAGCCAGATATCAGCAGAAGTGAAATTGCTGTCACTCTATGGAGTAGCCAAGTTGTGGTTGAGGCATGGGGCTTCAAAGGGCTTCATATGTGATGAGTAGGGAAGAGAGAGGAACTCTGACCCTTGGGAAGTAAGATGTAAAAGTCCCTGAGATAAAGGTCTTTTTACATAGGGGTCTCTCTCTGATATATAAGGTGTGAGAAGACTAACAGATAAAGGATCTAAAAGGACAAATACATGGAAATGCAAATACAGCCAACACTTGCTGAGTTGACAGAGAGAGGTTGAAGTGCTGGTCCCTCATCTTCTATGCCATGCACAGAATGAGCCAAAAAAAAAGAGGGCAATTCATCCATGCCTATTGGCATTTGGATTTTGATCCTTCCATTCTCTTGCACATGTTTCAGAGCCTAGCCACTTCCCTGGAAATCTTCAAAAACCAGAGGATAATTTCCACCCATCCAAATAAATAATTACATGCCATGGTTGTTTTAAGCCAATGCACAATTGTTGTTCTTTGTAAGGGAGAGTATGAGATGAGTCAGTATTTCTGTGGTTGTGGAGCCTGCAACTCTATGAAAACCACTCCATAAAACTCAAGAGAGAGCTACAGCATTTGGCTAGTAAATTGTACATAAAACCAAACCTTTTTGAAGTAAGGTTTTGCCAGATGCATTCATGTTGTTCAATTTAATTTTAAAAGAAAAAAAGACAAGGAGATCATTTGTCCCAGACTTTTATCTAACATTGTAACGTAAATCATAAAATTCAAGTTTGATTTCAATCTATGAAGTACAGAAATCTAGATAATATTATTTCTTTCCAAATAGGCTGTTCTGAGCAGCTGGAGAGCAAATTTATTTTTATGATGTTCTGTGTGATAAAGCAGGAAATTTTCAGGATGTTTTATAGCCATATTACATTGGTCCACATACTTTTAACAAGGCATTTATTCTTTTGCACACTGTTTGCTAGAGAAATGCTGCTCTCAGGTTGGTCACATGAATCCTGGAACAAACACTATTGTGTTTATATCTTAGAAAGGGTTCAGCATTGTGATCTTTTTCAGAAATCTATACTAAAATGATTAATGCTAACATACTTGATGAAAAACCTAGTCTAGTAAGATTGGGTTATGTTTCTTTGTTTTTCAGAGAAGCTCTCTCCTCTCAAACTGAAACTGTGAAAGAATTGGTGGAATCAGTTTAGAAGCAATGCCAAACCTGTTTTGCATTTTCTGTTAAGCACTGTTATTCTTTCATGGCAACCTGCAGGTAGAGTGGATGTCATCTGATGTGCTTCAGTTCTGAGGCCAGGTGAATAAATGGCAGCCCTTGGTTCAACTTCATTGTCTGCCTGTTTTAGAGGAAAATTGGCTATATATTTCCCAGATGAGTGCCCTAATCTCTGAGGCTGTAGATTCACTCCCATTCTTTTTCTCCTCAGCCAAGGGGGCTGGAACACCTCTGCTATGAGGACAGGCTGAAGGAGCTGGGATTGTTCAGCCTGGAGAAGAGCAGGCTTCGGGGGGACCTACTAGTGACTTTCCAGTACCTAAAGGGAACTTACAAGAAGGCTGGAGAGGGCCTGTTTGCAAAGGCCTGGAATGAAAGGACAAGGGGCAATGGTTTTAAACTGGAGAGGAGGAGATTTAAACTGGACATTAGGAAGAAGTTCCTCCCCACGAGGGTGGTGGAACACTGGAACAGGTTGCCCAGGGAGGTGGTTGAGTTCCCATCCCTGGAGGCATTGCAGGTGAGGCTTGCCAGGGCTCTGGACAAGCTGATCTAGTTGGGGATGTCCCTGCCCACTGCAGGGGGTTTGGACTAGATGACCTTCCAACCCAAACCATTCTAGGATTCTATGATTCTATGATTCTATGATTATTGAAATAATGTCCTTACTTCATGCAAACCAGGGCATGAGGAAGCTCTATCCCAGAAGAAGTGGTAGTCTTCTGACTGAAGTGTTCCCAGTGGGAGGGTAGTGGGTTTGCTTTCCCCAAGCAGGGGAAGGAAACAGAGCAAAAGCTTCATTGCAGCTGAAATTATTCAGAGATTCCACCCACATTTGCAAATAGAGGAGTCCACAAAATCTTTTCACTCCATTATGGGGAGGTGCTGGGAGAACATCTTTTCAATCTCTCCAGCATCCCACACCATATGCAAGGTGTTGAGCAATGCCAATCCAGATGAGTGTCAGGTAGGCAGAACACCTTTCTTTCCACACTGATGCAGCCTCTGGCAAGAAGGTATCACTCAAATAATGTGATGGCTGGCTGCAGCCTGGAGATCTATTAAAATCAATTAATTTCTGACAGAGTTGTATCCATGTTAAACTTTAAGAAGCTGTCTCTGGGAGGATGTTTTTACCTGGGCATTAAGCAATGCTGCGTAATATTATATTTATTTTTAAGCAAAATAAGCATAACGGAAATATATCACTACAGCTTTGATAAATTTGTCAGTCTTAGTGTCTTAAATAAACAATTAGTTACATCTTCATAGATTATTGTAAGCCCTTAAACCCCCAAATTCCTGCATGAAGCTGTTTTCATAGCAGGGTTTCATTGTTAAGGCAAGAAGTTTCTGGAACCACATCTGATGTGTTAATGTGAATAAGATGTTAGAGAGGTGACTTTCTACTGGAAAATATTCACCTGATAGATTTAGTATCACATTCATGTTCTCATTTTGTTTTTCACAGAAGGCTCTCAGAAAACTTGTCGATGTTAATATAAAATATTCCTCCATCTGGCATAATAAAGCTTCTAATTATACCATGCTAAGCCTGTGTAATTACTGCTAGCTGGTTTATGGAGTAGTATATATAGCTTACAGTAATGAAAAATTACTTTAACAGAAGCACTGTTGTTATAAGCTCTGTTTGGGAGATTCATATTGTAGTGGTTAATAGGTGGGCACACTGTTGCCCAGCAGTGCATGTAGAATATTTTCACCACAACAATGGAGATGTTTAGCTGGAGAACTGCTTATGCCATCAAATTGATTAGGTTGCACAGGTAAATAAGAGGATCATAGAATACCAGGTTGGAAGAGACTTCCAGATTCATCTACTCCAACCTCTCTTGGCAAGACATTGTTTCCCAATAGTCTGATGGTTCAACTGGTGCCACTAGAATTTAGAGACCACTCTCAGCTGAATGCTTCTTTAATCTCACTTTCAACAGATTAAAATATGGCAGAGAATTACACTATTAGAACCACTAGGAATCAGTAAACCAACAGCTAAGATTAAAATGAATACCATATCCATCTTTCTGTATTCAGCATATACAGCACACTTTAAAACACTCCATTTTCTTTTACCCTCAGCATCTCTAGCAGCACAGGGAGCTATAAAAAAATGGAAAAATCACTATTCCAATATATTCAGGGTTCATTCCTCAAGTCCAGCTTGACCATATCTTCTCAAATGATATCTAGTTGATAATCACTCTTTTGAGTGGTAGCACTCATCCTGACTTTTCACTGTGCTATGTAAGCTCTCTCCCTTACTTAAATCAAGGTAAGGGACAGCTTCCCAGAACATTAAATCATACATAATAAGTAATCCTCTCTATCAAAGTAGCCTTGCTCAGGTTGCAGGCTTACTGTTTGAAAGCAAGGAAGCTGCAGTGACTCTTGTTGCATTAATTCTTCTCTCTTCTGTACCTACCTCATGATTCAGACAAATGTCAGTAGAGCCAGCTGTCATTTCAGCTAGAGAACCAACTCCTTTAACTAGAAGGCTGTCAAAGGAAGGACAGAACTGGCCCCAGGGTAAAGACAGACTTTACTCATTGCCCCTTTTCTGGTCTGCTTAACATTTTGGGAAGGCAACAGGTTGTTGGGCCTGGAGACTTCTAGGGGTATTTCTTGTCCATGAAAGGCTCTCAGAGAGGTGTGAAGCACTGAAGCACATGTTTCAAATAACATCTGATATTGCAGCGAAAGATGAACACCTGTAACCTGAGCATGTTCCAGAAAATATTAGATTCATGATTAACATAGGAGGTGTGTTTGTTTTGCAAAGAGAAAGCTGTACAGAAAAATCCTGGCTAACCCAATATAGATTGAAAGCATCTTTAACAAAGGTACAGATGGCTACAGAGGTATACCTCCCAGATTTTTGTATGGCAGTCCTGAGTGTGAATCTCATGTTCTGGATATTGCCATATTCAAAACCACAAACTGAGTCACCACGCAGAATACAAAGAGTTTCTGAATTTCTTACATGCTCAGTAATTGTTGTCTCTGTGGTAGAAAGCAAAAAAACATCATTAAATAAAGCTGTGGCTTACTCCAGATTAAATCAAGTATCTTTAAAACAAATCTCAATGACACCTTTCCTCAAGCAGTTAGTCAGCACCTTAACATTGCCTAAATCTGAAAATTGCAAATAAATATGAAAAGCTGCACATTACCTTGCTTTTCTCTTAATCTCTAATTGGCACTGATCTAATAAAGAGTAAAAATGCTCCCTATACTTCTTCTTTTCATTCCTTCCAAAGGAATGTTTTAAGCCTTACATTGTTTTGCAACATTATTGAGATGTATTTATGCATTGGTCTCATAGCAAGATCTGGAGTTGATATAAATACAAGCTCCAAAAGCTCTGCTTCTCTCTTTTGTATTTCAGCTGCTCATTAACATCTTCAGAGTATCTTGAATGAAAAATAAAAGCATCTAAGTGACATTTGCATCATGGTGAAGTCCTACAGCTTCTTTGCTGTAGGAGTAATCAATTCAATATAAAAAAGAGAATTCTGATTAAGAGCCTGTTGCAATTTGTTGCTTATGAATGTTAACAGACACATAGTGTCAGTAAGAGATGATTCTTCTCTCACTAAACCAAAACAAAAAAACAACCCCAAACAAAAACAAAACAAAAAAAACCCAAAAAGAGCACTCATCCACAGAAGTTCAGTCAATTTAAAGCAAGCAAATGAGATCTGCTTGAAACATGATTTATGTGGACATATTACACAAAAGCAGGACCAGTCAGCTCTCTAGTCAGTCAGCTACTTCTTCACTTCTACTAAGAAAAGGTAATATAGCAATGTGAATGCCTAGATCAGAGTCCAAATCCTCATATACAAGGCATTTGACCACACAGGAATGCTGTGAACAATCCAAGAGACCACTGCTCTACAGAAGGGTAGCATGGAGAATAAGTTTTATGAGGAGTGGCTGAGGGAAGTGGGGTTCTTTAGTCTGGAGAAGAGGAGGCTCAGGGGAGACCTTCTCAGTCTCTACAGCTACCTACAAGGAGATTGGAGTGACATGGGGTGGGTCTCTTCTACCTGGTTACCACTGAAAGGACAAGAGGAAATGGCCTCAAGTTGTGCCAGGGAAGGTTTAGATTGGATGTTAGGAAAAAATTCTTCCCAGAAGGAGTTGTTAAGCATTGGAAGAGGATGCTCAGGGAGGTGGTGGAGTCACCATCCCTAGAGGTGTTCAAAAACCAGATAGATGTAGCACTTACTGACACAGTTTAATGGCATGGTGGTGATAGGTTGACAATTGAACTTGATAATCTTAGAGATCTCTTCCAACTATAATGATCCTGTGATTCTAAGGCATTGTCATGTCCCAATGCCTTCTTCAGACTTTCAAAGACATTGCCATGTCCCACCACCTTCATCCAAACATTCTTCCACCTGATTATGCAGCACTTGATGCTCCAATTACCTGTCTTCTGAGGCTCCCACTCGATGAGTGGGTGGACTTCAACACTGAGGAGAGAAAGTCGTGTGTGTTCAGAAAGTTTCCATGTTCCCAGTGAGCCCTTCCTGGGAGCAAATGCATACTATTTAAATATCAGACAGTAATAGCAGGGAGATGTGTTCCCATGTGCAAAATGCCATGAGAAGTCAAGATCTATTTTGGAGCAAAGAAATTAGGGGTTGTCTTCACCAGCTAGACAAAGACAAACTCTAACAGTTCCACTAAGCCCAAAATGTAAGTGAGAAATTAAAGCCTGGAAAGCAGCTCAATGCTGAGGATTCTGAACAGGCTTCACCACTCAGACAATGCTGAATTGATCAAGTTTGGAGAAAGAATTAACTTAATGGAAAACTAAATAAGGAAATGGAGCAATTCTTGCTCTCAGCTAAAAAAATGTGTAAATGGCAGCTTATTTTCCAAGATTTACATTAAACAGTCAGGCCAGAATTTGACCTTGGTGTTAAAGCTACCTGGATATAAATAAGGGACCATTTTTCCATGCTTTTATTTGGAAGGGGGGAAAAAAATAAAACACTTTGAATGCAGTTTCACAGTTAGTCTTTTTTGTCAACACAGCTGGTCAAAAATGGATTAAATACATTACAGAAATATTCTCAGACTAAGTCTCTTCCCAGGTTACTGCTTAACAATTTCTTGTCCAGATACCAGCCAGATACTAGCGTGCACTAGTTTTACATCTTTTTTTCCAATGGATCTAGATGTATAGCAAGTGCAAGAAAATGTTGTTCAAGCTACCTTCTGATGACCCTCAGCAGATTATGGTTTTAATAATTCTCTCCAACATTAAGTAGCTAAACTCTACCCAGGGAGATGGTTTAAGGGCATGGTGGTGATAGGTTGATGGTTGGACTTGATGATCTTGGAGGTCTATTCCAACCTTAATGATTCTGTAGTCTCAGGCTTTCTCTTTCTTGTCTGATTATTTCTGAAGTTCATATCTTTCTCAAAGGCCCAAATGAAGGATAACTGCTATATTTAGGCTGAGTATCAAACCCAGAAATAGTTAGTTGTATAAACAGAGTAGTTCAGCTTTATTGTCTGAAGGAGAACAATGAACAAATGAGAAACATCTCCTGTCGTGCAATACAGAGCTGTTTTGTGAACAGACTATGAGGGATTGAACAAGTCACTACAACTATTTACGTGTCAACATTTTGATTTCTGACTTCAACATGAAAACAAGATTGTGGAAATTTCATTTGAGCTTAAAACAGTTTCATCTCAGGTTGTGATGATTCTGAATGCAAATTCACGCCAATCACAATATGTAGGTGTTAGATGAGTTAGCAACATCATTCTATTACAGATTGCTCTAGGGTACAAGACATTCCTTGTCCTGAGCTTTAACACTTGCTGTGTGCTTGTCACCTCCCAAGGACTCACTAAATCCTCACATCTGTTATTCCCTAACTGCTCCATACTGCTGTGCACATGGACATACACACTGCTCTGCTCATGTAGAAGGAATCAGTAGATTTTTCAACACCATGCAGTGAGTTCAACACAAGGAAGCCAGGTCACACACTGAGGTTATGAATAGCCCACCCCAGAATCATTTTCATCAACCAAAGCAACTTGTTAGAGAGCCAACAATAAAAGTAATACCTGGTCAATACCCAATTTGAAAGCCTTGCTACTGCAATTTTTACAGACACAGACAAATTTTCTTTGACAGTCTCTTTGTGTTACATGCTGTGATGTTGTTTTTTTTGGTTTGAAACCCCCTTTGTTAGAAATAACAAAAGGAGAGATCAATCATCTTGAAAGCATCTTAAAATTATTCACTGGTAGCAAGATAGATTTATTTTTTTTTCTTCTCCATGTGCTCAGGATCTGATTATATTCCCACCAGTTAACATGAACACTTTGGATGCATGTGCATGACATGCTCAGATACAACAATTTCGAGGGCTGATCTTGAACACAGATGTGCTTTTTACAATATATTTGTTAGAACTGTCTGAGATTATTGTGATGGATGTTCACAGCAATACAAGCAAAGTATTGGGAAGAGTCCAGCTGAAACAAATAAATACAAGAGTCTTCAGATGTGTAGCTCCAAATTCAGTTCCAAGACTGAGATGTTTCTGAAACATGGGCACACACCCAGTCCCCCTGAAAGCAATGTTAATAACTACCTTTATCCTAGCTGACAGCAGCCAAACAGTCTCAATTGCAAGCCACCCCCAATTACATTAACAGAAACATGAGTAATACATACCAAGGAATGCATATGAGTCAGTAATAATATGAAATTATACAGTGGCTCCCTAAACTAAGTTTGCTATACCCATATAGCATATATAGCATATAGAGTTGTGGTTGGTGGAGCAGANAAAGGAGTGGAGCATCTGCCCTAGGAGAACAGGCTGAGAGAGCTGGGTCTCTTCAGCCTGGACAAGAGGAGACTGAGAGGAGACTTCAGCAATGTTTATAAATATGTTAAGGGTGAGTGTGAGGAGGAGAGACCAGGCTCTTCTCAATGTCATCTAATGGTAGGACAAGAGGGAATGGGAGCAAGCTGGATCACAGGAGGTTTAGTATTAACATGAGGAAAAACTTGTTTGCAGTGCAGGTGCCAGAGCACTGGCCCAGGCTGCCCAGGAGGCTGTGGAGTCTCCTTGTCTGGAGCCATTGCAGAGCTGCCTGGACACATTGCTGTGTGAGCTGGTCTAGGTGATCCTGCTGTGGCAGGGGGATTGGACTAGATGATCTTTCTAGGTCCCTTCCAACCCCTGACATACTGTGATTCTGTGATTATAATTTAGTTTGAAATCCACAGTCGCTTTGTTATAGGTTAAACTTGTCAGTCAAGAAAGTTCATGGCTGACTATGTCAGCACTCCAAAAAGCCAAAGCCAGGAGATCTCTAATTTTGACCAGAGTATTGGATCTTACATAACATTAAACGTTTTTAACTACTTGGGAAATGCAAACTGAAACACTTCAACAGGTGAAGACAACACCTTCTCTTCTGTGATTCTCACTCACGTCTCCCAGGTAGGTCAGCATTCCTGTCGTATAGAAAGATCATTAACCACAGCCAAGGATGAAGTAAAATTAGGCTAAGGTACCTGGCAAACAACTTCATATTTTGAGGATACTTTTGATTCAATGTCTCCAACAAGCCCTGCTAGAGTTGGAATCACAACTGGAATCAGGTCATAATCATGCCATCCAAATTCATCAAACTGCATTTTAAAGTACCAAGGATTTTTACTTTGCTACTGCACTGCAAAGATTGAAAGAAGCTTCTCTTTAAAGTCATGGGAGCTTCGAATTGATTTGCTCTTGCTATAACACCTGAAAATACATGCAGGTCTTCTCCATGGCTACTGTTGCAGACTACAAGTACTTGATTTCTTTGTAGGGTAAACTCCTCAGAGTACAATCTGTACTCTAGCCCTCACAGCTATGTAGTTTTTTTTCTGTACCATATTTCAATTCTTTACCTATTGATAAAACCTCCAGTATTGCTACCAGAATATTTTCTTAGCACAAACATCTCAGGACTTCAGTGAAATAGAAATTTTTTCAGACTTTATCCATTCTGCCATGTAATTATCATCTCCCTCTTCAACCTGTTCATTGCTTAATTCAATGTTTTCCTTTTTCCTTACTCATCCAAAGTGAATTATTCTAAAATTGTACCTAGTTTTATATAATCATATCAAAAAGTAATAAGTAGCAAATTTCTAACATCTACAGAAGAAAATGAGTTCTGAGACTGGAGAAAGACAGTGGCCAAGATGTTGTATTCAGTTCTCCTGCAAAGATCCCATGAATGAACAGATTCACAATAATGGGAGTGGAGTTGCTCTGAAACACTGAATATTAAAATCTAGCACCATGAAAGCTGTTGAGAACTTCAATCAATCCCTATCAATTCACAGCCATTCCACGTGCCTACACCCAGACACCCTCATATACAAATAAAATGAGGAAAAAGTTTGATCACTTGCATTAAAAAAAGAAAACAAGCCAGAACTATGAATAGTGGGTTTGGGTAGCACTAGGATTTATGAGATCACTCAGACTGCTGTCTATAAAATACTGCATGTAAAACACTGAATCACTGCTCCCCACTGATAAACTTGCTTCTGAGATGGCCTTGAGGCAATGACTAGCTTAGAAGCACACTCTGGCTTGTCCTAAACCTTTAAAGCTGCCAGGGTTCACTATGCTATGGTGAACTGTACTGTCACAAGCAGAAGGAAGCAGAGAAAGCAACAACATTGGTGATGCAGCAGTTGCTGCAAAATGACTAACTGAGGTTCCAGTTTGTGTAAAGTCAGCTATAAAGGATCTTCAAAACTAGCCTGCCACAGGAAGAGATGTCTTACTGGACTATTCCTGAAATAATTCACAAATTTCATATTGCAGCTTCAATTCCAGCAGCTGAAGTTCTGCTTCTGGAGTGCAGGCAAAACTGGCCAAGTGAAGATTCCTGGAATCATCTCAATCTTTTATGTTGGTGACATGGGCAGTGAGATGGAGTGCACCCTCAGCAAATTTGCTGATGACACCAAGCTGAGTGGTGCAGTCAGCACAAAAGAGGGAAGGGATGCCATCCAGAGGCACCTCAACTGGCTGGAGAAGTGGGTCCATGTGAACCTCATGAAGTTCAACAAGGCCAAGCACCTAGGTTGGGATAATCCCAAGCACATATACAGGCTGGGTGATGAGTGGTTTGAAACTAGCCCTGTGGAGAAGGCCTTGGTCCTCTGGAGTGAAAGAGAAAGGAAAAGTAGTGTCACCTCCTCACTATGCTTCCTCTGTTTGGGGCCAACTCTACTCCTATCCAGAGTAGCCTCTGGTCCAAAAAAAAAAGGCTGGCTGTAAAAGCCAGCCCTTCTCCTTACACATGCTACCACCTGAAATGAGAGTGTGATACATTATAACACACTCCTTCCTCACCAGGTTATAGACAGTATTGACTACATCAACCATATTTTAATTGTGGGAGGACAAAGATCTCAAAGTAACATAAAACCTCCCTGAAAGTCAAAGGCTAGCCAGGCAATAGAACCCAAGAGAAGAATCAGGGCTCTCTAAAAGGAACTGTAAGGCTATTTCTACCTTTTCTGATATTCTCTGATATTTTCTGCTATTCATCTTTTTCTTTCACCAGGTTTAGATCATTCATCCTTCTTTGTTTTCTAGTGTAGTCCTCCCTTCTCAAGTCTTCTACATATCATGAACCAAGATTTCCACCAGAATAGGTCTTGTTTGGAGAGCAGGAATAATAATATCTGGCAAAACAGCTGTCAAGCCACAAAAGGATTTGACCAAGCAAAGGGCTAAAGTCTTGCAATAGACACAATATGAGCACAGCAGAGGTCAAAATATCCTGACAACCTTTATTCCTCTGACTTTTAAAAAGGCTTGTAAACTGTGAGAGAGTTTTACTACCAAGGATTGATATGATGGCCTGTGAATACTTGTGTGAATCTTGCATAGAAAAAACACAGAGTGGCTGGAGCAAGCCTGACCTGACCTGAACTCAGGAGCTGTCACTACTCAAACAGGCAAGAGCACATAAAATTTTTAATTGACTCCCAAATGGCTTATTGAAAGCATCATCTCTGACCTGACAGTGTGGTGGTTCAAAAGGTAATCCTGCATAGTCTGCTGCAGCCCTTGGGTTCATCTCAAACAAATGGGGAAATTCATCCTGTACTACAGACTTGTCTCTTTAGCAAATTATGCTAGTAAAAGAATTCTTTGTCAAAATGCTGCCTTGAGTGGATCTACTGAGCAGAAAGCAGGATTAAAATTGAGAAGTTTAATAAAATAAAATAAATAAATAAACAGTGGAAGGAATGTAGGAGTGGAGGGAACCGGTAGTAAAGTGAAGTGAAAGAAACTTTAGGAGCATATTCTCAGCTATGCTCATCAGAGTCATCATGGCTAGGCTTCGCGAACGACNTGTTTATTTCACCAGACTCTTTTCTAGAGTTTTCCGAAAGCACTATATGCCTTTGCTAACCTATTGTCTATCTCTCCGTCAATCTTACCATCTGAGGAGATGAGGCTGCCTTGGTAGTTAAACTGTTGGACTGATTTAAGTTCTGAATCATCAATGATGATATGAGGATGGTGAAAAACTTCCTGAGGTGCAGGTTGATATAAAACTTCTGTTTTCAGTAAAGTGAAGTGAAAGAAACTTTAGGAGCATATTCTCAGCTATGCTCATCAGACTAATTTCATTGATTTGATGGCATCTTTTTCTATATGAGGTCTTATATGAACACAGTGAAGGATAGCCTCCCTGCCCAGAGCAGCCAATCAACTCAAAATGCTAAAAACAGCAAAAGTGAGGAGAGAGGAAGTGGAAGGGCTTGTTTATACAGTAACACTGAAGTTTACTAGCAGAGGTTATCAAAAGGGCCTGAAGCAAAGCCAGAAGCTGAATCCTGATCTCAAGAATCCTTCCAGCAAGGGAACATAATACAAGCCAGGTGAAAAAACTGCCTTTTTTTTTATTCTAGAGGTTGTAAGAAAAGAATAAAAGCACTCAAAACCTTAAAAAATATCCCTTTGACCTCTTATGAAAAGGGAGAGAAGGAACTTGTTATACCTGCAAAGCTATCACTAATCAACAAAAATATGTGCAGAAAAGTTGTGTTACACTTGAGCAGAATAAACACAAGGACATGGAGCTAAGTGGAAAGGTAGGTCAAGCAATGATAAGAAAATAGGGTAGGTGGCAATGGCTTAGCTAGTGACCTCTATAAATATCTTTGTCAGGCAAAGAAACTTAGAGAGAAAGGACATAGCCACAGCAGCTCTTCCAGAAAAGAGGCAAAAAATGCCTGGAGAAAAATCTATGCTTTCCTACTTCTTAATCTCAGGACCTATAGCTTGGAGAGATGAGCAGAGAGAGCAAAGACTCAAGTGTGTGACATAGCTGGAGACATGGTTTAGTCAAAGAATCTGGGAAAAAATACCTCAACTCTCAAGAACTCTCTATAAAGCAGAGAAAAAGGCATTAATTAGCACACTCCAGTTAAGGAATCTAATGCACTCAACTTTTGAGCTTATTTATGTGGCAATGCTCCATACTTGTATTCAAAGAGCAGCTCCATACTTGATTCTCATCAGTGCTTCAATACTCCAGTCACAGACTTGGGTGAAATGAGCATCCCAGCCTAGGTACTTTATTACAGTTGTAACTATAGTCCTTCATTTTGTGATGACTACTAATTAACTTCTACAGCTTGAAGGCATGTTTTGTGGAGCTAGTGTTCTACCAGTATCTGAGTACAATATTTTAAGATGATCTCAGGTCTTAGAGGACATTGCAGCTTTGACTGCAATTTAAAGCTATTTTAAGACAGAGAAAATGCTTCTAAAGGAACATTATGCCCACTGTACTTTCAAAGGCATGAAGATGCACAGAGAAGCAGTTTGAGTCCTGTTGGCAGGGTTTGGGGCTAATGAAGCTGAAGAGCTCATCAATTTTTGTTACCCTCTAGGCTAGAAAGTGCCTAGGTCAGTTGTGACAAATTAATGAATTTATGTATTCAACAAGAGAAGATGAGCAGTTTTGGGTCCCACATGTCAGACAAATTGTAGGCCTTCCCAAGAGTTGTGGGGTGTACCACTGAGCTTCACTTCCCTAACATATGGAGATGAATTTCTCTAGGTAGAGGTGTGGAAGGCCATTCACTAGCCCTGCACTCAGGCCAGCTGAAAGCATTGAGTTAAAATGCAGCTTCCATGCTATGCCTATGCTGATGAAGGGTCTACTGTGTTAATCTGATGATTGTATTTAAGGAAAGAAGAAATGGTTGCTAATGATGCTGGATTCCTGGCCAAAACCTTTGGCCTGACCAGCTGCAAACTGCAGCAGACAAGTGGAAGCCCTGAGAAACCTCAGAGGTCATCTCACATACTACAGCCCTCATTAAACTGAAGGTGGTTTACTTCACAGTGTGGTCTCATTTTTGACTTGGCAAGTGAAGGCTGGCTACTCCTCAGAGACATCAGTCCCTTGTTTTAATCAAGTGCTTTCTGACCTGACCATTTTTCCTGAGTGCAGAATTTCTCATCTCTGATGAGATTTACAGCACCTTTGCATCATTGCTGAGGGGACAAAACATCACATACAGACAGGTCAGTGGGACCTAGTCTTGTTCTAGTTTAATAACATATTGGCATCTTTCTGTTTCCACAATACCAGGGTTACTTGACACAGACAAGATCCTCCCAGCCAAAAGGAAGTGGGGGACAACTCTCTCCAGAGTTTGTTCCCACTAATTCATTTGCTGGTCAAACTCCCCACAAGACACTTCTTTTCCCACCACGGGGTAAATCAGGGACATACTAGTCTCTAGTCAGTGGTAACATGAAAGATTGAAACCATCAAAAGTGTTTTTTCTAATCACTTGGTCTTTCCCATCAAAACATCTACTTCTCCTGATTGGGATGTCAAAAGCCAGTGCTTCCTACCTTCTACTATAGGAAGTCTTTCTGCCAAGTCCTTGAAGATACATAACATTCAGAGGTTGATTGTACTGAAAATTACAGATGCTCAGTACCATTCAGCATTTGGCCTTTTAGTGGGAAGGTCAGAGGACTTTTTGCTATCAGCAGAAGAGCCCAAACCTTTAATATAGGTGAAAGTCAGAAAACTCTTGTTCTTTCTTTACTCCTAGAGTTGCTCTGGTTAGAGCTTTCTTCAAAAGTCAAGTGCCTAGAAGTTTGTATGCCCAAGGAAATGGCATGAAGGTGTGCCAGGGGAAGGCTGGATATTAGGAAAATGTTCTTCACCCAGAGGGTGGTGGAATGCTGGAACAGGCTCCCTAAGGAAGCAGTCACAGCACCAAGGCCAAGAAGCATCTGGAAAATGCTCTTAGATGCATGCTGTGACTTTTAGGGGTTGTCCTATGCATACATAAGAGTTGGACTTGATGATCCTTGTGAGTCCCTTCCAACTCAGGATGTTCTGTGATTCTGTGAAAAGCCTAGAATGCCTTTGTTTCATGAAAAGCTTTTCTGAAGTTCATGGTTGTGAAGCAGCAGTGTGACTGTGCCCTTGCACAGCGTGGGTTCAGAGAAATTGTTTGAAGAGCACTTGGCCTTGGTTTCATCTACCTCAGCTGCTTTCAGCTGCAGTCAGCTCTCACTACTGCCTCTTCCCCAGTTTTTTTGTTCCTGATGGTGGTACAGGAAGCACAGACATGCTGCAAACTGTTGCCTCTCTGCTTCAGAGCTTAGTATTGTCAGATCTGATTTTGTCTGAGGGTATTCTTTGCACTAGTACCCCCTGAGCTGCACCAGGCATTTAAGCACATGCAAGGGGACATAGAAGGAGACATTCCCTTAGTAATTAAGTGAATCTGGGTATTAGAAAACAAAAACAACAACACACCCAAGTAAGAAGTTCATTAATGTTCATCCATATTAGGGGAGTTACTGTCCTAGAGCCATCATATGCTACAGCCCACAGAAATTATATCCTTCTTTCAGCAGCAAGTTAGAGTCTATGTGGTGGCAGTGATTCATAGAATCATAGAATCCTAGAATGGTTTGGGTTGGAAGGGACCTCTGGAGCTCATTTAGTCCAACCCCCCTGCAGTGGCCAGGGACATCCCCAACTAGAGCAGCTTGCCCAGAGCCCTGGCAAGCCTCACCTGCAATGCCTCCAGGGATGGCAACTCAACCACCTCCCTGGGCAACCTGTGCCAGTGTTCCACCACCCTCGTGGGGAGGAACTTCTTTCTAATATCCAATCTAAATCTTCTCTAATTTAAAACCATTGCCCCTTGTCCTTTCACTGCAGGCCTTTGCAAACAGGCCCTCTCCAGCCTTCTTGGAAGTTCCCTTTAGGTACTGGAAAGTCACTAGTAGGTCCACTACTAGTCATGTCTACCACTGACTAATGCTCTACCAGCATTAATGAAAACTGCTATCCAAAAATGATGGCAGTATGTAGCTCCAGGACTTTTTTTACTCCAGCACAATATTAGAGGCCCATTAAACTATAAGCATGTGCTTAAGTGCTTTGCTGGATCTGGGCCATAAACAGACCCTTAAAATCAGGTTGGAGAAGGGCCACATAAATATAGAGTTAACTGACCAGAGTCTGAGCACCAAGAAATAGGGTGTTTCTTGTGAATTTATCTATAATAAGGGTCAATCATGTTAACATGGAGATGTTATTTAGTCAGTCTCACACTGATTATATGAACACACTTGGTACTAAACAGGATGTGCACCCTACACAACAGGCTCTGTCCTCTGAGGTTTACCTGGTAGAATATTCCTTTATAACAGATTGAAACTGAATAAGGACACACTTCCCTGAAACATTTATTAATATTTTTCCTTTTGAAAAGATTAAGCATGGAAGAAAATGAGAAGAGAGTTCCCTTGCCTGAAACAGAAGAGCTGATAGAATGCTTCTGAGATGACAAATTGTGCTTACCTTATTAATCTCATTTAGCATAATATCATCATCTCACTTTGCTTAACAAAAAAAGCCTAGGGATGCTTCTCTTGGCAACATCAGTTCTTGTCTTTATGATGTTGGAGAGTTGGAAGTCTGCACATTGGCAGCTGGTTTCTTCAATTGGTCAGGAGTGCTATGGAAAGTAACCTGGGAGGATGTAGTTGAACTATGATAGCAATAGGATATAATAGAGAAGGGAAACTCTCAGAAAGCAGATTCAGTATTCAGAGATTTTTCCCATAAAAGGGAGCAGAGACTGAGTTAAACAACCTTACTGATGCAATTTTCAAGTAATGGAAGTTAAGCTGTGATCTCTATATCTGTTATGAATAGTCATGAAATTGTGAGCTCCCAAAAGCTAACTTTTGTCAAAGGGCAGTGAAATGAAAGATTGAAAAATGCCAATTTATTTGAACTGGAATGAGATTCACTCCTGACTTAATCTGTTGGTTTGGCTTTATAACATGTGAAAACCACTGAAGTCTTGAAGAGCTTTAGCAGCATTTTATCAACTTCAGCTGGAGAATTTTAGCAACTCTCCCTAAAGCTGACTTTCAACTTAAACAGTAAAAATAAAATAAAATAAAAAATAAAGCTAAAATTTAAATCAAATGGTAGCTATAGTAGGACAATTTGATCATCAGATATATGCTCATGGCCACTTTTACTAGTTAAGGAAGGGATAGCCCAGTTTGTTTTAAGTTGTTCAGAGTATATTGGGTATTGTAAGGCTACTGTGCCTACCTTCCTCATGACAATAGAGAAGAAAGGGAGGGAAGGTGCTTTCCAGCAGCTTTGCCAAGCTGCTTTTGGTCATAAGGCAGTTGTCTCTTGGGTACAAATCAACCTTTCTCTTAAAAACCCCACAGAAGTGGATGAAAGCCCTTTAAATAGCAAGGGGAATTCCAGCTGAATTCCTTGCAGAGGAGAGATTGGGGAGAAAGTGAAATGAGGGACCTAATTCTGAATGGAAGGGGAGGTGAAGTTTGGATGCTTAGGCTCAACCCTTGCTGAGTTGAACACATGGGTTCTGCATAAGGTGCAGAGAAAGCTTGAGCCTTTCATTCCCTTTCTTCCAAGAGGCACATTTGAGTGTGAGGATCTCTGCTTTTTTTTTTGTCCCACAGATAGGTTGGATGATCTCCTTGGAGGTAATAGTTTGTTTTCAGCAGCTCCTCCATTCAAGCTGCTAAAAACACTGGCAGGTTAATTGTCTTTGTGGACAAAGCTTCTTGACAAGCTTGAGATCTCCAATGGAGTTAGTTATAGGAAGGATTGACTTACTGCTTCTCTCCTTGGTTGCTTCCCATCCCCACACATAGAGAGCCTGCATAGAAACTGGAATAAATCAAACACATCCTCAGCATCTCTAACTTGAGTCTGGTCCTCCTGTTGACCAAATAATTCTACAGAAACATATCCTTTCACAACAGGATGAAATTGCCCCACTCTCTTCAAGTCTAAAGAAGATGGAATGATTTAATTGCTGTTGGAGAGGCTCCAGATCTTGGCTAAATTGCAGAGAAAATAAAGTCTACTCTCTGCTTATGAGTGCCTCTGCATGATTTCAGCTACCACACAGGCAAATGAGAACACAATTGGAAATGTTTCTTTTTTCAAGGGAGAGACCAACTACCCCCAGAGTCCATTTGTAATCACTAGCTGACTACAGCCAAGATGTGCTGATGGTGTGGCTGATTAATTAAGAAAAATGAATGCTACCTTTGTTATAATGAGGTCCAATTGATCTTGTGTTAGTAAGATGCATCCATTTCAGTGGCTGGCAAGCAGCATTTCATTAACACAGCAAAAAATCCATTACCAAGGATGAAAACCACACTACCAGGTTTACAGTCAGGAGGATTTTTTTCCATTCCCCTAAGTCAGAGTAGTTGAGCCCATAGGAGTTTTTCTCTGGGGAGTTGTATTTAACAGATTCCTGTTATTGCAAAGAGACAGAGCACTGGGGAAACACTTTGTCTTTCTTAATGCCTTCCCAAATGTACTTTAGCTTCATCCTGCTCTTTCAGCCTAGGTCTTTGGACAGGTTTGGTGATAGCCTGTGAAGCATATTTTCTATGACTATGACAGACATTTATTATATGGCTGCTGAAATTATAGAAAGGTTTATTAATGCTCCAGGCCCCTTGCAGTCATATGCTTCTATGGTTTTAGATGATCTACTAATTAATAGAAATTAAACATCCTTAACCTGTAAGTAATTAAGGTATATGTGCTCATTTATCAGAGAAGTGGCTTTAATAGAATTGACATGCAGATAGATTATAAAGAACATCTTGTCTCACATTGTATATTACTATTTTATTTTCTTCTTTTGTCTTGCTTTTCATTTTTATTTGAATATCTCTTGAACTGGTGCCTGGCACTGCTGCCAGGATTAGAGCCACACTGACATTTCCATTAAGAAATTGCTTACAATGTGGCTGCTCTAATTTAAATTTTGCTAGATTAGGGAATGCATCTTTTACCCACCCACAATATTATGTTTTGTTTGTATGCTCACACCTACCTTTTAGCTCTTTATGATAGCTCAAGCTTGTCAAATGGTCTCATTTTTCATTATCCAATAATGATTTGTCATTCTCCTACTTTGAAAAAACAACCTAAAAATCACCTTCATTTAGAAAGCATTAATTGTGAGAATAGTGTTAGGTAGTAGATATTTCCCTACAGGCTCAAACTCATCCTGTAATTGAACTTGAAAATGCAATTAATGCACACTTGTGAGAGCTATTTTTCAAAAGTTTTAGTCTACTAATCATCAGCAAGTCAAGCTCTGAAATATTTCATTGCCATAGGGACAAATTCTGGTTTCACTTACAGTAACATTAATCCAAAATAATTCCATTGAAGCTCCATGTGGCCAAAAGCATAACTGAATCTGTAACAGCCATACTTCAAATCAGTCCTGGATCTGTCAGTCTCAATATAATGATGGATCCTCATGAACTAACAGTTCCCAGTGCTATAATGCTGCTTTAGGAATGAAGCACACAGAATGCTAAAGAAGCCTGATGGTCAAAGCTTTGGAAAAACTAGTCACAAGTTTGCAGTGACTCACTGTCNTGGACACAGTATTCTAGATGAACCTGGCCACTGGGGAACAACTGAAAAATCATCTTCTTGACTAACAATATTTGTCTAAAATGTCTTCTGTAGCTGATGCGCTCCTGGGGGTTTGTAATCACTCCTCAGAACCCTGCAAATTTTCCAGATACCCCTGGGTCTGCTGATTTCTACATTCCTGAGAAAAACAACCCCCACTGAGCTCAATCCTCCTCATAATGCTTCAGCACTTCTACTATTAGTACCTGGAATATAACAATACTCTCAGCAATAGTATTGTATTTCCACTAGCTTTTTGATCAACATTGGTATCTCCGTTAGAATTGTGTATGCATTTCACCAAAGAACCTGTTTCTTAAACAAAATAACCCAGTTTCATTGTTGTCATGACTGTTGTTGATGTTACAGACACATCCCTCAGAATGCTTCTCTTTATGAGACTTGTGTACACATAATTGATGTTACACTTCTGCTACAATACTGTGTATTACCCAATAAGGTCTTTACCTTTTCTTATGATCTCTATTCTGTCTTGCAATAAAAGAAACAACATAGTTTAGAAAAAATATCTAACAGAACTTTGTGCAACAGCAACAGTTTACAAAAATACATGTGTTAATACATGAAATAACTGTTTGATTCTTTGATTTAATAATGTAAGTGGTGGGGAGTGACTAGTCAGCCCACAGTTACTTTACTATTCCTGTTGCTAATGATAGCTTTGTTTTCAAGAGACTTTCTTTGATGGGTGTCAAGTGACTTTAGTGGAAAAAAAAAAGGGTTTGTGTATATAATAAATCATTGATTTGATTTCATAAATCAGCAGGGGTTTCCACTCGAATGTTATGCTGACTCAGCAAAGTATTCCTGGAACTCAGGAGTGAGAGAGAGAGAGAGATGCAAACGTCTCCTTCCTTAGAAGACACAAAACTTTAGCTTTGTGCATAACCAAAAACCTTCTGGTTTCAGTAAAAGGCTGAACAAAATGGTCCTTGGAAGCACACACTGTCAAGGGAATTCCTAAGGCTTTAACCTGAGGGCACAAATGCTGGTTAAAGCACATACTGTTTGCTGTAGTGAGGACTACTTACACATACCTGTTCCTCTGGCCTGCCTCTGCAAGACATCCTCTCTCTACTTAACACATTCTAAGCTTCAAGTTCTGATTAGTGTTTTTGCTCTAGCTTGTAATTTGGTCTGATGGTTACATTACTTGTTGTCTTTAGAAAGATTAATAACCAGTATCAATACAGAAAGCAGATATTGCAAGGAAACTCCATGGGGAGGAATTACTCTGATGTATCACTTTCTGTTCTTTACTGGGAACCAGCAGACATTGAAGCTGTGTTAGATAGCTTAGTATACCTCTAGCCATGCTTTAGAGCAAAGAGGCATTTTCCTTAATTATTAGGATTGTGCTTTGGATAGGAGGAACACACTGAGAAGGACCATCCTAGGCAGCATTATGAGACTTCAGGCAGCACTGTAACATCCATTTAAGTCTTAAATGAAACAAGTTTACAAAGGGAGAAGAAAACAACGTTTGGAATTCATTTGAAGAGAAAGAAAACAGAAAACTGGATTAGAGCATGCCAGCCCCTGTCAGCTTTGTGACTTCATTCACTGTGCAACACAACTCTGAGCTTTTCAGCTTTGCCTGTTGCCTGTGAGATGACCTTGAATAGGCCATTTGGCTACTTTGCTTCCATGTCATCTGTCTATATTATTCTTATAGCAGAAGATCTCCTCAGCTGTTCAAGCCTTACAGAGAAACAAAAAAAGATTTTTTTTCATCTTTCTTTCTTTCTTTTCCTTACTTTTTCCTTTCTTTTTCTTTTTTCTTTTCCTTACTTTTTCCTTTCATTTTTCTTTCTTTCTCTTTCTTTCTTTCTTTCTTTCTTTCTTTCTTTCTCTCTTTCTCTCTTTCTTTCTCTCTTTCTTTCTCTCTTTCTTTCTCTCTTTCTTTCTCTCTTTCTTTCTTCCTTACTTTTTCTTTCTTTCTCTTTCTTTTTTCCTTACTTTTTCCTTTCTTTCTCTTTCTTTCTCTTTCTTTTTTCTTTCTTTCTTTCTTTCTCTTCCTTTCTTTCTTTCTTTCTCCCTTTCTCTCTTTCTCTCTTTCTTTCTCTCTTTCTCTCTTTCTTTCTCTCTTTCTTTCTCTCTTTCCGTTCTTTCTCTCTTTCCTTTCTTTCTCTCTTTCCTTTCTTTCTCTCTTTCTTTCCAGTGCATCCAGTTGCACAAGTTCTGCTCTACTTGATATTTAAGTGTATTCACAATTCGGTAGCTAGTCACAAAATAAGAATAATTAACAAAAGTGTGGAAGTTTTGCTATTTTAAATGTTGAATTTTGTCTTCTGTTTCTCTTCCTCCCACTGCCTTCTGTTTATCTCTCTCTCTCAAACACTTTATGCATTAATTTTGCTATACGAATTCTTCCTCTGCCTTCTCCTTTTCTTCACTTCTTTCATCACCTTGGTTTTGTTTGGGGTTTTTTGCTTGTTTTAGGGTGTTTTTTTTAATCTTTTCTTGACAAGACCTCCTTCAATAGGCTTGCCATTGGCAAAACTGCTTCTTATTTCAGGGCACACAGGACTGGGGCCTCTTCTCCACCTCCTCCTCACCATCTCTTTACCTGCTAGTCATATACTCAGTGTCTTCCCCTCTGCTTCTCTTTGGTCTCCTAGCTCTGCACTTTTTCTGTGCACACACCTCAGTCAGGGTTACAGGTTGACTTTGCCAACCAGCCTCTCCACAGCACAAGCTGTAAAGTCCTTGCTTAAAGGTGTAAGGTTATTCTTTCAAGACTATGTCTTTTTTTTTTAACCCCCTCATAGATAACATAACATGCCAAGAGCTGTCAGAACCATGTCAATCCAATGCAGTTTAATCTTGGATAATATGTGATCTTAAACAAAGACAAAAGCACAGCTATATACCTTAGATATATATATATATTTCCACACAGACAATGCATAACCATTTTCAGACTCAGAATGTGGGCACTATGATGTTTAATCACATGCTCATGCCCATGCACACGCACACACACACTATGGATGAAGAGAAGCAGTGCACTAAGCACCACAACAAGTAGCTCTAACTTTTGTTCTCTCTTTCATTTGTTTCTCATCTTCAGTGTCATATGCTCTGTGCTGTTCCCCAAGATGATGGCCTCCAGGTCTATTTTTGTATTGAGTAGGAGAGGGGGGAAAAAAAACACAACAAACAAATAATAACCCAACCAAACAAAAGAAGTCATTTTCTTTCCTTCTTCCATCAGAAGAGGAACATTGGGGAGCCTGGGGCATTTGTTCTTCTATGTAAAGGAACCACTAAACATAACTTGTGCCAAGGAACTGGACATAGGACCAGGCTCCACTCCACGAGCTCAGAAGCCTCCTCAGTCCAACAGGAAGAATGAAAGCTCAGAAATTCAAAGCTAAACAAGGAAATGCTGCATGTTTCCCACAGAAAGAACTCAAGACAGACACCTTTCTAAGTTTGGGATAACAATGTTCCTGTATCCAGCCTGAAAATAGCAGCTGCATGCAAGTTTGCATCCTCAGGAGGTGTGCAGGGAGAACATTGTTCCTTCAACTTTTATTTATTAATCTCCTGGGTAATCTCCATGGCTCCTTTCCTGAAATGGATTTTGGTTAAATACTAAGAGATAGACTGAAATAAGATCTGGGTTGTGATAGATGAAAAGATGATAATATCTGGGCTGAGAGCAGAGGAAGGAGAGAAGCAGAGTTAAGGAAAATGTTAGGTCTAATGGCAAACATTAGTGAGATTGAGGATGTGCATTTCAGATTGTTCTTACACATTTGATTACTTGAGTTTTGATACAATTATATTATTACTTATCCATACTTACTAGAATGGACTTGGAATAAGTATGAGGCAATAATACAATCAGTCAAGCAAATGTTTCTTTTTAAGTTTATGAGTAGAAAAGCAAAATGTACTCTCAAGCCTTTTATCATAATGGATAAGGATGATGAGAAAACAATTCTGTTTTATTCACCTCACTAAAATAAAATGCCCAAAGGATGTGTGTGAATAGGACTTTGCAAAAGTGAAATTAATAAATAAAAGAGTGTGGCACATGAATAGATGCTCTATTTAATAATGCATGTTGTCTTTACTAAAAAAAATAAGGGCTTGTTTTTATTATGTGTACAAGACATGAAGCAAAGATAAATAATTTCTCAGCCTGGAAAAAGAACTTCACTCCCCTCCCTCCCAGGGATTCTGCCCTGTCCCACAGTGATGTGCAGTTGGAAATAGTCCACAGAATCCTGAAGGGACCTCTTGAGATCATCTAGTCCAACCCCTCTGCTCCAGCAGAGTTACCTAGATCAGGTTGCACAGGATCACCTCCAGGCAAGGTTTGGATCTCTCCAGAGAAGGAGACTCTGCAGCCTCTCTGGGCAGCCTGTTCCAGTGCTCTGTCACCTTCCAAGGAAAGAAGAGTTTTCTTATGTTCAGGTGGAACGTCCTGTGTTCTAGTTTCATAGAATCATAGAATGGTTAGGGTTGGAAGGGACCTCTGGAGCTCATCTAGTCCAGCCCTCCTGCACTGGGCAGGGACATCCCCAACTAGATCAGCTTGCCCAGAGCCCTGGCAAGCCTCACCTGCAATGCCTCCAGGGATGGGGCCTCAACCACCTCCCTGGGCAACCTGTTCCAGTGTTCCACCACCCTTGTGGGGAGGAACTTCTTCCTAATGTCCAATTTAAATCTCCTCCTCTCCAGTTTAAAACCATTGCCCCTTGTCCTTTCACTGCAGGCCTTTGCAAACAGGCCCTCTGCAGCCTTCTTATAAGTTCCCTTTAAGTACTGGAAAGTCACTATTAGGTCCCCCCGAAGTCTTCTCTTCTCCAGGCTGAACAATCCCAGCTCCTTCAGCCTGTCCTCATAGGAGAGGTGTTCCAGCCCCCTGATCATTTTTGTGGCCCTCCTCTGGACCTGCTCCATCAGATCCATGTCCATTGCCTCTTGTCCTGTCACTGGGTACCACTGAAAAGAGTCTTGCCCCCATTCCCTTGACTCCCTCCCTTTAGCTATTGCTAAGCTGCTTCAGAACATCTGTGAACATTACAGAGCTTGAAAGATGATGTTTTGCTTGTTACAGCAGTTAGGATTACTAACTGTCAAGGGGATGTTTTCCTAGGAAAGGAGAATATTTTCACTCTGTGGCTGTGTAACTGTGCTTCCTCCATCCTTCCTCCTGCTTATGGAAGGTAGCTTACTCGTAACCTAGTATCAAGCTTCCCAGCTCCCCTGATTCCTGCTAGGAGAGTCTCTCCTTCTGCATTTTGCTTGCAGAAAGATAATTACAGGAACCATGAATTCCACAAAATTGCATTTAGTTGACACAGGAACACTTCACCTGAATTGAAAGTCATCCCTAGTTTTGTTCCTGGCTCTATCCTGCCATCAGAAATGTGTAGCACCAATCCTGGACCTATAGGCAGAGCTCTATCAGTCAGTCCCTGGCCCAGGCAGCCACATCAGCACCCATAGACATCAGCCCAACAACAAAGGTAAAAGAGAAGTGATTTAATAGATTCTTTTGGAAAATGAAGCTGTCTGACTTGAACAAAGTCAGAAGGAAAATCAATTCAAGACTTTATACAGTAAAAGGGAAGTCCCCAAGGCATTGCCCCAGTCACACTCCTGAGCTACCTGACAAACCATACCAATTTTATCCAATACTTTTCCGTGGAGGAAATAGCAGAGGGAAATGCCAACACATTAAAATAAAGTAGTTCAGTAGTTTATTGTTTGCTGAATAGGCTAATACAAACTGAAATCCTGTGTGTGACCAGTCTGTGTAAAAAACAACAAAAAAAAACCCAACTGGAAAACATTAACCAAAACCAGAGGTATAAAACAGATAAACAGTATGAACTTAATACATTTTATTGGCCTGAAAACATACTAAAGAATAACAGGTAGTCTCTTAGATCCTTGTTTTACTTTTTCTGCCATTAAATTAAAAGTAAATATGGACATTTTCAAGTATTTTTCACAAACAAGTAAGGTAGATACAATATTTTTAGAGGAGCAAAGCAACTCATTGGCAAAATATTCAAGATATGGCATAATATTTTGAATAAAATTTGATACCATAAATACACTGTTGATAGTTTAGTTTTTTCCTAGCTTTGTTTTTCTGGAATTCAGAAGTTCCAGTCACACTTATTCAAGAGTTTCTTTCAATAGGATGCTAAAAATAGCTGATAGTCTAGTTCAATAATTTACAAAGTACCCATAGTCTGCAGTTAGCTTGCTTGAACTAGTTCCTGAATTACTTGAACCATTAACACATTTGAAAAAAAAAAGAATGTATTTATATGTCCATTTATCCTCTAGCACTGAAACATGCAACTATTCTTAAATAGATCACAATCAAGGAAAAAAAAAGATTGCTAGATTAAGATGTAGTCATTCAATTAGTTCTACCTACAAATGATTATTACAAGTTATTCAATAAAAGACAAAAATCAATGCAAGTGTTCTTAAAAAGAAATCACTATTCTGGCCAAACTCTTGAAAATTAATGCACAAGTAGAACATTATGGGTTGCTTAATGCAACTTGTTCAATTAAAAGGAAGATTTGAGCAAGTCATTTCTAAACTTCTGTGGGACTTCAGTATTGTTTTGTACAAAGACAACATATTGCACAGCTTCAGACTAATGGGAAAAACACATGTAGGAAGTGAGTTTAGGTATGAAAAAACACACTGAGCAAGTGACTAACCATGACTAACCATGCCTTCTGCTCCTGGGAGTACAGGGAGGCTGAGTTTTCTATCTAGTACATCAATATGAGTCTGTGCTCTGAGGTATCAGAGAAGACCATTTGAGAAAAGACAGGGTTTGGGGAGATTTGGTGGTTTGTGGGTTTTGCTCATTTGGTAGGAGCAGAGAATGAAAATGGGAGCTCCTTGCTAGTTGTAATGCCAAACAATTACATCTGCCACATGGCTCAGCCTGGATCCAGATACAAAAAGTCACAGCAATAACAAAATTCTTTGTTTAAGGAAAGCTCTTTTTCAATGAATCAAATGCTTGGAGATAGTGCCAGAATGGCAGTAACTGAAATGACTTCTTTTTCTTCCAAACCAGATGTATGCCAAACCATGCACAGTGCCAGCTTACTCCCACCACCCTCCCAGAGCATCTGAGGTGCTGGTGAGAAAGTTGTTACTAGTAAGCAAACTAGTAAACCCCCAACTTGTCATGCTTGCTACCCCCTTCTGAAGCCAGTATTCAGCTGTATAAACAAGCTCAGCTTAAATTTAGTTGTGGAGACTGTGAAACTTTTGGCTCTGCTTGGCATCATTCTCCTCTTACACATGTACATGCAGATACACAGAGATCAGTCTGGGACACTGTTACTTGACCTAGGGAGAATAAAAAGTATCTCCAGCATCACATCAAACAGCAGCTAGCTCTGAAGAACTGAGGGCCTTTTCCCTTCAGATAGAAAACCTAACTTCTGAAAAAATCTGGAAAAGCTTCAGAGCAGCATCCAAACCCTGAAAGCTTGTTCCAGCACACTTTGAATCTAAGCTGATGTGGCAGTTTGCCAGTCTTCCTGTTGATTCACACCACTTGCATCCTGATGTGCCATAGCAAGAAGCTGAATAGTCTAGTTGCTAGCATTCTTTTGAAGGGGCAGGTAGAGAGAGGCAAGAATTGAATACAAATTCATTTGAAATATTCTTTGGTGACAAGAGCTGAACAGCCTGCAGAGGCTGAAAAGGATCTTTCCTTCTTATTGGATTAATTTACAGTGTCAGATGTTGTGTTATTTCCCTCCCAAGGACAAGGGAATGAGCCACTCTGACAACACCCTGACCAATAAAGTGAGGCCACATGGTCCCACCCTTCAGAGAAGGAAAGTTTAGGAGAGTCTCTCTCCCCATGAAATAGATACAAGACTAGCTTTTCTGTTGCTTTCTCCTCAGTCTGAGGTATCATTTCAGAAATGACAGGTTCAGATAGTATATTGCAAAACATATCAGATCTCTGCCTTGGTGAGCATGATTTTAACACAAATATGCAGCATTTATGTCTGCATTAGTAGCATCATTGAGTATCATTCTCCTCGATGGCAGGCATGCTGTTATTAAAGTATAATATCTAGGGAGGAAACAGCTCACTTAGGGTTTTCAGAAGGTATTTAATTTAACTCCTCTTCACAATCCTCACATCACATTTGGTGAACTAAGGAAGAACAAGAAAAAAAGTTATGAATGTTATTTCAGGATGCTTAACCTATAATTATGTTCCTGTTTCAATGGCATCACTTCTAAGGAGTCCTCACTTGCTGCTAAGCAAACCTCTTTCTTATTTAAATTTCACTCATCTCCATCCCTATGACTAACTCTAATTCACAGGATTTCTTCCCAGCCAGCCCATGTTCCCCTCTCTCCCTTGAAGAAAAGAAGTGACTAGGAGCAGACATAGGATTACTGGACTCCTGTTTTGGGAGTGGAGAGAGGTTGTTTTGCTTTGGCTTTTTAACTTGCAACAATCAAGCAAGAATCATCTGTTAGCAAAGACTCTTGGTGGATTCAGTGAGAGCTGGAGCAGCTTATGAAGAACAGAAATAAGAACTAACAGGCAGGCTGAGCATCTCTCTTCTTGCTGCTTTGTACTTTATTCCTTGGAGACTAAGTGAAAACAGGAGGGTTTTGATGGTTTGGAGCTCAGTGTGTCTCTCACACTCACATCTCAATGTGCATTCTTACAACAGCATGCTTCCCTATTTCAATTCCACCTCTCCTACTAATCCTTTCCAAAATCAAATTCACCTTTTCACCCTCTAACCTACTACGTGCCTCTAAGAGAAGCTGTAAACATCACTAAATAAACGGGAAAACTTAATTTTCTCAATTATTTGTCCTTAAGACCCCGAGGGGGTTCTGAAGGGTCACAAATAATAATCTCAGTGAATGCAACAACTGAGTCTGCACTCACACAAAAAAAACCTTAGTCTAATGTAGGTTCTTTCTTCTCTCCAGAAGCTTGCCAGACTTGTAGATAGTCACAGCTGTGATAACACTATTATCACCCAAAAGAACCTGCTCCTTTCTTTCAGACTACAAGCTGCACTACCCCTACTGCACTTAAATGGTGCAGTTACAACCTAAGCCAAAAAGCAAACCCTAGAAGCAATCCCTCACCTGTGTGAGGAGAAAGGGTTTATTATCAGGTAATTCATAAGCAGAGGTGTAACAAGTCCCAAACACAGCCATGCTGTGTCAGGCAGCAAGATCCATCCAGGTTGACACCTTGTTTTCAGCACTCTTAAAGATAGCACAGAAGCAACAGAGAATTAACAGAGATGTCCTTTCCCCATCCCTTTCTGCTCTGAGCAATTAGCAAATGAAACAGCTCATTACAGGGAGCATCTCAATTGCAGTGCTGCATACTGCTTTGGGATTCTGTTTCTTTATTTCCCTTTATAACCTAGTTTTACTTGTATCCAACAGTGCAGGAGAAAATAAAGAAGTTTCAAGTTGAAAGAGAGAGGAGAGAGAATGAGAGAGAAAGAGAAACAGAAAAGGAGAAAGAAAGAGAAAGGGAAACAGAGAGAAAGAAAGAGAAAGGGAAAGAGAGAAAGAAAGAGAAAGGGAAAGAGAGAGAAAGAAAGAGAAAGGGAAAGAGAGAAAGAAAGAGAAAGGGAAAGAGAGAGAAAGAAAGAGAAAGGGAAAGAGAGAGAAAGAAAGAGGAATAAAGAGAATCTGTACTTGCTGTTGACTTAAATGACATTTGAAGGACTCCTTTCTCTCTTAAAGAGAAATAGAGAGAAGGAGAAACAGAGAAAGAACGAGAAAGGGAAAGAGACAGAAAGAAAGAGGAAGAAAGAGAATCTGTACTTGCTCTTGACTTAAATGACATTTGAAGGACTCCTTTTAAAGCATGCTCCATCCTCTCAACCTGCAATTCACAAGACTTCACTGAACAGAAGTATATATTTGGGAGTTATAAACACTGAATTATTTCAGCTTCACAAAATATACAGGAATGCATGCCCCAAATATTTGTGTGACATGGCAGTGCTATGCAAGCCATATCCTTGCCTGGCCTTGACTCACACCCATGCTGTGCTTCTCTGGAAGGTGCAAATTAAGCTGTAGAAAGAGCAGGATAAGAAGCAGCAGCAACAAAGCTCAGAAAAGGCTTCAGGTTTACCCTCCTGGAAAATAAACACATTCTCTTTTATTGAAACACTGCTGGGACTTCTGTCTCCAAGTGTGTCTGCAACACATTCCACAAGAATTCATAACTCGGTGCAGAGAGAGAAACATAAATGAGAAAGGATAAGAAAAGCTTACTTAGAGGAGTGTCCATAACAGGTTTGAGACACTCCTANTTGGGGGGCCTACTTGTGACTTTCCAGTACCTAAAAGGAACTTCCAAGAAGTCTGGAAAGGGAGTGTTTGCAAAGGCCTGCAGTGAAAGGACAAGGGGCAATGGTTTTAAATTGGAGAAGAGTAGATTTAAACTGGACATTAGGAAGAAGTTCCTCCCCATGAGGGTGATGGAACACTGGCACAGGTTGCCCAGGGAGGTGGTTGCGTTCCCATCCCTGGAGGCATTGCAGGTGAGGCTTGCCAGGGCTCTGGGCAAGCTGATCTAGTTGGGGATGTCCCTGGCCACTGCAGGGGGGTTGGACTAGATGAGCTCCAGAGGTCCCTTCCAACCCAAACCATTCTAGGATTCTGTGATTCTATAGTACACCTCAAAATAGCCTATAGCAGGAAGTCAGATTAGCTGTTTGATAATGAGAGAGACAGTGAGAGTCAAGAAGTATTCATGACCATTACCTGGGGAAAAGAGCACATAATGAGTACATTGTAATCATGTGCTCTTTGATTTGTGGGTTTGGTTTTTGGGGTGGATTTGTTGGGGGTTTTTTTGTGCTTTTATTTCTTTGTTTTGTTGGTGGTTTTTTGTTTGTTTTGTTTTCTAAACATACCATGTTGTAGTGTTTCACTGCTGGCTTGGGCATCATTAATCTGACCAAGAAAATATGCTAATAGTTTCTTGGAAAAAGTAATGAAAGCATCTCCAACTTGCATTATTTTCCTCAGCCAAAACCACAATACTAACTGAGCCAATGCTCCAACAGTTTTGCATATTTTTGCTGATAAATACATGTAATTTATGTGCTATCTCATAAACAAACATTTGAATGAGACAAAAAGAATTCTTTCTCTAACCCCTTCTAACATCTGGTTTTACTCTTAGTAGAGTACAGTGAGGGTCAACATTTCAGTCTTTGCAGGAATTGCAGGAGCAGAACTTGATAGTACAGGCAGAGGGCAACATCCCAGACTAGGCACCTGAAAAACAGGCAGGAAGGGAGAAGGAAAACAGAAATTAGCAAAACTGAAAACAAAGGAACAAACTCATCACAAACAGAAAAAAAAACCACCCACATCTACACCTTATGAGGTATTATTCTGAACTCTTGATCTTTGTCTTTGTGATTATAGAGAAACACAGAATCATTAAGGTTGGAAGAGACCTCTGAGATCATCAAGTCCAACTATAAAGTCATCAAGTCCATACCAGCCATTTAAAAGTTGATCTGGGGCCAGTAGTCTCCTAATACATCTACTGCTCCCTTATGCCAAGGTTCTTCTATTTTCCAACAGTCTACAAAAGCAAAATACTTTGCAAAGTACTTGTGATATCAATTCTTCCCACTTGAAGGCTTCTATTCACCAAAATAGGGTCAAAAAAAAACCCCTGTGATAGATGAGAATCAATCTGATTTAGTCATTTAGCAGTTAATATTTTGTTAAGCATTTCAAGACTAAAGTACTGTCTGACAGGACTACAGCTGTTATTCCATCAAGTATGTTCTAGTGGTAGTTCAGCTTTGGAAGTGTTTTTTCTTCTGTTCCTAATTTAAAGGCAGTCACCTAGCTAGGAAATGTCTCCTTGCTGATACAAACTTGGAGGTAATAAGGTTTTTCCCACATGATGGGGAAAGAGAATCAAGGAGTAAAACAGTAGAATCATTAAGGTTGGAAAAGATCTCTAAAATCATCAAGTCCAACCATTGACTTAACACCCCCATGCCACTAAACCATGTCACCAAGTGCCATAGCTACACCTTTTTTGAACCCCTCCAGGGATGGTGACTCTACCACTTCCCTGGGCAGCCTGGGCCAATGCCTAACAACACTTTTAGGGAAGAAATTTTTCCTAACATCCTCCCCTAGCACAACTTTAGACCATTTCCTCTTGACCTATGACTTACCACCCGGGAGAAAAGACCAGCTCCCACCTTGCTCCAAGCTGCTCTCAGGCTTCATATGGAGGAACCTGAAATCCCACCTGTTTCACCAAAATTGTGTTAAAAAGAAATCAAACTGGACACTTGAAAGACAGATTTCCAGCTTCTCTTGAACTGCCTCTCCAGGAAATCCAAGCAGATGAAGTAGTGGAAAGAAAATAGTATTATGTCATTTCTCTGCTCTCCACCTCATTGCTGCCCAAAGTGGGCCCTGCTCTCTAACTAGTGGAGTACCAGCAGTGGCTGGCTGGGAAGTGCCCCACAGAGTAGTAGAGACCCAAACTTTGAAGAACCTTCCTGTCCTGGGTATGAACATCTATGTACATACAGACAGCTCCAATCCCTGCACACTTTTCATTTAAATCCACAACAGCCAAAAGCCAAGGTGAATAACCCCAAGGATGGGAGACTGCAGCAGCAGTGATGTAAGAAGCAGTGATGTCAGGGTTCTCCTTATGCTATGTATGTACAATACAATACCATAAGTATACATTGAATAAAGCTTAAAATTTATCTTTCTTTCCTTTTCTGCAACTCCTTTACACTCATAGTCCAAGCCTGTGAGATGATGAAGCTCTTGTTATTTCAGAGCTGAACAGTTCAGGGCAGTAATTCAGAACATAGGAAAGTGATGGAATAACTGCAGATGCTAAACAAATCAAGAGAGTCAAAATTGGAAATGCAAACACACCTCCCTCTCCAGTCCTCCATCTACCCCACCCCCTGCCCTTCTCCTGTGAATGTTTCAGTGAGAGTAAAAAATATTCTCTCATGTTGAGAAATCAAATACAGGATGGGATTTGAGACCTTGGTAACCATACTCTGCAGGTTATTTATTTTCACAGAGGCACCTTTCCTGTATCTTCCCAAGACAAAGAGAGACATTTATGAAACACTTGTAAGAGTGTTTGTAAAAAAGCCTATCAGCAGAATACTGCAAGAGGTCTGGCAAAGGGCAGGCAGCTCTTACGTAGGCAAGTAAGGTCAGGAGCTTCTTCAGCTGCAGCATTTCCCATAGCTGCTGCAAAACAGCCTTGGAAGTTCTATACCAGGCAAGGATTACAAAGGCTGGTGCTCAGGAGGTAGAGTATGTTTCATATCTGCTACCTAGTGCAGTAATGTTGTTTGGGTGCATTTGATAGAATCATAGAATTACGAATGTTGGAAAAGATCTCTAAGATCACTGAGTCCAACCTTTAACCTAACACTGCTAGGTCACCACTAAACTATGTCCCTAAACACCACATCTACGTGTCTTAAATCCCTCTAGGGATGATGACTCCACCACTTCCCTGGGCAGCCTCTTCCAATGCCTAGCCACTCTTGCAGGGAAGAAAGCTTTCCTAACATCTAATCTAAAGCACTCCTGGCAAAACTTGAGGCCATTTCCTCTTTTCTCTACTCTGCTGAGACCTCATCTCTGAATTCTGTGTCCAGTTCTGGAGCCCTCAATACAGAAAGGACATGGATCTGATGGAGCAGGTCCAGAGAAGGNTGATTCTATGATTTTATGATCCTATAATCCTGTCACAAGTCACCTGGGAGAAGAGACCAACCCTCACCTCACTACAACCTCCTTTCAGGTAGCTTAGAGAGTGAGGTGGTCTTTCCTGAGCCTCCTCTTCTCCAGACTAAACAACCCCAGTTCTCTTAGCCGCTACTCATAACACTTGAACTCTAGACTCTTCACTAACCATCTTGCCCTTCTTTGGCCAAGCTCCAGCATCTCAATGTTTTCCCTATAGCGAGGGGCCCAAAACTGAGCCCATGAGTCAAGGTGTAGCCTCACCAGTGGCCAGTACAGGGGACAATCACTGCCCTAGTCCTGCTGGCCACACTAGTGCTAATATTTTTTTCTATTTATCTGCATGCAACTGTTACCTCCTGTGTTTGTTTACTCACCCAATTTTGTGGGGGGAAAACGAGAGTATTTTTGTTCTGTTTTAGACAGCACAGTACACTAGGGACTGGGTCATTTTTTATTTCTTAGTAACCTTTCAAAAAGGGCCTCAGATGGCATGCTTGTTTTCCAGTGTGCTCTAAAGAAAGAGAAAAAGTGAGTAATGGAACATTTTTATATTTCATGTGAAGTTTGAGGCTTGCAGTCTGAAAAAAATAATAATAAAAAAAAGCAGATAGCAAAACACTGTAGATAGTAATGAATAAGCTTTACTTCCTTGCAATGAGAACTGAGTTTCCTTAGTTTCATTAAAATGTCTCAGTAGTCCTGCAAATATTTGTCTTGCGTCAGGTAGGTGAGATGCTGTTTTGCCAAATTTCTCTGAAGCACAAAGTACCTGCCTGCTGCATCCATTCAGTTCCCAAAGCTACTGATAAGTAGTAGTATTAACTCTAGAGTTAATAGCACCAGGAGGCAATAAACCATTGTCTTAGCTATAATCATCTAAGGCTGTAAGAGAGATAACACAGGCAGGAGGGGAAAAAATTATATTGTTAGACCAACTGTGTTTCCAGAGGTGAAAAATATAACCCAACAACAACAGAGGCAAACTTTCAAGCACACAGACTTTTCCTCAGGGCTAACTCAGAAGTCATCTTGCTGAAGACAAGCTGAGAACTGCTGCCTGAAGTTTCTTCTTATAGCATATAATGCAAGTTCTTCAGGAAGGAAGGGATTTGGTTAAAATGAGGTTCTGGCATGTTAAGGAAACTGAGTGATCTGGAGCAATGAATGGATAAAACCAGATAATAAACCTTTTGGCCTTTGAGGATGTGAAATATGAGAGAGAATTCCAGAAGAAAAATCTGATTATTATTATTTTTTTTTTAGTTACCACATAAACAAACTCAAGACTAATCCTTGAAAAAGAATTTGTAAAAATTCACACAAAAAAAAGGCAGTTTTTTTCCTCCTCCATGTTGTCATAGAATAGATTGATAACACCATTATAGCAAGCCTCAGGATTGGGAGCTTAGACACAGAAAATACAGACACATTTCTGGGCCTGATTCAAGATCTGAGGATGAACACAGCTTGAGATAGCCTCACATTACCCTTCCTTTTATAAGGGGGTGGGGGAAGGAAAAATATGGTTTTATGCCTCATTTTCTAGTTGGAATGAATAGTCTGAAGATTTACATTCTTACTCATCCAAAGTCATGTGCAACACTGGTGAGGGAATAGAGCCAGAAACTTTGACAAGATGTCCAACATCAGAATGTATATTTATGAAGAAAGAAAAGAAAAATTATGTATTCATACTGAGTTTTCTTCTCAGCCAGCAAAGACTGAGTATATTGTAGCTGCAAAACCTGTTTCCATTAAGAGCCATAGTTTATGGATGGATGGGATTTGCAAGGATGTAACTGTACACAGAGAAATGGATGGATGGACAGAGCACTATGGTTTTTGCCTTGGTACTCAATGAAGATAAGCTTAACATGAACTAAGAATGACACCGAACAAGGTAATTCATCTTGCTTTGAAACTGGGACACTTTGAACAGAAGCTACAGAACTAGCATGCTACAAAATCTGTGCCCTAAGTGTTATCTGTCCCTAATGTCTAAGAATGCNCCTGCAGTGAAAGGACAAGGGGCAATGGTTTTAAATTAGAGAAGAGCAGAGTTAGACTGGATGTTAGGAAGAAGTTCCTCCTACCCTTTAAGCTGTATGCAGTACCAACAGAAAGATCATATTTGGGGTTTTTCTTAATAAGCTCTGCACTGTCTAATTAGACAAAAAAATTAAATAATGAGGCAGAGAGGCTGGTGAAATGTTTTAGTTTTATTATTATTGATTTTTTTTCAGAAGCCAAGCTCATTTACTCAAAGTCTCACTCCAAGTGTGCAGGTCCAACAGGTTCCCCTTTAGACACGCACTCTTAGCTGTACAGCATCCTTCCTCTGGGCCTGAAAAGAGGTGTTCTCTGGCAGTCATCATGATAGAAGAGCTGACTACAAGGAAACAAGAAATGCTCTCTGATTTCTGAAGTCTTAGATAGGAAATCTTTTCATCTTCACAATCCAGTCTGTTTTATTTATTCTTGTTAAAGTAGAGCTGTGACAAGTTTTATGTTTTCAAAGCCAGAAAAGACCAGCCAAGAATGTCTGTATAAATGGGTGATAAAAGAATAATCCAGTATTTTCACTGCATGAGGAGTTCTTTCACACCAGATACATGGTGGATAAGATTTATTCTTACTGCCACAAACCAATACAACTGTGGTACCAGAAATGGCTCAAGGACAGAGAGAGCAGGGGAATGCAAAGCCTCCTGTGGCCTTGCTCTTCCATTCTGGTATAATGTTAAGTGTTAATTGGAGTTTCTAGAGCTTGAAGTTTCTGCCAAGGTCTGAAGGGAATTTATAGTCTGAGATACTACTGGAAAAAAACAAACCTAAACAATCAAACAAAAAACCCAAATCGAACAACATAACAATTAGGGCAACTACGTGTTGCATGTTAGCTGCTGACTTATTTACTCAATGAATTAAACAAAAGGAACCAATAGACATTGGACAGCATAAATATTTCCTGAAAAATATTTTTTTATCTGTATTAGAGCATGTGCTACTTATTCCACTTTATTATACTATGAACAAGGACTTTTTCAACCAATTACTAATATAATTTAAATCAAGACCGCTTTGATCTGTTTCTCTACAGGAAACAGAACAAGGAAAAAAAGGAAAAAGGTTGTTTATAAAAATAAAATCAAGCAGACACACCCCTTAAAGAGCAGGACTTTAACATGTAAAACATCTTCCACAGCAGTTCAGAAGTGCACATTAATTATCCTGCTGATTTGCAGAGGTTTGCAGAATAATGATACAAAATTTACAAGATTAGAACAAACCTGGACTTAACTTACAGCACAAGTCTACAAATAGCTCTTCAAAGCAAGAGCTGCTTGCTACAGCTTTGACAAAGCAACAGAAAAGAGGTGGAGAGACCAAAGACCTGGGAGAAGCAGCCAAGTAATTTCCATGCAAGAAACCACATTACTGTTTTAATTACTGAAGACTTCTATTCTCTAGCAGTGGAAAAAAATAATATGGAAACTCTTTAATTTCTAGTTAATGCCAGTAAGAGAAGCATATCTCAGTAAGTTATGCAGTTTGTTTTCTAGTGCACATCAGTATTGCTCACATAGGTATTATCCTTTGTCACACAAGTTCTTTTAAGATCATCACTGAAACAGGCTGAATGCAGGTACTTATATCTTTCCTACTGAAATAAAGGCTAAATCAAAGAATACATCTAAGAAAGATGTGTGGCACCATCTCCACATCTTTTTCAGGCAAAACCAAGGGTGGTGAGCATGGTATTGAGATCCATTGATCCAGCAAGCTGTCATAAAAGATTGCTCAGCTTCTTATTCCTGTAATTTAGACACTGCTAGTAAGTGGGGGACATTCTGCTTTACAACTCCGAGTTCAAACTTGATGTCATGCAAGTATGAAATATAAACAAGTAAAAAAACACCCCAAAACCAAAACAGCAGCACAACTAAACTGCTAGTAACCAATAGGCCAAAATAACTGTTATTTGATTTTTTTTTCTGCTGTTGCCTGTAAGTTGCTCATGAACTCCTCACTCCAAGTCTTCCATCAAATCCCCAGTTCCAAATGCTTGCTGTTTGAGATGTCTAGCAACTACTAAAATAATTGACAGTTTTGTGAGAACATGTCACATCTGACAACACATGATGGAGGAATTGGAAGTGAGTCTATTTCCACTTTTATTGAGATTAGAACTCTGTGGAATTTTTCTAATGAGAATGTTTTACTATGACTTGCTAAAGCTGAAGTTGGAAACATGTTCCACAGGATCAAAGTCCATTTCTTCCAGGCAACCTACACTGGAGCTCAGCCTTACTGAATTCCACCTCAAGCCAGAACTGTGAAGCATTTGTCAAGGCACAAAGACAAATCCAATGTCTAGACAGCACCATTAAAAGGGTTGGGAGTTCCTGGAGGAAAAACTACATAGGCAATCATGGCCACAGTGTTTGTTTGAAAAAATAATCAACCTCGTGGGACCTTGGCATAGGATTAAACTAATAAGTGAGACCAAACTCTTGAACGGAATGGCTGGTTGCTCTCCAGAAGGCAGCAGGAGACTCTCTTGCAAGGATCTTTGACTAAATTGCGTGAGACTCCTTGAACAGCTGTTTTCCTTAACTCTCATAATCCAGCTGGCCCATGGTCCCCCATCACCACCTCATCCATTAGATCCATTACTACAGATCATTGTAAGTAGAACAGAAACTGTTTGTTCTACATGATCATTTTCATATCTGCAAGAAGTGTTTCTGCTCACCATTTATAAGCATCTTACCTCTACACATTTGTTCAATTTTGCTCAGTGAAATCTGTTGGAGGAAGGGTCAGATTGTCCACCTAGGACATTAATCAAAATGTTCAAGCACAGGAATTGGCCCAGGCACAACAGGAGCTGCCTAGAATGAGTCTTCAGGCCATTCTAAATTCACAGAATCACAGAATGTTAGGGGTTGGAAGGGACCTAGAAAGATCATCTAGTGCAACCCCCCTGCCACAGCAGGATCACCTAGACCAGCTCACACAGCAATGTGTCCAGGCAGCTCTGGAATATCTCCAGAGGAGACTCCACAGCCTCCTGGGCAGCCTGGTCCAGTGCTCCGGCACCTGCACTGTAAAGAAGTTTCTC
>VWZO01015755.1:0-25013 GCA_013396975.1 Bucco capensis | reverse complement strand
CCAGAAAGGCTGAGGAGGACCCATCAGATCAATTCTTGGCTTCATGCCTGGTGCCATCAGCAGGACTTTGGGTTTTTCAACCATGGGTCAACTCAGAGGCTGCCAGGCCTACTGGCAGCAGATGGGGTGCATCTCTCTCAAAGGAGGAGAAGGATTTTATCACGGGGCTTGGCTGGGCTCACTAACCGTCCTTTAAACTAGATTTGAAGGGAAGAGGGGGGAAACCCTGGATCATAGGAAACAAGCCTGTGACATTTGTGGGGTGTTGTGCCAGCTCTGCTGTTACCTCAGGGGTGTGCCGGTCAGGCGATGCTCTAGCAGTGGTTACTCGCTCAATTTCAGACCATTCTGATTCTCCCACCTAGAGAGAAGCTCTTGCACCAATTAATCATATATTTCACTGAGAAGGTGGCTATTTGTGTGGTCAATCATCTTGTTTCAAGTTGGTCCAACATCTCAAACCAGTCAGATATCTCTTCTGTGCTCGTGAGGATACCTGGAGTTGTTGACCAGCTAAGGAAGTTTATGACTGGACTGCACTGGTCTTGCACATAGGCACAGGCTTGACGCTCGACTGCTCCTTTATTATAACCAAAAGATAAACCTGAGTTTCACAATTAAAAGTTCCACATCTTCTGCCACAGAAATAAATTACATTTTCTTACAATTTCTATTGTCTTTTTACTTCAGTAAGTTTTGTACTGTTATGTGCCCTAAATGGGCTATACAGGTCACAGGCTTTGCAAACTACTGCTTTTGTTCTCCAAAAAGTGAACTTTGATTAATGACTGAGAGTTTAACTAGTTTGAACAAAATGATCTTTAAAGTCCTTTCCAACCCAAAATATTCTCTTCTGTAAACAACTCAAGAATCACAGTTCTAAGCACAAATTCCTTCTTTCTGTGCATTAATAGCAGTCTCAAATGGACTGGGTGCTAGTAGGGGCTGGAAGTCAACTCAGCACCTCTCAGAAATTTTCTGCACTTTGCCTGGGTTGATTCTTCAAGCTTACAGCAAGGAAAACGGAACAGGAGATGCAAACTCAAGAAAAATATTAACAAGAAGGAAGTAATTGAAATGCTTGCCTCTATCACACATGCCGCACCAACATACATATTTATTAGAGAGTAGAAATGCTTTTTTCAGAGTGTTTCTCTTCCTGCTACTTAAAAGGTAGACTAGAAAGGTCCAACAACTAAACTGTTTCACAAGGTAGTCTAGAGCAGAGTTGTCTTAGTTCCTTTTATTAAACATAACTTTGACTGTGTCCAATGTACTGGACACAATTTGATGAATGCCAAGAAATTCCTTTTGGAAGGCTAAGCTTGTTCTGATTGCCTGCTGTAATTTGTGCTTGTCATTACAGGAAGCTCAGAGTGGGTTCACATTCTTTGCCTCCTTCAAAGTGTAGTGGTGATACAGAGTAATAGGACCTCAGGAGATGCTGCACTTGCCTCCTCAGAAAGGATCATCAGCCTCATGTTTGGAAATTGTATCATTTAAACAGAACTTATAAGAATGATCAGCAGAGTTGTCAGGAACCAGACTGTAACATGGGTTTGGAATGGTAATTGGGATGCTCTCAGGCAGAGATTACTTGTCCAGGCAGTCCTTAGGCCTGACCCACTGTGACACAATGACCCTTTATTTATGTCAGCCCTTCAAAACCTGTCTTCCCCAAGTCTTACTCTTCCCTGCCCACTTCTCCTCCCCCCACCTTAGCTCAGCAGACAGAGCTCTTGTTCAGGATTTACTCAAGATTAGTTTCAACCTAATTATTTCTACCTTTCAGGAGACTTCCAAAAATCTTTGGGTAGAGATTCTGGGTACTCCCCATGCAGCTGATATTATACTACTAGAGCTATAACCAATTTTGATCCCATGGGATGCCAGCTACAAGCCAGTGGCTAAGGCAATAGGGGAGGGAAGAGATATGGTTCTACTTGCTGCTCCAGCCACTGCAGGAAAAATAATGCAATCATCAAAGTGTGTGCTGTATTACTTCTGGAAGGTAAGTTTTGGCTCCTTTAGGCCATGTGGATGCACAGTTCATTTAACTGTCTTAGAGGTAGAGGTCAGGATATTTCCCTGCCTTCAGCATCTCCTATAGCCTGGCCAGGCTGGCTCCAGTCTGTGTTTTGGTACCAAGTTTTGCCCATACTACATAGGGATTAAAAGCATCTGCTGGCATTGCCCAAATGCCAAGGATCTGCATGATCCCAGGGACATACGGTGTAAAATGCCACCAGTTGGAGAATGATATTTTCCACAAGACAGTTCAGCCATTTCCAAGTTTGTACAGCTTTATATAAAACCCTCCAACACATAAACCCCATGACAGGGAGGGATGTCATAGGATCACTGTTTTACAGGCCTGATTTTGGCTGTGGCTTACATGAAGACCAGACAGCTCCATCCACATGGCCATGGAGGCCATGGATCTGCTCCCAGATAGCAGCCTGCACCCTTGGCAAGGCAATCCTACTTCAAACCTTCCTGTATAGCCAGTCCTCCACGTTTCAGATAGCATAAGCTGCTACTAGAGAAAAAGAGAAGGAAGCTGTGCATTTCTCAGCTCTAGGACTTTAAAGTCAAAGCTGCAGGACACAGTAAGGGAAGATCAGTCCTGCTGCTTGTGATCAAAGAGTGTTTAATCTTTTCTCCAGCTGACTGCACGCTCTCCCTCTCCCCTCCTCCCTTTGACTAACCTCATTCCCAAACCCAAAAGAGAATCTGAAATAGAAATATTTATGTATTTACACTGAGCATGCTCACAGGGTTACCTCCCTCAAACATTGAAGGAAACATCAAAAAAAAAAAAGATCCTATCTTTTAGAAATTATTCACAGCAAGAATAAACTCAAACCAAAACAAATAACAACTAGTGATGATAAAGTTACAATCCTCTATCATATTAATTGTTTGTTCACCCAGCAGTCCACGGGAGTTAGCATACCCAAAACTCACATATTATCACACTTAAATCATAATAGTTAAATAAACACTAGCTGGGGCAGATGTCCATTCCCTTTACATACATCAATAAATAAGTTCAGATGGTGATGGGATTCCCATGTAAGAGGAGATGGGTTAAATTGACATTATTGTGGGCTCAGTTTGCATGTCCTATAGTATTCTTCAGTCTTCCTTGAGATAGCAAGAAATCACTAGTCTCATTAAAATGAAAGCAAATTTATTATTAGTTCTAACAGACATGTTATTCATGTGTAAATGACAGGGTAATAGAACTGTTGTTTGACAGCCTGCTGAGAAAATTGTAGCTTTCATCATCTTAGATGATAAATTTTTCCTAAAATAAAATGAACACTGGAAGAACTTGGAATTAGGGTTTTAGACAGAGAAAAGAATATGACAATGATTCCACTTAACCAGTTTCTGTGATCTCACAAGAGGCAAAAATACTTTGGTTCAGAAGAAGCCAAAATCAGACATTACTTGGAAAACCAAATATTAGAAGTGAGTAAAATACTTGGAGAATTTAAAAAGAGAAAACAGTAAGGTCACTTTCAGCTTCTTAAAGCTCATTATTTTACTGAAAACAAGCCATTTTTTACTTTTTTTGTTGTACTCATGTTTCAGAAGGCTCCTACAAAAGTAATATATTTTTGGCAGCTTGACTGCCAAAGCCTATTATGGCTGCTAAGCAGCACCTAGTATTTGTTATAGGATTTTGAGTCTGGGATCTGAGGAGAAATACATTTACTTGTTTTAAAAAGAGTTATATAGGTGGTTTTAAATATTTTTAATAAAGAGGACAAGGAAATGCCAAGACCTCCCAGAGGATTTGAAAAATAAAGTGCTAATCAACATGGGAAGTACAAGCTTCTCTTTGTGGAAAGAACATTACTGGAAAGTTCTCTTTTCACATGTCAGTCTTGGCATGGAGAATAGAAAACATAAGCATTTTTACAGCTGCCAAAAATGACAAAAATTACTTTGACCTTAAGTAAATCATTACATTCCAAAACAAATGGTTATTTTGCATTTAAATTGAATAGGCTATGAAAAAGACTGGTTTCTGCAAGCACTCCACATCAGCTTCAATTCCCTCTACTCAACTTCTCAATTTGCAAAGGTGAGGAAAATAAACAGTTTCCCCAAAGCAGCTCAGGATCCTTTATCATGTTTTAGTTGCTTCTAGGTTGTTGTCAGTGAAATGAAAACTTTTTCTTTCCCCAGGCTTCATCTCCAAATGCTGTTGTATGGCGAAATGGGAAATTAAGACATTTCCCAAACTTGCCAGAAATTTAGGTTTTCTTTGAGATTCTTTAAGAGAATTCTGTAATCACCAAACAATGAATTCAAGGAACATCAAGCATTACTTTAGGGGTGTTGTATTTTACTTTAGAATATTCATTTTAGTTCACATCAACTAAGCAACAAGTGTTGATGTGTAAGGTTATAACTTCAAGCCAAGTCTAGGACTCCTAAACCCATGCTCAATAGCTAATCTTCTTGATTTTTTTACTTCCTCAATTGCCTTACATTTTTATCTTGGACACATAACTATTCTTGCCCCAGAAACCAAGCAGAGCAGGATCTAGGGTATAACAAGAGTGTTGTTTATTACGTAGACTCAGTATACCTATAGAAAGCTAATCTTCAGACCCTTCAGACAATACAGTCACTGAAACTTTCATTTTAAAACACAAATAGGAGGCACATGTTGCTATTGTCAGTAGCCTGGTAAAGAATCTAGAAGGCATTTAGACCTGTGCCATCTAAAGGGGAGTAAGTTTCCAACATAATGTTCTCCTCAGTTGACATCTGGACAAGACTCAAATTCTACCAACAGGCAAAGGTTAGCTGAGACAATGCCTCTGTGACATTTTGCATCTGTTGCTGAATTTTAAAGTTTCATTCCACAGCAGAATTGTAATGAGGCTGAAATTTTGGGTTCCCACAGAAGAAAATCCCAGAGAGCTTGACTGAGAAATGATGCAGACCTTTCTTAGGAAGCAACATGGTGTATGCTTTCAATGCTTTTCCACACCAGAGCAGCAGTTAATAATCCAGGGAATTAAAGATAAAGACAAAAAAAAAAAGACAAAACAGACTTAAAGAAAGATGTGATATTGATCAAGTGAGTAAATATCACAAAAAGCAAAGAATATTCCCTCCCAGTATGCTCCCTGCATCCCCAAACACTGGAATTACCCTTCCTACTTGGGAGTCCAAATGCTTCATCTGTTACATCTAATTTTCTCTTTTCTCCTGTTGGCTTTGCTAACCAAGAACATTACCCATTTCAAACAGTGGATATTTCTTCAACCTGTTAATTATTTCTGATTTGCAGATGGTCTGTTAGAGAGGCCAATTTCAATATCTGCTGATGTTTAAAATTCAGTCCTATTAATGGACTTTGCTTGGAACGCCAAAGGACTCAGTGAAATACTGCATATATTTGTCTGTTTACTTGAAATATCAGAAAACCCACCCAGTTGTCTTCCAAAATCTGTGTTTAAACTGAGACAGTTCAGATTTGAAGACATCTTAGTCATTCTTAAATCTCATTCCTACATGCCAGAGAGTATGCTTTTTTCCCTCCTGCCTTATAATTGACTATCATTAAAGGTAAATCATTAAAGGCAACACTAAAGATGGCACTGTTGCAGCTACAGATTTAACTATGGATAAGTGGTTTCAGAGAATCATTAAGGTTGGAAGAGACCTCTAAGATCATCAAGTCCAGCCATCAACCTCTCACCCCCATGCCACTAAAAGATGTCACTAAGTACCACATCTCTATGTTTTGCTAACACCTCCAGGAACAGTGACTCCACCACTGCCCTGAGCAAGCCTGTTCCAATGCTTAACAACTCATTTGGTGAAGGAATTTTTCCTAATATCTAATCTAAACCTCCCCTGGTGCAATAAAGATCCTAGAGATACCAGGTCAGTACTTTCCTCCTCCTAGAGTAGGCAGGAGGCTTCACCTTAAACCAACCTGAGAGCTGCCTGCACAGGGAGCCAGGTAACTGTATGGCATTGCTATCAGCATCACAGTCACACTTTGAAACTCTGCTGGATTCTCTACAGAAAGAATAAAGAAACAGTATCCAGGCTAAATAATTTGAGAAGCTAAACCAACAAGAGGTCTAAAGACAAAGGAGGAAGGCAGTAGCTGAAGGCTGTGACTGTCCTTGGCTATAATCTTATTCACACATTAATAGGGATTCAGCTCAGGTAAACTCAACTTCTCAAGGTCTCATTGCACATCACTCTTGAAGGTGCCACTGTCCCTGTTACATGCTGTAGTAAGTCAGAATGCAGTTTTAAAAGAAGATTGGAAGTGCAAGCATTCAAATGAAGATGTGCCCAAAAAACCCACAACACACGTTTTCATTCATCTATTCAAAAGACAGATGATTGTCAACAGTAAATGTCATCACAAGTAGACCACTGTTCAAAAAGCCTCTTCAAATCAACTAGACATGGCTCCCAAAATGTTTAACCTCAAAAATCTCATAAACAAGTTGTTCAACTGCAATTTATTCAAGGCAGAATCTGGGCAAGATTTAAGAGAGACATGTACAGGCAACGCTGAAATAAGGGTTGCAACCTCGTTGATTTAGCAACAGATAGAATTATTAGATGAATCCAGACATCATGCTAATTTATTTTTGCCTCAAAAATAATGTTTCTCTTAGAAGCTATCAGTAAGAACAATATGCAGAGGCAAGAGAGGAAAAACAATTTGCTGTGGCCACTTCCAGGAAGAGGGGAAGGAGGTGGAAAACTTCCCCTAGACTCATAAATCTGAAACAGCACTTTTACCATGGACTTTGGATTCAGAAATATGAAGCTACAACTGGCTGGCTAAGACTTCACAATTTATTAGGTCACATGATAAGTGGCTCCATTTCAGAAAGTAGAGAAATAAAGTAGAAAGAGATATTAAATGTGTTTAAAAAAAAATTATCCTGTGTCCTTATAGGAATATTTATTGGGACATAATGAATAAAAGAAGTTGAAGTACCTCATACTTCACTCTGATAGCACATCTGAAGCACTATCACCTCAAAATCATGGCTGATTTATTACAGCACTCCAACAACTTCTCTCTCTTGCCCAACTCCTCCCATATATATACAGTTATGCACCACTGAGGCAATTGTTTGAGTGGCCACTTTCTGCCAGTCTAATTCTTTGATCATAGAAGATTACCTTTGAGTGCAAAAAGCACCATACATCATTCCCTGTGCTCTGTTAGTATCCACAGAGGCTATCCTTGGATGTTTAAACAGAAATGCCACCACAATTAAAAATTTGAAGGCACAGCACTGACATAACTGCTGGATAAATTCTAGGCAAATCAATAGCAGCCCTGGGAGGAAGATTCAGTTCTTCAGTATAGGGCAGGTTGTGCCTCTTGTGCTTGAAGCCTTTCTCTCCTTCTTTCCCCTAGGAGAATGAGATATTGGGTTTGTGTTCATATTCTCTAAAATAGGATCAGAACTATCAACTAAATTCATTTAGCACAGGAGCTGACATTTCAGTCTTCTGTTCAGGTCCATCTATTTGAGAGCATCAGGTTGGTGTGGGGAAGAAGCACACCAGTGCTTGTCTTAAACATATCTCTTTCCTTCTTCTGGGTGTAGCAGATCCAGAGATTCTCCCTGGAAGTCTAAGAAGAGATCATGGATGACACTAGGCAGATGTCTAAAAGCAGTTTCCACATCTATAAAGCTAATTCTGGACAGAACTACTAAAGAAAGTTAGGGAGAGGAAAGCAGGGTAACTGGTAAGAAATTTAAGTCCTGTTATACATTAAGAACTGGTTAAAAGCCAGAGGAAAGAATACAACAATTTTGTCATGGGAAAATACTGCCACTAAACATAGCTGTGACAGACAGTCAGATCAACATTGGTCTTGTTCTATTCTGTGGAGTAAACACAGAGGAGACACACGAGGCAGTGGAAAAATATACCATACTGATGACAGAGGTCACAGGAGGGTTATGAAGAAAGCCAAAATAAACAGGGCAGCAAGAATTTAATACAAGGGAACAACGAGTGGTAAAGAGCAAAAAGAAGCCAAATACAGATCACTTCCTATCAACATTTTGCTTTTCACTGAGAAGAGTTAGACTTGCATGCTATCCCTCTGCAGCACACCAAGGGTGCCTGTGTCATAAAAGCAGTCAAAAACTAGCTTCATTAAGAAAGGAAAAAGAATTTAAAATGCAATGTCCTCGACATAAAATCAGGACAGTGAATACTAGTTGAATATTATATTCAGTTCATTACTTCAAGTCCAAGAAAATTAATAAGGTCTAGGAAAGGGAGATATTGGCACTGTTGATTGGCAGGTCCAGAGTTCCTCTTTCAACACTCTAGTTCATAGAGTGTCTATAATAACTCTCATTATATTTTCAGGTAAAGGCATTCATTATCTTTCTTCATTCTTGTTCTTCTGTCCTCTTAAAATGTTAAGATCTTCTAAATGCAGCAGGAATTCAACAAATGATGGAACCAATGTCAAAGCCACATGGTAAAACAAGGGAAGACAATGTCTCTGCTGGACAAATGCTTCACTATGTTTATTCACAAAAAAGAAAATTCAATTTGCTTTGGCTCTCTTTGCAGCCATTTTTACTCCATGATTAGGCACATCCATGTATGGAGATGAAAGTTTATAAAAGGAGTTATTTCAAAGAAGTTAAGCATTTGAAAGGAAGAAAAACCATGAGTATTTTGAGTTCAGAAACATGAACAAACACACTCACTTCAAGAATTTTGCCTGTTTGAAAAAGGCATTGGCCAAAGAGAAAAATAGGCAACCCTAACTGAAAATCCCTTTACCCAGTGTCTGGACACTAGGTGAATATTTCAGTTCTGAGATTATTCTCTATAGAATTTTTTCATAAGTAACTTTCCATACTTGGGAGAAGCAGGGAGAAGGTGATGAAATCACCCCCAAAAACTCAGTCATTTTATTCAGTCAGTTGTCACTTCTGGGCAGGGGAAAATACTCCAACAAATGAAATCCAACCAACCAAAAAAAACCCAAACCCCACCACAGCCAAAAATAACAACAACAACAAAAATCCCTTGTATTATGCTTGAATTTGCTCAAAATACCCTGTGGCCACATCTGAGTTGATCCTATGCCTAACCAGACTAGTGTATTCCCTTTGATTTTATTGCAAAATATTAGTAACAATAATTCCTAAGAAACTGAAGATGTATTTATGGTAGCCCCACAAGCGAAGTGTTTTCAAAGGCCCACAGGAAAAGCATACATCCTTAAGGATTTGCCAGCAGAAGGACACTTCTGAAGGCATTTGCACTCCACTTAGCAGCTGTCTCCAGTGACAGCATCCCTCACCTTTCAGGCTGAAACTTGAGCTGCAAGCTGAGAAATCCAAGATAAATTTTGAGGCTCCCTCATGAGAAAGAGTTAACTCTAATTTTCTGATTGTTAGTACCTGACCAATTAATCCATTTGGATTAGGTTAAAAGAAACTCCAAAGGTATGATTGCCACTAAAGGTCTCCTGGTCTGGAAGAGGTGGAACAAGATCTAAATACATGCTAGATATGTGCAGTCCTCAGCTCTCCTCCAGTATCTACAATTTTATAACACATTCTGATGCTGAACCCATCTTATAACACTATAAAAATACAAGTAACAACATGAATGCAGGCCTGATCAGGAGGATTTTAGTTTTTTAACTACTCAGAGCCATACCTTTAGGAAAAGCTTATTGTGATTAACTTTCCTCTCTTCCTTCATGAGCTAGGGGAATACAGACCCAAGACAAAGTATGAAAACATTGCTGTTCTGTTAAATAGTGGTTTTGGCTAAAAAGAAAACCTCAAGACAGAGCAGATCACTTCTGTTGAGGATAACAGGAGAGCAGGCAGATGTTTATCCTGGCTGTGCATGGGTTTTCAATGGCTTTCTACCAAGTAAGAGCAACTTGAAGTGTCATGCTGTAAGTTTCGGTGAGAAGAGCTGCTCAGTCTCTCCTGGGGATGACAATAAGTTTGTTTACAGCAAGAATTCAAATGTTCTCCTCTCTGCCACTGGTACAAAAATAAAAAAGTTTGACAAAAGTAGAAGGAAATTTTGCTTCCTTGTCTAGTAAAGAGATTTTTAGTTTTACAGATGGGTGTCTATAAAATGCTGAATATCTGAGATACTGTGGTATAAAGAAACTCCCATTTCAAATGTGTAAACAAAAGGAAAAAAAAAAAACAAAAAACCAAACCCCCACCCCCAAAGAACAAAGAATGATGCCTCAGAGCTGAATAGTGATGTTTAGATTATTCAAGTGTAAAATTAAATAGAAAACATACAGGAAATGTCCTTTAATACAGCTCTGAGATTTTTTCAGCCTTTCATCCATCAGAACATCTCCCATGTCAAAAATCACGACTCTAACAACAAAACTCCTGAGATATTTGGTATCCCACCAGTATAAGCCATGCTCATTAAAGACAAAGCATTTTACTCTGCACAACTAAATCACTAAAATTTCTCATAAAACCAAAGCTATGGCACATAAGAACTTTAAGCACTCTCCCTCCTGTATTCTGCACTTCAATGAACACTGGGAACATAACTTCAGAGCTCCAGAAAACTTTATGGGCCAAGGTATCTTCTTACTTTCAAAATATGGTGTCTAGAGCACAAGTCAGGGCCTAGAGAACAAGTCTTATGAGGATCAGTTGAGGGACCTGGGGTTGTTTAGTCTGGAGAAGAGGAGGCTCAGGGGACACCTTATAGCTCTCTACAACTACCTGAAAGGAGGTTGTAATGAGCTGGGGCTCAGTCTCTTCTACCAAGTAACAACTGATAGCTCTAGAGGAAATGGCCTAAAGCTGTGCCACAGAGAGTTTAGGTTGGATATTGGGAAAAATTTCTTCCCTGGAAGAGTGGTTAGGCACTGGAACAAGCTGCACAGGGAAATGGTGGAGTCACCATCCCTGGAAGGATTTAAAAGATGTGTAGATGTGGTGGTTAGGGACATGGTTTAGTGGTGACCTGGCAGTGCTGGGTTAATAGTTAGGTTTGATGATCTTAAAGGTCTCTTCCAACCCAAACGACTCTATGATTCAATGATAAGGGAACACATGCTGTCGTCGTGGCTAGGCTTCATGAACGAAGATCCAGGGAGGGCTCCATCCACGCTCCTCCTCAGCGCCTTTTCCAAGTGCTCTGATAAAAAGAGGATAGCAGATAGCACCCTCGAGCCTGCACAAGGGATTTTTTTTAGGTGAGACACAGCACGCACAGAGCTGAACCCACCCTTTAGTCCTAAGGTTCATCTGCCAGGGCCTAGCAAGCTTGGATGCTGGCAGCAAAGTCCTTAGGATGGAGGTTTAACCCTGTAAGGTTAACCCTGGAAGGCCTTACAGGGCTAAACGAGCTCCATCTGCCCAGGTTTGGAATCAGAGTTGTTCTTCTCCTAGGATGACTGCCAGAAGGCTAATGAGCTCATCCTACCCATCCAAGGATTCTAGGAACATGGGTATCACTGCCCACACTTTCCCGTGGGCAATGAGTTTAATGCTCCCTCTGCTGTGGGCACAGTTATGGCACCAGGGGCCACAGGAGACCACAAGTGATTTTCAGACTGTGCCTTAGGAACACATGCACACCCATGTACTTGCACCCAGTGGAAGGTCAATGTAACTTTTGAGGATAAACATCACCTAACTTACTCCATCAAGGCACTAAACAAAGAAGGGTTGTGCTTCAGTAAACAGTCTTGCTGGTTACACCACAATATACACTTCTGTGTGCCTTCTGCAGGCTTCAGAGCTTGTTTGTTTTCTAACTACAAACTTGTATACAGTGAGGCTGCAGAGTTGGGACTTCTCAAGAGGCTTTTAGTATAAATGTAGCTCTGCAGATCTGTACATTAATCTGCTGACATAGGCAGTAGAAACTGGTTAAGGTACATAAACTAGGGAGCATGTCGTACAAAAGGCAAGATGTGATGGAGCATACTAATCTCTTCTTTCAACAAGAATTTAGCCATGCTGTGATCTGGAGGACCAGACCACAGCCCTAGCAAGTCAGAAGTAATGGGGTTATCTTCTGTAAAGGCAAACCACAGCAGGAGGAATGACACACCACCAGCAGCTAACACGCAAGGTTGTACTTCTGACATTTCAAGTTGATAGACCCCTGCCAGGACATCACAGGTTGGAAGTTCCAGCACTTTACTGGGTAGCAGAGACACAGGAATTCTGGTTAAATTTCCAGTTTTTCACTCAAGCATGCTCTTATTTAGCTCTCTTCTTCTCCTAAAACCCCTTTCTTTTTCAACTGTTTTTAAAATCCATGTCCTATGCAGTTCATCTGGGGGTAGGTGTTTCTTCTCCCCAGAAAAGAGCAGCCAGGTTGGCAATAGAGCAGTCCTTGTACAGCTGACAGCTGTGGAAACACAGCAGTCTGTCCCTGAGCACTTTGCTTGACTACTCTCTTCTTAATAAACTCAGACCTCTGAAAGTCATTAGCTTCTTATCATAACTGAGGCAAGTTTTAATAAGCTCCAACTCTACTCTAGATAAACGTTACTGAATCCTCTACACTCAGTCCTCTCTTCTGGTGCCAAGTGATGGAATTAGCAGATATTAATACTTCTATACCTTCTTGTACCCCAATTTCTCAGCCTAGCCTATGCAGTCAGGTCAGCTCATCACAGCTGCATCAAAATGAAGAGATGTCCTCAGCTGAAATGCTACTGCTCTCTGGTGACCTGCACCAACTATGCTGCTTTTTACCAAGCAGTGGCAGCAACAAGCCTGGCAACTTGGTCATGCTTCAGCAGGCTCTTATCAGCAAAAAAGAGAGGTTCACCATTGCAAGGTCCCTAAAGCTTGAAGTTCTTTACCAAATCATGGAAGGATTGTACCATCCCAAAGAAAGGGCATCAATATTTACTGTGGGCCATATCAGCAATGGGGAGAATTCCATCACACCAGCCAAGCACTGCAGACTTAGGTAAGGGCTAGCTGGCCCTTTTTTGGGCTTGGATGGCTGAAACTGCCACACTAAGTGTGGGAAAAAAAGTCCTAAATGAATGCATAGTCTAGATACTGTTGTATATATTCTGCATGCAACTCCAAAAGCATCATTGTGAGTTTGGGTTTCTTTTTTTTTTGGCTCAGGAAGAAAGCAAATGTTGTATCAATAAAGATTTGTATTGCCTGCAAAATACAGACTGTACTCCTATTCTACTCAGTGTTATCAAGGCTTTAGTTGTAGTGATACATCCAGTTTTTAGGCAGTCCACTTCAGAGAAAATAGGAAAAAAAACAGAGATTTTCTGCAAGAGAAAAACTCTACTGATCATGTGATTTAGAATTGCTGCTCTTTGATTAAAGAATGCTGAATGCAGCAGGTCTTCTAATAAACAAAAGCTGTTGTGTATCTGTTCAACAAGCCTGTGATGCAAAGGATGATAACATTTGCTTCTTTCCTGTGCCAAAAAAAAACCCAGCATGATTCTTCTTACTCATATCACATCCCAAATCCCATGATTCCCCACCTCCTTTTCCAGGAATCTTTCTGAATCACTCATCATATATTTATTCCAGCTATTGACCCAACCTGAAACTTCCCCCTGCAAATTGCAAAGTCCTGCATCTGGGTTGGAGTTGTATCAGTACAGGCTGAAGGATGAAAGGAATGGGAGCAGTCCTGTAGAGGAGGATGTAAGGGTGCTCATGGATGAAAAGCTGGATATGAGCTGACAGTGTGCACTCACAATCCAGAAGGCTAACCAAACCCTGAGCTGCATCAAAAGCAGCATGACCAGCAGGTAAAGGGAGGTGATTCTGCTGCTCTACCCTACCCCACCTGGAGTACTGTGACCAGCTCCAGAGTCCTCAGCAAAAGAAAAACATGGACCTGTTGAAGTTGTTGAAGTGAATCCAGAGGAGGGCTGTGAAGATGATCAGAGAGCTGCAACACCTCTGCTAGGAAAAAGGCTAAGAGAGTTGGGGTTGTTCAACCTGGAAAAGAGGAGTCTTCAGAGAGACCTTATTGCAGCCTTCCATTACTTAAAGGGAGCCTAGAGGAAAGATGGGGACAGATGTTTTAGCAGGGTCTGTTGTGACAGGACAAAGGGTAAAGGTTTGAAAATGAAGGAGGTGAGATTTAGACTGGATATAAGGAAGTGGTAATTTGGATGATGTGTAATTCCATCAAAACTCTCAGAAGCACTTGACAGCACTCACCCCCTCCTTCCCCAAACACAACTCCTCTCTCCCCAAACACAACTCCTCTGTCTGTGCCTTGCCTTCCCACAATACCAGCTGCATGGAATAGATTGTATCCATGCTGACAGTGCCCTACTGATGACTCTTCTTTCTCATGAGTCATGCTGACCACTGTTAAATAACAAAGGGTCTATATTCTTATCCCTTCTATTCTTCACATGTAACCTGTTTCTGCCTCTCTTCTCATCCTACCCTTACACAAGCACCTGCCAGCACCCCAGCAGCAGAAGTCTTGCCAACTCCCCAGCTGAAAGGTTATGCCACAGCTTTTAGTAACTTCTTTCTGCAAATAATCTTTTGAAAATCTGTTTCATCACCAGGAGGGGAAAACAAACCAAAAAACAACACCCCCAAAAAACCAAAACACCCACAAAAAAAAACCCCAACAATCAACCACATTTAGCTGCTATTTAAATGGGTAAAATCCAGGTGTGCATGAGGAAAAGTAAGTAAAAGGGAGGTATTCCATCTTTCCTAGTTTGTATTTCAGCAATCTGGAGCTTCAGTCCCACCTGGCCAGCTGGACAAGCTGCTGATGGCTTAGGAGATGCCAACACCCACATATCCAACTGTTCTGCCTCCCAAAACAGCCAGTTCTCTTTCAGGAGGTCATGTTACAGAGGTGGTCTGTGCTAGTATGAGCAGTATTTTCCCCATGACTCCCCAGGAGCTGCTCCAGGAACAGGGCTAGAAGCTACTCCCATCCTCTCAGTCCCTGGGGATATCCTTTGAGTCAGGGAAAGCAAGTGCAGAAACCATGTGCTCAGGATTTTGTCACCAGGCTAAGTGGCAGGGTCAGCACTGGTGACAGGACTAGCCCAATGGTGAATACTCTTTCTTCTTAGTCCATCATCCAAACATTTTGGTAGACATTTCTGGGATGCAAAATGGTTTTCTCTTTAGAGCTCCTAGCCTCCTAGAGCAGAGTTATGCATAAGGATATTCTTCTGGCCAAGCAGCCAAGAATTATTTGCAGAAGTTTGTAGATATAAGGACAATCAGCAGTTATCTTCCCAAATCTCAATGTATGAGCTGTACATTGTCTGTCCTGGTCCTGAGAGGCCCAGCAGCTATATGCAAAAGGAGGGAGGCACTGGCACAGAAAAGTACACTGGCTCCTGGGTCACAAGGGCTGTAGTGCCTCAGCTGTACTGTCCCTCATCCATAGCTGCTGGTTGCCTATCAGTGAGCTCATACTTGAAACTGTGGGCACAGTCTGAAAATAACTTGTGGTCTCCTGTGGCCCCTGGTGCCATAACTGTGCCCACAGCAGAGGGAGCATTAAACTCATTGCCCACGGGAAAGTGTGGGGAGTGATACCCATGTTCCTAGAATCCTTGGATGGGGAGGATGAGCTCATTAGCCTTCTGGCAGTCATCCTAGGAGAGGGACAACTCTGATTCCAAACCCGGGCAGATGGAGCTCGTTTAGCCCTGTAAGGCCTTCCAGCTAAGAGAAGGACACTCTAATAAAACCTCTGTCCTAAGGACTTGGCTGCCAGCATCCAAGCTTGCTAGGCCCTGGCAGATGAACCTTAGGACTAAAGGGTGGGTCCAGCTCTGCGCATGCTGTGTCTCACCTAAAAAAATCCCTTGTGCAGGCTCGAGGGTGCTATCTGCTATCCTCTTTTTATCAGTGCGCTTGGAAAAGGCGCTGATGAGGAGCGTGGATGGAGCCCTCCCTGGATCTTCGTTCACGAAGCCTAGCCATACATACATACTTGAAACTGTCAGTGAAAGAGATTTGCACATGGAAGTTGTTCTGACAGCAGCCTGGGCTGCTACAGACCCCAGAAGATAGCAGAGATCATGTTAACACTATGATCAGTGCTGATGGTTGTGATCCAATGCTTACCTCTGTGTCATGGGCTTGTGTTATTTAATAGCAGAGGCACTGCCTGTGAGTAACTCATTGCTCAAGCAGAGTGTGTGCCAAGCAGTAAGCTATCAGTTCAGAAGCAGATCTAGCCTTTCTGCCAAAACCAGCTTCATTTCAGAAGCTGGGACTTATCTCTTGCAGAACAACTTAAACCGAGGCTTAAAAAAAAAATCCATATGCAATTCTGGACATTAAATAGGATTTATTAATTTAATTAAACTGCTCCATAACCTAGGTAGGGCATGTGTATCATCATCTAAACAGAGATAATTGCCAAAGCAAAACAAGACATTTTCCTACAAAAAGAGTCATAAAACTGGAAGATCTCATATTTTAAAGGCTTGAATCTGCCAAGTATTAGACCACTAACACAAATGCACAGGGAGAATCTACTGGAAAGCACAGTCCATGGTGTTAAATAGAAGACCAAAGTCATGAGAATAACCTCTCTTGATCTGCTGGGCACACTCCTCTTATTAGCACAGATAGACAGACTTGCATCAGACACCTGGGCTTCACTAAAGCCTTTCTAGTGTGCTCAGGATATCTAGAACCCTGTGCAATTAAAGCTATATGCATCCAATTTTCAATTGGATTACATCTCAGGAAAAGTGAATATTCCTTCTGCCTTGTAAGACAAAAGTCTTCCAAACTACCTTTGGTCTTCTTCTACCTGAAGACCACCAATGGACCCTTAAAACATTTTTGCAGAAGAAAAAAAAATCCTTAAATATGTTGTTCAGAATTGGCTTCTGTTTCAAGAGTGATAATTCATCTTTCAAACCTTTTTGTTTGTTTGTTTTAATATACACTGATTTCATCAACTACATGTAATCTAATAGGAAGTCAAATACTTCCCTTCCCATACTTCTGCTACTTTAAATAGTGTTGGCTTTTGTATAAGGCTGAATGGAACAAAATAAGTGTTCACACCTCTAACATTTCACTCAAAGGAGGGGAAATTGGTATGGTAGGAAACAAAGGACCACTCAGATAACCTATCCATTTTCATTACATTTGTAGTTTGCTTATTAATATAAGTCCTTCTCCTTCAGAATGCCTGAATCAGTAATAGCCAAACACAAGTTTATCATTTATCTCTTCCTAGAGAGTTTTTAATGTTTATTATTTTAGCCTTTGGAATAATCTTAGGGTTTTTTTGAAGGAGGGAGGAGCGGACAAGATTATTCTTTTTATTTAGACATACCAGTTTTGTCTTGGATCAACTTCCCAAACATAAGTTCTAGTTAAAGTTTCACTGCCCTTTAGCTCCAGATATGTTCCCTCCATAGAGACAGTTATACTTGGATTGTCTCTCAAGGCTGGTTAAAACCAGGGACATATCCCCAGTGTTCCCCATAAGGCCACTTTTTCCAGTCACTGGAACATTTTATAGTTCTATTCTGATCTACTCAAAGTTTCTGACATGCTTACAGACAGCAAGCCTGCAGAGTTAATGAAAAGCTTTTACATTCTACTTCACAAATGGATCTTGGAAGTGTTGGAATACTCCTTACCTGTTAATTTGGATTCCTAAAGACAAGGACAGACTAGGAAAACATAGCATGAGTTTTAAAGAGCATTCTTTGTCTTTTGATCTGCTGTTTTATATTCAGAGGGACACCTTTTTAGCACTTTTGCTTCAGCGATTAGCACTGAGGCATAAAGCGAACAGAACTGATGAAGTTCTAGCTAGTGTTGCAAAAGCTTATGATCAGCAGGAACAGAATTAACATCTCCTGAAGAATATAGCATCCTTTGCAGTTAGAGGGAAGGATATAGGATCACAGAATCCCAGCATGGTAGGAAGGGACCTCTGGAGATCATCTAGTCCAACCCCCCTCTTCTACAGCAGGGTCACCTAGAGCTGGTTGCACAGGATCATGTCCAGATGGGTTTGGAATATCTCTTTCTCAGTTGATGATACAACATAAAAGAAATGTAAATTCCCACAGCTAGTTTCCATTGAGGGAAGCAGCATCTTTTGAGCCTCATCTAAGAATTATTCACGCTTCATTACTTCCAAGAAAAACAAGGTGCTGCCTGGGTCGTGATTCCATCCTACACACCAAGAGGCAAGGCTGGAGCCTCTCTTCTCTCAGAGAAGTACATTATTTTCCTTCTATGAACTGACACTCCCAAAAACTAATTGCACAGGCAGGGTTGAAGAATATCCTGTGGCAGCCAGGCTTGCTTGCTTGAGAGTCAGATTAGAGTGAGGCATATCACTTGCAATTAAAAGTGCTTTTGTAGAAAAGGACACTACTTTAAAGTAGTTTTAAGATACTTAAAAACTTACTATTATGAATAATAAGTTGGATAATAGAAATTTACACATTTAATAAGTAATACCAATACTTCAGTCACTGAAAATAGCAAGGGCTCCAAAATGTGAGTTAAAAGAGGACTAAGACAAACTCTCAATGGCAGTGTGGAAGTCATAGTCCATAAAAAGAACTTAAACACTAGTTTTAAACATGATTTGAAAGATTTAAGGAGCACAGTTGTTTGTTCCAAGCACCAATCTATGTTCCTTGGTATCATTAGGACTAGCAAGAAGCACACCTTCAGAAGGTTTATTCCAATTGACTTGAACTCCTGCAACACTCTTTTGCACTGTGGAATTATTAATGGGTATTCCTGTTGCATTAGGATGAAGAAAGCCCATTCCATGAAATAATCAGGCAGGTTGCTGTGACTGTACCAGAAAGATCACCTCCTGCTCTTTCTCATCATTTCCAATTTAACTTCAGAATTATTGGAACACAAAGCTACAGCAAACAGAGAAAATCCTTGGATACTGGCAAGCCATGCTAGATAATTGAAATGGATTGGCTTGGAAATTCTAATTCTCCTGAATTATTTGCTGCTTACAGCTCTTTTATTTAAACTTGAGGCACCTGTCTTCCATTTCTGCTAGCAAATCAATGCAGAAAGCTGTTCTTTATATTCCACTGAACAGTATCAGACATGTAGTAAATATGCAGAGCAAGCATTTTGGAGGATCATGCAGGTCAATATATTATGACTTCTGCAATATGCTGGTGAATCATAGCAACAGGCATTAGATTAAGGAAGATGTAGTGAGTATGCCTCATGCATTTCTGATTAAGTCTGGATATCTGTTCATGCAGATAAGTAATGAAAACCAGACAGTTTTTCTTAACTTATTTACAGATGCCACATCTGGACACTTCTTTTGCCCATTTAATTCTTAAATCAAGTAGACTGCAAGAGCTAATGATGAAAGCCAACACAGAATCACACATAGTGTAGCTTAAATGTTTATTAGCTTTGTCATTAGAGCTGTTCAGGGTTCTGGCTGTATTTCAAACAAAAACATACAGTAATTTCCCCACACATCATTTATGTTTGAAGTGATTATTGTGTTAGTTAGACAGACAGGATATCAATATAAAGCCTAACTGAAGAAGACAAATTGCACATCAGACTTACTGACCTTTTTGGAGTTACCTGTGTAATCTAATGTTTCCACCAGCATTGTCATCTTCATAAATACAAAGACATCCCAAAACTAATGAAAAACATCCTGCAAACCAAAGAAATCTGCTGGAATTCAGTTTTGAGACAAAATAGCACAGCAGTAAGACACATACATGAAAAGCAGTGCTACTAATATTTTTGTAGTCTTACAGGTCTCATTTGTTAACACCCATACCTTCACAATTTCATCTCTTCACTTCTGACTAACTAGTTGAAGGAATCACAGCACCACACCAATGGAAACCTGTTGAGAAAGTATGCTTAACTTTGATTACATTTAAAGTGCCTAAATAAGCTAGTGTGGTTCTCCTCACACTAAACTGAACTCTTTTTCCATCAGTAAGGTCTCAGGTTTATTCCTATGAAACACAGGGCTGTGTTTCAGTTTAAGTTTTGTGAAAGGAAAATAATCTGCTCAACTCTCAAAAAAAATTTGCTTTAGCCTAAAAGCATAACCTTTCTAGACTAGTGCCAAGTAAGTGTGAAGAAGCAGCCAGATGGAAATAAGCAAGCAGCTTTCCAGCAAGTAATCATTTGTCCATACAGTAAATAGTACAAAACAAGGTTTTGGAAAGAGTTTAATAGAAAGTGTAGGTAACACAAATGAAAATTGCTTTTGACCAGTCAAAGTGTTCACTTCTCAAAATTTGAGCTCAAAGACTGGAAGTGAAGTCAATGGTAAATAATTCCAGCACTCCTGAATGGTGTTACAGGCTAGATTTATGTAAGGTCACCAAAAATAACATAGTTTTTATACCCTGAACCTTCTGTGTAAAACACTAAGGAGACCCTTGTATGTGCTTTCATCCTTGATGAAAAAGGGCAGGACCATCAGCAAGTAACACAAGAAGTAACACAAGAAGAAATATCTACCTCAGCTTTTACTCTTTGTTCTCAAATAGACTTTTCTTTAAAACCCAGCTTCTCTTGTAAGTTGGATATGGTGCTAATACCTCTGCAGATTTGGTTGCTTGATAAATATTCACCAACTGGTTTTAATTTGCTTGATATTCCAACTCTCTGAACAGTGTTATCAGCCTCATTTGCATCAGTAGTTGATTAATAAGTGTTTAACACACCCCCTTCAACATAACCTTTTTTTTTTTTTAATAGAGCTCCATGAATAATTTTTTAATACATACCAAATACTTGCCTATAGGATCATCAATAATTAATACTCTGGTGAATCATCATGCCCCTGGACAACATTCAGATACATGAAAACCTTCATGAATAAGTATTCTTTTTAATTAACTGGCTCTACTCAAAGCCTTGCAAACTCATTCTGGACTTGAAAGTCAAGTTCCAACCTTAAGTGCAATAACTAAATCCCACTTACAAAACTCAAGGATTCTGGTGATAAAGCACAAGCTCAGGCATCAGTGAGTGTGTTGGTTTCACAGAATCACAGAATATTCATGGCTGGAAATGACCTCTCAGATCACTGAGTCCAACCACAAAAAAAAACAAACCTACAAACCANGCCTTCTTGGCCACCTGGGCACACTGCTGGCTCATATTTAGCCAGCTGAACACCAGCACCCCCAGATCCTTCTGTGCTGGGCAGCTTTCCAGCCACTCATCCCCAAGCCTGTAGCATTGCCTGGGGTTGTTGTGCCCAAAGTGCAGGACACAGCACTTGGCCTTAGTGAACCTCATGCAATTGGTCTCAGCCCATTGATCCAACTTGTCCAAGCCCCTCCTGCAGAACCTCCCTGCCCTCCAGCACATCAACACTCCCACACAATTTGGTGTCATCTGCAAACTTTCTGAGGGTGCTCTCAATCCCCATGTCCATGCATTTCATAGCAGAAGGAACTATAGGAAAGGGAAAGAATAATTTGTCCTCATACAAAATCTAATCATGGATGCACAAGATATTTCTGTTCAAGAATCTCACTATGCATCGAAGCATGGGAAACAGCAGGATAAGAGCAATTCTTGAGGAGAAAGCCTGAAGGTCATCTCATGATCTCCAGGTCAGCACCATGACATCATCTAAGAGGAGGAGCACAGTGGCATGTGTAAACAAGGGATATATTCCAGTCATTTTGTTCAGCTAAGTTCTTCTCAGTGCAAAACTGGAGCTCTATTACAGCATCATTTATCACATGTGAATGCTAGTGGGGCAGAGTGATCAGAATGATCAGAAGCCTACAAAGCATAAGGGATGCATAAAGTTTTTGTGTTACCTAGCATTAGGAGACACAACAAAAGGACATCACAGTGGTCTACTAAGAATCAGCAGTTAGAAATAAAAGGACCAACCCCTTTCCTAGCCAACTGGTTTTGGTCACCATGAATAAGGTTAAAATTCTCTGTTCGTGTGGGTTTTTTTCCCTTTCAAGCTGTTTACATTTGGAAATTCTTCTGGTGAACACAGAAAAAAATTCTCACAAACTCAGGCAGATAATATAAATCTATCTGTAAACTTCCACAGTTGCAATTCTACAGCCACTCAGAAGTGACACAGCCATAGTTAATCTTGTTCTGCATGGGGAGGGATCAAGTCTCAAGAGGGTTAGAGCATAATCATTATTTCCTTTTAAATGAAATAGCTCGTGAGAAGTTCAGAGGAACAAAAATAAGACCTGCCTCTTTTGTTTACTCTCCTCTCCAGCATTCAGTCAGCTTCCTTGCACAGAAAGGGATCAATATATTTTCCAAGGTAAGCTATAGGTAGCACAGGGTGAAAATTGCAAAGAAACTGGTTGGCAATTGTTTCTCACCAAAAACAGTTAAGTCCATACTATTAGTGATTTATAGTGGATGCACAATTAACAAAGAAAGAAATAAAACAAAACAACACAAAACCCAAAATAATGGGAGGAATAAACTGAGTTTCTAAATATTCCCAGCAGTCTTTGGAGTTGTATAAATCAGTATGGAAAACAGCACACTGAGAACTACATCTCTTCTTCCCCTAACCCCATCAGTCTTCCAGCCAAAGGAATATACAGATATTCCCTTTGACCTGAAGTTATATCCTAGTTACAAAACTAACACAACAAACCACAGTGTTTGTAATAAGATACCAAGTAAGCCACCCTGGAATATCCATCAGCCCTCTTGTTTGGGGCTTGGTGTTTAGGTTTCTTCCCAGAGGAACTTGAAAAGGGAAGGAATGGGCCTTCATCACTTAGGCTTTAAGTGACATTCTTAAACTGAAGTGCAGAGAAAGAAAGGAAGACACTACTCTTTTCATCTATTTTGTGAAAGGCTATGAATTCTCCTGCAAATTCAACCTTGACTTCCAAAGCCTTTTGGGCTTTACTGAAATAAGTGACTGAGCAGGAACCAGTGTAACTATTCCTGGAGTGCAGCCTCCTCTTACACAGGAAGGATCCTCTCCTCCTCAGTTTTTATTAAGGCATCAAGAAAATGTATGGAAGCTCTTGTACAGTTGTGTGCTTCATACTGTCTAGTTTGTTTCCACAATTTCTTCTCTCCTTTCCATTGTACCATAGCTACACATGCTGCAGCCTGTGCCAGTACACACCATTTTAATCAAAGAAAGAGAAAAACTCAAGGGAGAGATGCAGAAGTCCTTACTGCATTTAGTTTGACTGCACTAAGCCCATAAGCTCCATTTCCATTTTTAGTCAGCTCTTCCATTGGCTCCTTGTGGGCTTATACGTCAGCCCAACTTTAGTTAAAAGAGTTTGGGGGTAAGAAGTTCAAGAGCAACTATTCTACTCCAGCCCCTTGAGTTCCCAATGACATTTAGGAATTGGCCACTGAGTGTGAGAGTTAGATCATCCTATTGAATTAAACACGTTCTCTTCTGCTTTTAAGAGCCATTGAAAATGTTATAGAATATTTTCCCCTTAGGCATACCAATCTATTTTACATTAAAGGCTATTTTCCCACTTCCCTACAGCAGTTTGCTACCTATGCTATGAAGTTTTGCTATTTAATTAAAAAAAAAAAAAAAATACTAACCAATCCAATTATTGGATCACCTGAGGTTTTTTTTTTAGCCTTGTAAAATATTCAGTTCTCTAAGCCATACAATGATTAGACACTCAAAAGGTGAAAGTTAACACTGTTCTGTTTCCCAGAATGATTCATTTAAGCAGCTTGTCTCAATGTACCTGAAGTTTAATAAAAGAAATCTTCCTCTTAGCTGCAGTTTTGGCTGTTAGCCCCATATTATACCTCTGCTAGCTAGAGCCAAATGATAATTTAGCAGCTAAATCCTATTTCAACTATTCTAAGTATGAGTAGGTCTTGGTGTTACTTTAGCATTGCTTGAAAGCATTTGTTTCTACTTCTACCTCTACCAGAGCTGTCATGCTGAACTTTCTGGCAGCACCTCTTTGTAAAAGCAATCCACTGGCTACCACCTCCTCTTCCTTCAGAGGCCAGTCCTTCTTGGAAAAGGAAGAGCCATTTTAATAGAACAACCTGGTTTGGAGAAGAAGTAGGATACAGAACTCATTGTTCTCTATCTTTGACAAGAGAAACAAATGCAGCTACTTCCACCAAAGCCCCTAAGCCCCCAAAACATAAAAACTTCTAGCTGGTAATTCAGTGTTTTAAAAGAAAAATATCAAGGGACAGCAACATTGTTCTGAGAGGAGAGGCAGTACTTGGACTATTTTACTGGTTATTTAAATAATAAGTACTTTATCTAGTCAGCCTAAGGGCCCATCTAATCTCAATAGTCTCCTTTTCACCCAAAGCCACTGCTGAATGCTCAGGGAAGAAAAACAATCCCAGCTTCCTACTAAAGCAGCCAGTGTAGTTGGGGCTTTTTAGAGGCTGTGGACAATCAGTATCAGTTAAAAAGGATGCTTCATGCTTGCTTTTTCCTCCTTCTGTTTGGTTAACACTTGCTATAGATGTTGATTTTTTTCTCAGTTCAGAGACAGGAGAAGCCTATCACATGCAAGAACTTCACTCCTTTAGCTATCTGGTTACTTGAAGTATTTTTTTTTTATTTAAAAGAAAAGAGTAAAATCTCTTCCACCTCAATTACAGCATTTTCTTTGGTCTGTTCAATGCTCTGCTTACCAGCTTCAGGCTCCACTGTGCCTAAACCCATCCCACATGCACGTTTTGGGCAGCTTTCTGAGCTCCTTTCTTCAACCCAGGCCTTCACAGAATCAGTATAGTTGGAAAAGACCTCTGACATCATCAAGTCCAATGGTCCACCCAACACTACCATGCCCACCACTAAACATATCCCCAGGCACCATATGTACACAAGGTACAAAGGCCTAGCCCAACAGTTCTTACCTGGAGCAAACACTAGAGCTTCCCCCAAGACTCAAGTAAGCCATTAAGCTTTTTGAATCTACAGTATCCTACTGTTCAGTAGATACATTTACATTCATCAGGAATAGAATCCTAGCATGGTTTGGGTTG
>VWZO01015754.1:162275-222711 GCA_013396975.1 Bucco capensis | reverse complement strand
CTCCAGGACATGCTCTAGTGAGGGCTTTTTTGGGGGGGGGGGGGGTGTTGTTCTTTTGTTTGTTTGTTTGTTTGGGGTTTTTTTTGTTTTGGTTGTTTGTTTGTTGTTTTCTGGTTGGACTCGGTGATCTAGGAGGTCCTTTCCAATCATGAATATTCTGTGATTCTGTGATTGCAAAAATAAATAGATGTGGCACTTCACAACATGGTTTAGCGGGCATGGTGTTATTGGGTTGACAGTTGGACTTGATAATCTTAGAGGTCTTATCCAACCTGATTCTGTGAAAGAGGGTTGCATAAATGTTGAACTGTTATTTCATGAATAAACCAATAATTTCATGCTGTAGGCAGGAACAGAGCTCTTGTAACAGCATCCCATGATTTAGATTCAATGCATCCCTTCACTGCCTGTCCTGGCCAGAATGTTTCTCTGAGGTTTCTAAATGAATCTGACATTACCATTACAAGTCCCCCAAAGGCCTTTCCTCATCACTTTTGCATAGGAGTTATTGAGCCTCTTCTGCTTCTCCTTTGACATAGATGGTCTCACATTGTATGCTGGAATGACTCATCTCTCCCAGGTGGCCAACAATCTCATCTATCTCAAGCCCAAATCCCTTCTTCCTTCTCTAGCACAGGTCCCCACTGAGCTGCTTACCAGAGATCCTGACCTGACCACTGCTGCTGCTTACCCACCCACTTCTGCCCACCAAAAAAAGCAGGGCTAGGGATATGCAAAGGCTGAAGAAGGGAAAGAGTTGCCCAGGAAACAGGAGGTCATTTCCAGGGATCTCTTCTTCCTTACTGCAAGTTGCTCTCGAAGACTGTGGGCAGTCCTCCTGTGTGCTACATACGTTGGTTCTTCCATCTGCTTGTTTGCAGACATCATGACCAGTCTCTTTGTTGATACTAATTGCTATGCTTTTGCCATGGCTTCCCCTCAGTTGTACTGCTGGTACTTTACTTATAAGCCTCTAACACACTGAGGTCAAGAGAAGCAGAATTTTATCCCTCTGTGAGGAACTTTGACTTGAGCAAGTGCATATAGTGAGTTAGTAGCAAAACAGGGAGTGAAATGGTAAGGCTGATCAGTGTCCAGTTCTCCTGACACTTCCACGTAGGGCTGAATCAGAGCAGTTGAAGCAGTGTCTGTGTGGGAGATGAGAACGGTATTACATCTCTTCAACTACAAAAGAGCCTGCTGGATGTGTAAAATTTTACCAAAACTGAGGCTTGGTTTGGTGCCAGAATGGACTCCTGGCTGGTTTTATCATGGTATGGTGCAACAACAGCTGCCATGAGATAAAATAGGCCCAGGGCAACTTTTTGCTATAGCACTTCTAACAAATATAAAAACTGTCTTTACATTTCTGTTCTAGGTAGTGCATTTATTTCTGTCTTATTCCTAAAGAAGACCATGAGGGCTGCTGATATATTGGGTAAGTAAGTGTTTGCTAATATGGACATGTGTGTCTCCATATGCTTAGCAAGCTGTAACTCTCACGCAGCTCCCCACCTTCACACTCCCACTTTCCTGAGCAAGTGTTTCGAGGCAGATGCTTTCAAAATTAGGAAGAAGTGACAAAGAGAGAATCTTCAATGCATGTTGAAAAAACTGCATTCCCAAATCCTCTGCTCTTATAACCATAGCTCCTTCCTTATGTGTCCTTATTGCTTGGAGTTATTTTCATTGTCTATTCTTGCCTCTGAGGTTGTATTAAGTATTATCTTTAGTACTACACAAATTTAATACAAACAAAGAAGTTACTGAGTTTCATTCAAATGTAGTATTTTTTTTTTCTTACTGCACAGATATTGCACAAAAACTCAAGGTCAATTAAAACAACAACTTTGCTTTTGGTATTAATTTTATCACTTCAATGAACAAGTAATCACATTGTCAACCATTTTGTTGGGAAAGATGGTCTTCACTGTAAAATCATGTCAAATTTTGTGTCCAAGATTTTTTTGCATATCAAAACTACTAGGTTGAACACAGTAATAGTGAAATACAAGCATGTTTGAGGGTTTCTGCTTTACACCATGCCATGCCCACTGGGGCAGTGCAACTGATGTTCCTACAGGGCACTTGATATTTTTGTGGGGTTCCTAGCATCTAGGCTTGATTGCACTGCACTGAGGACATTCCAGCTGCTCTCATGAATGTTTTGGAGAGATCTGTTCAGTATTGTTTCAAGAATACTATATTATTATCTATTTAGATTTGGGATTGGAGTTTGCCAGCTCAGCTGATCCATTCAAATCCCCCCTCCCTTGACTGAGCAGGTTTTCCTTGTGGCCTTTTACATTGTGTGTTGCTTTAACTAGAGTTCAGCCCTGATTTATTTTATTTCTGTGACTTTGACTTTGCAAGAAGGATTTAACAATGTTGCTACATTCCATAGGAATGAGCTGTATGATGGGAAATATGGCGATGTTTTTGCAAGCACATAAATGTAGAACAGCTCTGCTTTTCCAAAGGAACTCTGTGCAAGAGCATTGCCAGCAAAAACCCTCCGGATGTGCTTTTTTTTTGTATTCCTGAGCCTTGTATTCCACACTGATTTATAGTTTTGCCAAGAATTTTAAAGATTACTTGAAATTGTTTAGCTAATATCTTCCTTAATCCAATACAGTTCATGAGCTCAGCATCGGCTCACTTCTATCTTGATACCTCAGTGAACATCTGTGTTTGTCAGCTGGCTGTCCACAAGGCAGAACTTTCAGATTTTTATTAGGAGCACAATAATGTAAGCTTGACCTTGAAAAGAGGCCCTGGCAACCTAATGGCTGAACAGGCTTTTGCAAATCAGCCTTTTATAAAACAGTTCATAGTTCTGCAAATACAATAGGGAGTGGTTGAAATGTTGGCTTCATGCTAGCTTGACAGAAGCATAGAACTTGCACGTAGGTGTTGCACCTACTGTTTACAGGGCAGGTCTGTAGCTGGGGCAGATCTCTGTGGCCACACTGACTTTGGGAGAGTTCTGTTTGTTTGCACTGGTTAATGATCTGCTTCAGAATGCAACCCTTCCTTTCAGCTGAGAGTAAGATTATGAGATCTGCATTGTGCCTGTCAGTCTGAAAATCCCTTGTGGTCTCCTGTGGCCCCTGGTGCCATAACTGTGCCCACAGCAGAGGGAGCATTAAACTCATTGCCCATGGGAAAGTGTGGGGAGTGATACCCATGTTCCTAGAATCCTTGGATGGGTAGGATGAGCTCATTAGCCTTCTGGCAGTCATCCTAGGAGAGGGACAACTCTGATTCCAAACCCGGGCAGATGGAGCTCGTTTAGCCCTGGAAGGCCTTCCAGCTAAGAGGTTAAACCTCTGTCCTAAGGACTTGGCTGCCAGCGTCCAAGCTTGCTAGGCCCTGGCAGATGAACCTTAGGACTAAAGGGTGGGTCCAGCTCTGTGCATGCTGTGTCTCACCTAAAAAAAATCCCTAGTGCAGGCTCGAGGGTGCTATCTGCTATCCTCTTTTTATCAGCGCGCTTGGAAAAGACACTGAGGAGGAGCATGGATGGAGCCCTCCCTGGAGCTTCATTCGTGAAGCCTAGCCATACATATACATACATTGTGCCTGTGGAAAATACAAAGGATCACTTCTCCTTTGACAGGCACTTAGTATTAGAATTGAGAATATTCGAAAATGCATTGCTGGGATGGAACCCTAAATCATGAGGTTTTACTGACAGCTTTTTCCATATTTTCAAAATCCTTTAAGTCTTTAATAAAATTACACTAGTTAAGACCACAAATACAAGGCAATCCTACTACTTAAGCACAGATCTCGTTAAATGGACTCAAATTTTCTTCTAGAAACTATTTCCAAATCAGCTGGAGAGCGAGGATGACTATGCTTACCAAATGTATTACTAAAACAATATGTTATTTTCTTTAAAGGAGGAACACTGACAGTAACAGGAACATACTTGTTGGTGGCATTTGTTCCAAATGTCCCCCAAGAGCTCACAGAAAGACAAGTAGAGAATTACTTAGTGAGCTGGCCCTTTCTGCTATATTTGGTGAGTATCTGGTACATACTACTCCCTAACTCAGAAAAAAATGGAGTTATTGGAATTTTTGCAGCATTATGAAGTAGTGGCAGAAAAACTCTCCTGAAGATAAATTGTGTGAATTTGGTTAAGAGACAGAACAAGTCTCTGGGTCATCACCCAAGTCCCTAAGCTGAACATATGGTAAACCATATTTCAAGCCATGTGCCAGAGGAGGGTCATATATGTGCAGGATCATCAAGAATGGAAAGATTTGTTGGGGGGTTTTGGTGGGCTTGAGGGAAAAGCTAAATACTGACACTGTTTTTATTTCCTGTATGTGTGTCCATGCCACACTGTCAACATGTACATCTAATTCACAGTGCTTTTCTGGAATATAAAGGACTTGTCCCTTTAAAAATCAGCCTATGGATGTTATTGGGCCTAACTTTTCTTTCATATCCCTCTGTTTTATCTCCATGTTGTTAAGCCTGGCCAAAAGGAGCTTTGTATGCAGTTATTATGTAGAGAGGCAGCCTGCTTCAGTGCCACTCAGGTAATCTGAACCTGAGTTTGAAGTCAAATACAAAAATACCATTTTGATTAAAGTATCTGTATACAAACTTCAAATACCATATGTTTTCTTTGATGTATTTAATTAGTATCAGGAACAAGGCCAGAGTGAGTAGGAGGGTTTTCTCTCTCTCTTTTCCTCTGGAATGCTGAAAATTTGTTCTTCCAGATGAATGTATAAGGTGCAATATAGGAGAAGCAGTCACTGAAGAGAAGCAGTCATTTTTTCCCAGTAAAGTGACTCACTTAGGTTAGATTAGTCCCCAGGCTTTCCTCGGTGGGAAGACCAGTTAGAAAGCCACTGAGTAGACAGTTTAAGGACCTTAACACTTTTTGCCAACCTACAGACTTTACATACTTCTAACTATCCATGAGATTACTGATTAAACAGAAAGTACATGCTACCACAAAAAATGTGGATCTTCTTGCTCAATTTTTTATGCATTTTAAAAAGTCCTGAAAGATGGTGATGCAGCTCAATGGAAGAAATCAATGGTCATGCTGCATAAATCACAACATGCCCTTTCAGTCAGGCACTAGAGAGGCTTTTGAAGGCAATGCCAAAGGGCTTTGGGATGCTCAGTAAGGGTAGCTTCAGCAAATGCATGTATACAGCACAGGGCAAGTGACTTCTTTAGGAGGAGGTTCAGGATATTCTGACTGAATATCCCCTTCTACCATGCAGTTCTACCTATAGATACTAAAACAGCCTGCTCTTTTTGGCACTGATTTTAAATTACTGACTTACCCATTTGTGTAGAGGTGGTGAAGGGAGAAAACTCCCCATCCACACCCAGAAACACCAAAAATTTTTGTGCCAGACACTGCTGACATTTTCTTAAAGCCAAGGGCTTTTCTCCGTCTTAGGATGTTTTTGACTTTGTTTCAGAAAAAGGTAATAAGAACACTGTTGAATACCTAGGAAGATTGTGCTGTGTTCTTTTTAGGAGACATGAAGAGGTGGTAGGTAATCCCTGGACTCTCTTTTCCCTGTTTTCCCTTTTCCCTGCCTCACCCAGCATCCCATTCTACACGTACAGCACAGGTTACAGGGAAGGATGGAGCAAGTACAGAGCAAATCTTGCTGACTCAACAAGATACTAAGCTTTATTTGTTCCCTAGACTAATCTGTTTTGAGCTTCCTCTGTCCAAAGAAGAGGGAGGAGTGAAAGGCTCCACAGCAGACTCTGAGATACCAGCCTGATTATCCTGGTGTGCTGCTGGAAGTTCAAGCAAACCCTGCTGCAAACAGTCCCTTTGGGCAGGGAACAAGCTCTTAATAATTGTGAAATGCCTAGCACAGGTGGGCTGCTGAGGTATTAAGAAAGCACAACAGAGTTTGCAGTAGAAATAACTTGTGAGGTGACAGTACAGCAGCAAATGCAGTCCAGCAGTCTTTCTGAAAGTAGCCCCAAAGTGTGATCTACTGAGAAATACAAACCCCAAATGGTCCAAAACCTTCTGTGTAGGTGATAAACCATCCCCGTGTACCACTGAGCTGGCATCAGAGGAGTTCTGCAGAAATAGCCTCTAGCTCCCACAGGAGACAACTATGAGATACCTTCTGAGACTTTGCAGCAGCATAATCATGTCTCAGAGAGAATGACTGTCCTTGCTTGTTTTCTTCTTTTCTTTTTTATTCTTTTAGTGCAGTTTGAGTCATTACAGAAGACATTATAGATAAAGCTCTTAAATTTCCCTAAACAGAAGAGTAGTGAGTATTGGGTTGTTAATATTCAATCTCTGCAAAATCAGATTCAAAGCATTTCTGCTTTTCCTTCCAAGTGCCTGGAAGTCCATCTTGGTTCACTGATCCTTATGGTGCTGCATATCCCAGAAAAACAGTTGAGGCAGACAATGTGGTATTTTGTTCTGCTGCCTTCTGGTAATACTTAGAAACATGGAAAATATCATTATTATAAAACAATGTTGATGAGATGTGGGCTTAAGGAGACTTCAGTAGAGATTAACTACAACAGCAAAAAAGATTGTAAGCAGGTCAAGTTCCCTCAAGTCCTCTCAAAAGAGTATGTGAAGCTGATACAATCTATGAACTTGCCATTCCTGGACTTTGTATTTAACAGTACCACAGCTATCAACTGTGAGAGCCAGCACTATTTTGGGTAATTCTCAAGAGCCAATTGTAGGCAACAGCTTGGCTACTCCAGGAGGGTCCCTGTCTGCATGAAGTGTTGAAACAGTCTGATGGTCTCTCCCTTGTTTTGGGATTAAAGGTGACCTGTTGGTGGGTCACTGAGCAGCAGAGAGCCATGGAGGGATGGTTTGGCTGCTGAGCAGCAAGAGGTGAGAACTAGTTGTTTGAATTTCATGCTTAGTGTGTGAGACTTGACAGAGCTCAGTAAACTCAAATAAAATGTGACTTATTGTAGGACTGAGGCAAAAGCCTCTCTTCTGCCAGCCAGTGGCCCAGCTTTCACCTCTGGTGGGGAGGCAGATGAGACCAGCATTTCACAAGAGATTGCACAAGGATTAGTCCAGGAATGCTTTTTTTATACTAACAGTAAAATGCTTCATTATATTCAACAGATTTTACAAAAAAAAAAAAAAAAGAATCTAACACTTTGCTTTTTCTTTTCTTTTTTTATAATCTTGTGATAAATATTTGACATTCTTTAAAGAAAGGTAGTATAAAATACAAATCTGTGGTTTAAATGTTCTGAAACACAACTGATTCTTGGTTGTCTTTGGGAGCAAGAGATCAGCATGAAAGTAAATGAAAAAAATAATTAAAGCATAATTACATTCTGTTCACATTTTTTAGCACTATTAAATTGGGGTAGGTGTGAGTGTGGTAGAGAATTTTGGTAACTGAATGCAGCTGATGGCTGCTCTCCTGCTGCAGCTGCTCTCCAAAATGAGAAATTGGCTGTTACATGAAATAATCACCACTAATAACTCTTCAGTCCCTCAGCTATTTTTGAGTCTAGTGCTGCCTTAGGGCAATTGTTGGTTTAAAAGTGGAGTGGCATTATAAAACAGAAAATATGTTGGTGACAAAGCCAAGGAGATAGACATGAGGTTTTTCTATGACTGGTTTTGTTGGCAAAAAAAGACAACAAGCAGATTCAATAATCGTGATAATCTCATTCATGCCATCTCAAAGGCTTCCAGGCTTCTGAGCACCTCTCAGTGCAGAGCTCCATCATCCTTGGTTTTGTAATTCTGGCTTCACAGAAGATTTTTGGCTCTTGCACTTGCTCTTTCCTTTAGAAATGGAGGGGTATTTGGGCAATTTGGATAGGAGGGAGAATACCTATGCTTTTGAGATGGCAAAAGGCAAGAGTCGCTAAGGGAATCTGTAAAGAGACTCATGAATAGTGAGCCAGTAAATGTCACTGCCTGCCATTTAGCTGTCAGATGTTGTTAAAGTAGCAAGGCTGGACCATGCCCAGTGTAGATAAAGCAGCTTCAGCAGCTCTAGGTGTCCTGCAGTGTGGTCTACTAGTGTGTCATTGAGCTTTTCAAGGGAAGCCCCTAACAGGTACCTATAACTTGACAACCACCACATTAAATAAATATTTTCCTCCTTACAATTTGTAGCAAAAAGTTTGAACCAAATGACAGTATTTGGGGGGATTTTTTTAGTAGGACTGAGGAGAAAGCCAAAAAGGATAGCAAAAATAAGCTTGCATGTCACAGAGTGGCACTAGGAGTAGCAGAGCTAGGAGGAAAGACTGCTGTTCTGCCAGGTGAGTGCTTTACTCTGGATGAATTATGAACAGTTTCTGTAAGAATTATTACCAATAAGCATGGATATCTTCGCTGTCACATTCAAAAAGTCTTCTCAACACTACCAGGAACAAAATATAGCTAGAAGTACAAAAATAAAAAAAATGAAAAATGCTAGAAGTTTAACTTTTGTTATAATAGGAACGAAACAGCAATTGTTTGACAGCTCAGCCAATTGGCAATGAGGTTAGTTTTTAGGAGACAAAGTATTTCTCCTTTGAACTATTAGAGCAGAAAAAATTCGTGTGACATCTCAAAGGCTTTGAATGAAGCATTTATGACTCTAACTTCCTTCCCTTTTTTTTTCAGGTCTTAGAAATTATAATATTCTGCATTCTCCTCTACTTTTACAAAAGAAAGGCTGTGAAACACATTGTGGTTTTGTTAATGATGGTAGCACTACTGGGTAAGAACATTATTATTCACTTGAATATTCCTGTCCATTGCTTGATAATTCCCTGTCACTCAGTCTCCCCTCTGCTACCTTAGATTAGGGCAAGTTCAAAGCAGCATGCTGGAGGAAAAGCATGGAAACATGCCACCTGATTCTTACCTGTGGCCTCTTCAGAAAGAGGAAAGCTGATCATGGAACAGTTTCTGTGCTTATTGTCAGGCCTATTTATGGATTTCCAGGAATTTATATACTGTGTGCAATGGTATTTTGAAGCTTTTAAAAATAACACCATAGCTCTAGATCCTGGGAAAGCGGATTGTTTGAAACTTTGTTTTGGAGAGACCTTGTATTGTATAGCTAGGCTTCGGGAACGAAGCTCCAGGGAGGGCTCCATCCATGCTCCTCCTCAGCGCCTTTTCCAAGCGCACTGATAAAAAGAGGATAGCAGATAGCACCCTCGAGCCTGCACAAGGGATTTTTTTTAGGTGAGACACAGCATGCACAGAGCTGGACCCACCCTTTAGTCCTAAGGTTCATCTGCCAGGGCCTAGCAAGCTTGGATGCTGGCAGCCAAGTCCTTAGGACAGAGGTTTTATTAGAGTGTCCTTCTCTTAGCTGGAAGGCCTCACAGGGCTAAACGAGCTCCATCTGCCAGGGTTTGGAATCAGAGTTGTCCTTCTCCTAGGATGACTGCCAGAAGGCTAATGAGCTCATCCTACCCATCCAAGGATTCTAGGAACATGGGTATCACTCCCCACACTTTCCCGTGGGCAATGAGTTTAATGCTCCCTCTGCTGTGGGCACAGTTATGGCACCAGGGGCCACAGGAGACCACAAGGGATTTTCAGACTGTGCCTGGGAGAGACCTTGTAAGCACACTCTAAATGAGTGTAGTGATGTGTTGTGACTGTACAGGAACTTCTCTTTGTGTATCTATGCCTGTTTACACAGGCAAGATGTGACAGTTTACCACCTTTCCAGAAGTGTAACAGAAAATCAGTGGGCCACTGAAATTCTGATTAACGTCACCACATCAATCCCCAGGGGAACAAGGGAGATGATTTTATCAGGCAGCTTTCCAGGAAGGGAGCCTGGCATCTTGGTGGCAGCTCCTGGAATGGGATTTCTGCCTTTTCTCATGTGTGCACAGAGACATTCCTGGTGGAGGATTCTTATAGATGTCAATTAAATGTAGAAAGGTTTCTTCAAAGAGACAGCAGCCTCTGTTCTTCACTGGCTATGACAGCTGCTTTCATCAGAAAGAAAAGAGATGTGATCATAAAATTGGCAAACATTTTGCTTGGTACAAGTTCATTTGGTGAGAATTATCTTACCTCATGCATATACTGGGAGTTATCATAAGTTTGGAGGAAAATATTTCAAATTAAAGTGGGATTTCTGAGTTTCCTGCCTTAACAGCAGGAAAGTGACATCATTTGTCACACTAGCCTGGGGGGGAGGTGTCATTCTATCAGAGACAGGAAAACCATTTCTTAGGTTTTGAGACTTATTCCAGGGCTACTGTGACTAAAAAAACATTCCAGTTTTCAAAAATCTGCAATCCAACCAAACAAAACACCCTGATGCTTTCTTTTCTGTTTTGTTGCTGTTCTTTTTGTAGTTTTGGGTTTTTTTAAATTATAAGGGGTGGAAATTGCTTTTTTATCAGAAACACTTTTTCAGTAATCTTTACCCTTAGCTGGACAATTCAAAGCATAAATTTTCACCTGGAAATGTTCTTTTAAAATAACAACTCCCTCCTATTAGAGTGCAAATCTCCATTTTTATGTAGGCTGCTTGCTGGGGTCTGAGTGGGTTTTTGGCTTTCTGTCATACCATTAACACCTGCTGGATCTGTTAAAACACTCCACCTATTTCCATGACAGAGCAACAAGTGAACTAGTTGGTGGAAAATCTGTCATGAAAACAGTGAATTGCATGACAGTGAACAGGATGATCACAAGATGTATGCAGATCTTAAACTCCCCCTGAACTTTGGCACTTGCTCTAAGAAGCACAGACCAGAACTCATTCTTCTTCCCTCACCTTTGCTCCCAATCCTTGGCTTGAACTTTTTGCACAGTGCAGCTCTCCTTGCCAATCTGAAGGTTGCAGTTACAGGAGGATGAATCAGACCACTGAAATCTAATGCACCTCAGCTCTGGAAGAGAGTGGAACAGGATCCCAGCTGGGGGATAGTACTTCTGATGATGAATTAACTTTCTTCAAAGGTCATCTCTGCATCCTGACTCTGCTTATAATTTTTAGTTTCTTTGGAATTTGTTACATTTCATTTGCATTAATCACAGCGTACTTGGGTTAGCTTCAAGAAATCAAGAGTGCACTCTACAAGGAAGCCTAAATTAACTCTTATCTTGTCAGCCCCTTTTCTAAAAGTTGTGTATTGCAAGACTTCTCTGGACTAGTAATATATTCAAACCATTACCTGCTGTCTGGTGATGCAATGAGAGCAACTAAATTGATTGAAAACACACTACTGAAATTGTCTATTTTGTGGGCTAAATCCAGCAAATGGTCTTAAAAGACTGACCCCTGAAACAAAATGCAGAGCCCTGTGTTAGTTGTTTGCTCTCCACACACAACACATTAGAAGAGTTAGGTGTTATGGGATGTAATCTCTGAAGTCAACTCTGGCCAGCTCCTTCATGGCAGAGAAATCCTGAGGGTCAGGAGTTATTTTAGGCTGCAGGCTGCTATTTGGAGGTGTCCCAGCTGCTTTGAACAGGTAACAAGACCTCCTAGAGCTCTTCTGAATAATGCAACTTGAGCTCCAAATTAGCACCTGGAGCTAAATAAAGTGTGGCTGCAAGATATGGAGGCTTCTGTACTACCTCTTGGCCCGTGTTTAGGGCATATGCCCAGCTGTGGGAAATAGATCCAGCTCTTTTCTCACCCTGAGTTCAGCCTGTCTCACACATACACACACACATACTTTCCAGTACTTAAAGGGAACTTACAAGAAGGCTGCAGAGGGCCTGTTTGCAAAGGCCTGGAATGAAAGGACAAGGGGCAATGGTTTTAAACTGGAGAGGAGGAGATTTAAATTGGACATTAGGAAGAAGTTCCTCCCCACAAGGGTGGTGGAACACTGGACCAGGTTGCCCAGGGAGGTGGTTGAGTTCCCATCCCTGGAGGCATTCAAGGCGAGACTTGCCAGGGCTCTGGGCAAGCTGATCTAGTTAGGGATGTCCCTGCCCAGTGCAGGGGGGTTGGACTAGATGAGCTCCAGAGGTCCCTTCCAACCCTAACCATTCTATGATTCTATGATACACATACACACACACAACTCCTACTGTGCATCATTTTGTCTGGCTCTAACCTGAGATACCCTGCTGAAAGTGAGGAAAGTTTGTGTAGATTCAGGGTTGCAGACCACAGTGCTAACAAGAACTTAAAAGCAAACCACGAAGCACAAGTAGAGCTAAGGCCACTCCAAGTTTAAACAGTAGCACAGTACAAAAGTGCACACTTGATTTTAAGTGCCCAAATCATAATGCAGTATCTTTTTAGCTTTTCAGATCTGTGGCTCTGAGCAGGCACCTTGTTGTCCCTTGTTCACTGTTGTGAATCCTGTCCTGCTGATGATGTCTCTCTCCCTTTCCCTTTCAGCATCACTGACTGTCATTGCTGCAAAGGCTGTGGCCAGCATGATAACACTCTCTGTGAAGGGGAAAATGCAGCTAACTTATCCTCTTTTCTATATCATGATTGTTTTAATGGCAACTTCTTGTGCTTTCCAAGTGAAGTAAGTGGAATTCTACTTATCTCCTGACCTTTGTACATATTTTATTCATCAGTTTTATTCTGTATTGATATTGACCCCAGATGCAAGCTGCATCAAGGCAACAAATTCCTGGCAGAGCTTTGACAGATGCATGAATTGCCTACAGTTGATTGTGTTTTTTATTTAGGCTTTATTTCTCAGTTTATAATTGGTTATTATAGATGCTACATCCTCTCATGATCACCTTATGGAAGGTCCCCCCATATTCACTTCTAGTTTTGCACTGCCTCAAATATTAAATGGAATTGTTGTTTACATAAATTTTGGGGGGTTACTTGCAGAAACCTTCATTGCTGAATAATCAAATGGCCATACTTTATCCTCATTATGCATCTCTTTTCCCCAGCTTATGTCATTAGTCAGACCAAAGAAGAGAGTTTATCCCAACTTTCTCTGTGCAGCTGTTAATCTGTGTGCTGCACTTTGCTACCCTGTAAGTCTGTACCTTTCTAGCAAATAGTTAACATTTGGTGTGCAGGGGACATCCAAGTTTCCCCTGCTGGCCTCTGGCCTGTTAAGTGATTGGTTTATGCTGCCTTTGCAGATTGCTGGGGGTGGCAGCATGGTAAAATATGGCTTGCAGCTGAACAGAGAGTCCATTCCCTTCATGCCAGTTCCTCTGTTTCAGGTGCTGATAGCATCATTCAGTAATCTCAGCTAGACTGCTCCACTGTGAGCTTAAGTGTTTCCTTGCATGATTATTTTCCAGTAGAAGAGCCAACCCAGCTTTCCATGGCAGAACATAACATTCCCATGTGGAATCAAAAAGTCCATGCGTTATTATGCAGTGACTCTCCATGGCTGACTCGGGAACTCCCCTGTAAAAGATTATAGAGTGATTTACATCCAGCTTGTCTTCCCTAGGAGAACAGCTCAAGGCATTTAAAATGGGAAATAAAAGCTCGGTAAATAGGAAGTTGCTGAATTAATCTATCCTTCCTTCTGGACAGTTTTGTCTGTCTTTCCTTTGCTGATTCAAAATTAAAACAGAAGTAAAATGTGCACATTTCATTCCCTGGGCTCAGTGTCTTTTTATCGCCTCTCTCTTGGACACAATTTCTAGTAGAGATCGTGTTGTCAGTCTAAGGTTTCCATTCTATTTGTTTCCTCTTTTATTTTATTTGACTATCCTGTGTTAGCTCAGAACAGCCTGTGCTGGAACATCCTCCTGGATTCAATGCTGGGCTTTGGTATCACTGTTTCAGTCCCTGTGACCAAGTTTGTTGCAAATGGGAGAAAATAATGAGGTGTTTTCAATGACTTCAAAATCCTGACTATCCTGTGCATATGCAGGATTTCTTTATTTTTAAAGCACCATGGAGACTGTTCAGCAGTTGCTAAAATAACCATGCAATTACTTTAATGGCTAAAACAGATCCAAGCTTGGATTTTTACTGTGCACATATATTGCAGCAGTGAAACCTTTAAGTGTGGTTCTTTTTATAGGTTTTGAATACATTCTGCAGCATTCTGATTTTTCTCTTTCGATCTGAAATGCACCATTCACATAACAGAGTATGTGCCAGTGCATCTGAGAGTTCACACTAATGATTCATCACCTATGGGTAAATGCTGATAGCTGTGGTCTCCATACAAGTGGGTTAATTGCTTTGCCTTTTTCATCCACCAATGCAGACTGTCTTGTGCACAGTCTTGCTCATAATTGCCATGAGAGTTTGTTTCCTCTTTCTGAGGAGCACAGCAGAGAGTTTCCAACCCAAGGATAAGAGGCTTGGAGTCACCTTCCTGGACTTTCCCAGGAGGACAGTGTGTCTGGCTTATGATTGCAGGGATGAACATACAAATACATGTTTTAGCCAAGTTGGATTGAGCAGTAACAGCAAAGTGGACTTAAGCAAAGTGAAACAATTCCTACAAGAACTTGCATGTTCATGTCCATGCTGGACATACACCTTTACACAACCTGTTTAAACTAGAGCAGCTTGTCCCTGGCTGCTCACAGGCAGCACTGCTTCCAAGAACCAATGCAGACCATAGCAGGAATACCCTAGCATTCCTCCCTTATCTGTGGCAGACAAAATTCTTCCAGCAGTGCTTTAGAGGACTCTAGTGACAGCCTACAGTCAGAAGGATCCATGCCAACCTTCTTGTTTCACTTATTTGTTTGTACTTTGCATAGTCAAAACCAGAAGGTAAATTCAACACATGTATGTATTGTCCAGGGCTAATTACTATTGTGGTAAGAAATAGTCACACATTGTTAAAGTGTTATAAAGTTGTTTAACCTGGCTTAAAGTGTAAGGAACCTCCTGTAGGCATAAGATGCAATAATGCTTGTTTTCCAGGTTCTTGAGTCAAGCAATGCATCTGTATGAAGTGACAGAAGTTGTGCCCATTAATTTTGTGTTCTTCACCACCAGTGCCATCATTTCAGGTTTGTTTCTGGCCTTCTGCAGTTTTGTAAACACCAGGTTTTAAAGAACACTGCCTGTGAGCAGCAACAGAGACCAGTCATGTATATCTTCACAAAAGGAAGTTTTTCCTAAGTGACAGGTGTTTAAGTTCTGCAAAATGAGTAAGTTCAAACCTTTTAGCAAAATAAAAGATAATAGTATTCTTGCATTTCCAGAATTGATATGCACAGTTTACTGTGCCTTGTTGGATTTCTAGAAGTACCTGCATTTATCCCAGCTTCATCTGGACATCCAGAAAATGCATTTACCATGTGCACATCAGCCTCTCCATATCCAAACTGGTAGAGTAATTTTAAGAGCCTGGCAAAATACTCAAATGACAACCAGCTGTTTTTCATAGCAGCTATATATTCTGTTTCAGAAGGTGGAATTCTAGGTTAAGTGAAGGAAATAAAATTACTCCAAAGACTTTTTAAGCATTTAACATTTTATTCTGGGTGAGAACATTGAACTCAGCATTGTTAAAGAGGGGCTGCAAATTTTGGAAATGGTGCACATGAGCAGGGAGGATGACTAGTTTGCTGTATCAGCAAAGAGCCAAAATGATCGTGTTGTTAGAACATTTATGACTCATTTTAACACACGCTGGGGGCTTTCCTGTCATTGCTATGCAGGAGTTTCTCATGTGGAGCTGCCATTAATGAGGAAGGGTGTTAGCTTCATGTACAGATTGCCTCAACACCTGTGTTAGAAGAGACATACACTTTGTGAGTGAGAGGAGACTTGTGCCAAAAGGGGATTGCATTCTTGTGACCATATGGGGAATTTGGCCTTATGCCTCCTTAAAAGATCAAGTACCTATTCAGGAATGGCTTAATAGCTTTGAGACTGGATACATATGCATTTGCATCAGGTTAGTTAAACCAGTGTAGGGCTTAGAAGAACAAGCTCAGCTGAATCTTGCTGGGGTGCTTCTAGAAGGTACCTGTCTCATGATCCCCCCAAACCCAGTTACAGCCTTTGAAGATACAATCACACTTCAGCTGTGCTGGTTCACACCCTGGCCTTTCTAAGCAAAACTATACCCATCACTGGTTTATAGCTAATATACATGTGAACTGGGGCAGCTGAGATCCAGATACACATCTGGTTCTGTCACCTCCACTGCAAGAGGTGCTAATTCCTGGAAAAGAGGTGACCAGAAAGAGCTAGTGATCCCTTCAACCAGAAAGATTTGGCAAATTTCCCTTCTGAAGCCCTTAACTTGGTTGTAAACCTCAGGGACACAGCTAGGTATTGAAAACCTGTTCCCAGTTGGAGTTAAGATGTGCACGTGGTATGTTAGAGTGGCTTAACTAAATCCATGAAGAACCTGTTAGCTATATTGGTATGACTCTGCTTGTGAATAAGACCTTGAGTTTGACCTACATAAGAACTGTTGCTGACAACGCAAAAAATACCTGCATCTGTGCAATTACTAACAGCAGCACGTGCTCCAGTCTGATAGACTAAATCTTCTTCAGTCCATGCAGTATCTGGAGAAAGCCTAGATAAAGGGATATAGGCACATAAAGTGAACCCATCACAATGTGTACTAAAACCTTATTCGGGAGTTTTTTGCTCTGAGCACGACACTACTCCTGACCCTCGCAGCTGTAATTCATATCACTTGGAAGCTAGTCAAGATCTGCAATTCTTGTTTCTGTCACATTCCAGGGGTCATATTTTATCGTGAATTCCAGAGAGCAGCTTTGCTGAGTCTGTTCATGTTTCTGTTCGGGTAAGCGTTATCGGCCTGAAATCTGCACTAACATTTGTACTGCAGCAGCATTGCCTTGTGGGATCCCTTCTTCCCTCAGTAAGAAGAAATCTGTCTTGTTATTAAAGTATTATGGAATAGCCATTATAGTAGGATAAAAAAAACATTAAAGGAAAGATTGATGTCTGTGCTTTGGGAGTTTGGAGGCCTGGTTTTGAATCCAAATATGTAAAAATGTGAGACACTTATGAACTACTAATCTCATGATGGAATGAAAAATCAGCAGCATGTGTTTCTCCAGCAGGAAGGAGAAGTCACTGCTCTCCACCAAAGATCATGTTATAGGGGATGCTTTTACAACTATGAGAAGTCTTCTCCCATGTCCCCTTCCACTTGCATGTCTGGCCAGTCTTCAGAGCCACTAGGCATGGGCAATTCCATGAGTTGCCTGCTTACAAGGCACTACTATACTATCCCTCCCCCATCTTCCTGTGCTGAGAAAGACACAGCATGCTCAAGGAAAATCAAAGCATGCTAAGAAGCTCTTAACAACAAATATTTGAAGGCAGGCATAGGTGTTCTGAGAGCAGAAGCCTTCTACTGCCTGCCAGCACCATGTCAACTCTGGGCACAGGTGATTGATAGTTACTTGATAAAGTGTGAGATGGTTAAAAGCATCTCCCAGAACTGCTGGAGATGTCTTGCATAGTGCTGTCAAATAACTGGGGCTGATAGCTACAGACATCTTTGTCCTCTGCAGTGGAACTGGAGTAGGTGCATATAACTGCTATCTTGTCTGACTGCAGGAAAAGTGACAAAACAATAGAGAGGAGCAAATTCAACCCATGTATCTGGCAGGCAGGAATTAGTGCTTGTATGTCCAGCACAGAGCAGAGATTTAGAGATTTATCCAAGCATAGCAGTTTTTCATTGCTCCTGGCTTACAGCTTGCCCCTGAGACACACACTCAAACGAGAAAAACAGACATATTGATTGTCAACAGCTAGGATCTTCATCAAATTGCAAATGCTAGAATGCTAGCTTAGATGCTCTGTGAAGATTAGCTCAGGATTCAGAGGTTGTGGTCTCACACTCACACGCATTTGATTAGGTGTCTATTGCTGAAAGTGTAATTTTGGAACTGATAATAAAGCTTCAGGAGGCAAAAACTAGACTGAAAGGGAGCCCAAGATGAATTTACAGAGCTGCCAGGAAGGGAAGTTGCTTTATAAACTGAGCAGCTTGGGTTTGGAAGTCTTTGAAAAAGAAACATGGAAAGAAATTCCCATCTCAGATGCAGTGAACTGTTTCTAACAATACTATGCCACTGTTATTTTGCAGGTGTCTCCTATCTTTCCTTGGTGTATTTGTAATTGCAAGAAATAAAAAAGAGGAGCATTTACAAATTCCTTTTATTGACTGTGGATGTATTCCTGGTGAGTTGGGCTTTTTTTCTCTCTTATTCTCTCTCTCTTCAAAAATGAGATATCAGATAATGGGAAGACCTAGGAGAATTGAGCCATAACTGTACTTTAGGGATATTTAATAAATACACTGTTCCCTCAATTTCTATTCCTGTTCCCAACATACTTTTTGAAGAAATGTTCAGAGTTTTTCCAAGCTATTGTTACAACCAGTCAAATGAAAACAATGATTACAGGAGCAAAGAATGTTTAAGTGATGGATTGGTGGGGGATTTGTGTTATTATAATTCTTCACAGAGTTGTTTTTCTCTCACCCCATTTCCTTAGGACAAAAATTGACAGGCAAAATCCAGCCAGATTCTCCAAGTTCATGCTATGGCACATTGAAGAGGGAAGATGACTCTCTGAGAAGTCAGAGCTGAGAGAAGGAAGCACCTTCCATGGCAGTTAACAAAGGGAACACCACTGGAACAAGGAGCAGCAGCCCCTTTCTCTTTGACATATCCAAGTATAAGTTGAACTCCACTATGTTGATGAGTCATAGTATTATTTATTCCTACTTCATTTATCCAATAGTTGTCCCAAATGTCTTCTGAAGCTAAAGGAAGCCTTGAGAAAAACTAAGTAGCTATTTATGAAATGGAATATTCTTCTTGTATTGAAGCCTCTTGGGGATATTTTTAGAGCCTTAATTGCTTTGAAATGCAAACAGGCACAGAACAGGATTATAAAAAAAAACCCTTTGAAACCCCCTCAGATCTGTGTAGATGCTTAAAGGCAAGGGTGGGACATAAGGAAAATTTTTATCAGTGACTTCAAGGTATTCTGCTATATGTTTAATAACTTCAAAAATGTTCCTATTCAGTAGTCAGAACTGTGGGTGTATATACAGTATACACAAACATGTAAACACCAAGTATTTTATATTATGTATAGAGGAAAAAAATAATTATTTTCTTCTGCCATCAGATTAATTTTCTTACCTTCCAAGGAAACAAACTCTTCCATGAGGAGAGGGAAGGAAGAGAGCATGAGTATAAGCACACATGCAAAGACACACAATTGGAGTTGCCCAGACAAGGCAGAGCTAGGGACTCATGCTTGACATTTCACATCATAGAATCACAGAATCATAGAACAGTTACAGCTGGAAGAGACCTTGATGATCATGAGTGCAGCCTTTGTCCTAGCCCTATCACCCCACTAAATGATGCTCCCCAACACAACATCCAGCCGTCTCTTAAACACCTCCAGGGATGGGGACTCAACCACCTCCCTGGGCAGCCTGTTCCAATGGCTGACAACCCTTTCAGTAAAGAAATTCCTCCTAATGTCTAGCCTGAACCTCCCCTGGTGCAGTTTCCATCCATTTCCCCTCGTCCTATCACTCTCTACCAGGGAGTCCCAGAAGAGTCCTGTGCACTGAGCTGGGCTGGACTGGGCTATACTCTTAGCACAGTCTAGACTGAGCTTTAGCCTCTGTTTTCAGGAAAACAAGGTTTTAGTGAAGAAAGTGCTGAGTTCTCATGGGGAAATGGTGAAGCCAGGGTCCCTCCCTTGAGGTATCCTGGAAAAATACTCCTAAAAACAAAAAGTAGGGCAACTCCTGCCACCTTCCTAAACAAATGGCAGTCCTACCTGAGGAAAGGCTGTAAGAAAAAGGATCACAAAGAGCCACAGTAACAGCACATTTTTTCCTTCATTAAATGATGTCTCCACACTGATCTGAAAAGCTAGCAGTGATGGGAAGTGTGGCAAGACAAGCTCTGTGCTCAGCTCTGCGGGGTTTCAGGGTTCCTCAGTCCCTCACCACTGGTAAGAAAGTTTCTTCTGAGTATTCATCACAGGTCCACATAACCCTTCAGGCACAGTCTGAAAATCCCTTGTGGTCTCCTGTGGCCCCTGGTGCCATAACTGTGCCCACAGCAGAGGGAGCATTAAACTCATTGCCCACGGGAAAGTGTGGGGAGTGATACCCATGTTCCTAGAATCCTTGGATGGGTAGGATGAGCTCATTAGCCTTCTGGCAGTCATCCTAGGAGAAGGACAACTCTGATTCCAAACCCGGGCAGATGGAGCTCATTTAGCCCTGTAAGGCCTTCCAGCTAAGAGAAGGACACTCTAATAAAACCTCCATCCTAAGGACTTGGCTGCCAGCGTCCAAGCTTGCTAGGCCCTGGCAGATGAACCTTAGGACTAAAGGGTGGGTCCAGCTCTGCACGTGCTGTGTCTCACCTAAAAAAAATCCCTAGTGCAGGCTCGAGGGTGCTATCTGCTATCCTCTTTTTATCAGCGCACTTGGAAAAGGCGCTGAGGAGGAGCATGGATGGAGCCCTCCCTGGAGCTTCGTTCGAGAAGCCTAGCCATGACGACATACCCCTCACCTCAGCTGGCACAGTGGGATTCAGACAGCTCCTCTGCAGAAACAAGTGGAAATGCTCTTGGAAATCGCTGTCATCTTGGACAAGATACTTGGTTTAGTTCTGAATTAATCTGCAGTAATGGTCAGGGGCCACAGGCTGTGTGGATTTTGTCTCAGTTGGATATAAGGAAATGAGGTCTCTTTTTTTTCCCCAAGTAACTTTTTATTCCATTTTAAAATAGGTACAGCTGAAGATCCATAGGACAGTTTCATTTCAAACCCTATAAAGCTCACACAGAGCTGCAGTTATTCCTAAGCAGCAATGTCCCAGGAGGCATGGCACAGGGGAGCTTGTGAAGATGTTTCCAGCATGAGTCTTTTGCAGCTGGCCCAGGACAAGAGTCTGTTTCTGCACCTTACTCATACCAGCTGCCTGGCCATGGCCTTCCTTTCCCCTCTTTCAGCTCGAGTTCAAGTTTCTAAAGCTTAAAACAAACAAACAAAAAGCACATACTTCTCATACACTTTCTCCAGGGAGTAAGACCATACCTCTATCTTTCTTTTGCAAATCAAATTTTAGCCACTTTCTAAGTCTCAAGTGAGAGTGTGTGCTAAAGATAGAAATAGGAGGCTTACAGGTTTTCACTTGGTGATCTAGGAAACGCATGGGTGAAAGGATTTGGGTTTGTTTCTTTTTTAGATGATTGGCATCTTTCCAAGATCTGTTTCCATGACTCAGGAGGGCTGGAGGAGATCATAAGGGTTACCAGGTATAGGATTTTCTCTTTGAAGCAAGAAATCAAATTTAAATATCTGTGGGAAAAGTTACTATTTTTTTAAACTACTGTACTTCTTTTTGAACAACAACTTTTTCTCCCTATGGGTTTATACAAAAATTAGAAGAGTTAAAATGTTTTCTCTAAACTCAAATGTAATTGAAATTAATTTATGGAGCAAAGGACTGGTAGGAATTATGTGCAATTAAAAGTTGTGATTTTACATGATTTTTGAGATGTGAGCACATTCCAACTAATACATGTATTGCAAGATTGGAAAAACTCAGTGATGAGAATTCATTACTGCTCTGCCAAGAAAGGGACATGATTTATTTCAAGAGCCAGTTTTTAATCAATGTGATTTTCAGATTATGATTGCAATACTTAGATTGCAAACACAACAGACAAATGCCTGTAAAAGGAAAAACCTTTTCACTGGAATACTACAAAATCTCTGGAGCCTTTCTCTTTAATAATGAGTTGTTTTCTTGCAATCTTGTTCTTGACATAAAAATGTGAGGCAGATATAAGCTGCAAAATTTATACCTGCAGTCTGAACTTTCTTGAACAGATTCTCCACGTGAGCTGAGGAAAGCAAAGCTCAGGCAGGTGTAGTGGGCAGGCAGCAGCTCACAGGATCCCCCAGGCTCCAGCTTGGGGTTTTGGAGAGACTAGAAGCAGCAGGACACATTTAGAGTTTGTTCCACTGCTGGTTATGCTGCAGTGAGAGACAAAGTATTAATTGGCCATGGGCCTGGAAATGGGAGCTCTGCTGTAGAGCTAGGCTGTTTAATTTTTGCTGTAAAATCTTAGGATGCATTTACAAAATGGTTTCAGCTGGCAAAAAAATAAATTAATTTCAGACCAGATTTGTATTTCTGCCTATGGTAGGGCACTGGTGTTCACCTGGCAGGCTTATTGCTTGCTCCTTGCTACAACCCAGCTTTTGGTGGCCTCAAGTTTTGCATGGAAGGACACTGGTCACCTAAAACCAAAGGACAGAGGTAGGACACTATAGAGGCTTGAGCTTCTGTGCTTTGAAGCTGTGGTTTCATGCAGCTGGCAAGGTGCTTGAATGGTGCAATGCTGCTAAAATTCTCATCCTCTTTGTCCTAGCTGTGAGGTCCCACATGGTCTGTGGCTCTTTGAGAATCAGTTCAGCTCACTCACCCTGCAGAAACAATCTACTTTCTCCTCCTTGCTGGGCTGGCTCTCTGAGGTAAGCTAGCCAAGCTGACTACAGTGTTTAGTGGGAAGGAAGGGAAAAGGAGTGAGAGTGAGACCTCTCTTCTTTAGGGGGAACTATTACATTATTTCTCTCCTTCTGAGCAACTTCACTATAGAGCAAATGTTCTGCTAAACTCACTCTTCATATATCACTGTGCCTCAAATGCAGCAGTTATGAGTTTCTTGAAGTGCTTCTAAGTTTCTGACACTTGAAGAGAATCCTAAGGCAGACTCCCTGGGTTGTGCATAGTGACTGTAGAGAGGCTCCATGTGGGGCTGTGATAAGCAGCTCATGGCACCAGGAGTGTCCTAAGGTCAGCTAGAAGCCTGGCATATGTGTGGCTACAGCTTGTTCCAAGCACTGACTTCATAAATTTCCAATGACTGCTTGCTGTAAGGTGCTGGAAGGATGGACTGAAAAGTCTTCTGAACTTTAAATGGCTTCACCTTTCAATCTCTCCTTTCAACCCACTTTATGCAAGATCATTGATTGCTTGCGGAAAAAAATATTGCCTCTGATAACACAAGGGTGCAGATGATTAGACTGAGCCATCGAAAGTTTGCCCTCTTGCTACTGTCCTCTGAGGCTTGGCCTCTTTCTTGTTTAAATTTGTTTGTTTATTCCTCCTGGAGAAATCAGCTCGGCTGTGTTAGCAACCAGCCCAAAGGACATAGGGGCTAATTACCATAACAGAATCACAGAATCACAGAATCACCAAGGCTGGAAAAGACCCCCAGGATCATCAAGTCCAGCCTATGACCCAATACACCACAACATCTAAACCATGCCACCCAGTGCCACATCCAATCTTTTCTTAAACACCTCCAGGGATGGTGACTCCATCACCTCCCTGGGCAGCCTATTCCAGAGCCCAATCACCCTCTGTGTGAGGAAGTGCTTCCTAATGTCCAGTCTAACCCTCCCCTGCTGCAACTTCAAGCCATGGCCTCTTGTCCTGTCATTAGTTGCCAGGTAGAAGAGCCCAACCCCTACTTCCCTTCAGGTAGTTGTAGAGGGTGATAAGGTTCCCCCTGAGTCTCCTTTTCTTCAGGCTGAACAGTCCCAGTTGCCTCAGCCTTTCCTCATATGGCTTCCCCTCCAGCCCCTTCACCAGTCTCGTTGCTCTCCTCTGGACCCTCTCCAGCACCTCAACATCCTTCTTGAAGTGAGGGGCCCAGAACTGGACACAGTACTCAAGGTGAGGCCTCACCAGTGCAGAGTACAGGGGGAGGATCACGTCCCTAGTCCTGCTGGTCACACTATTCTTGATCCAGGCCAAGATGCCATTGGCCTTCCGTGCTGCCTGAGCACACTGCTGGCTCAATGTTCAGCCGACTGTCAACCAAACTATTATTGGAAGGCCAAGCTGGATGACTGACAACCTGAGGCCAATTCAGGAGCAAAAGATGAGAAATGTTTAGCACTCTGGATTCTCAGGATTTTGAGAAATACTGTTTGCAGTCTTCCTGGATTCTGGGGTAGAATTAGGGACATCAGTGAATAAAGATTGATTCCATTTATTTTTGTATGTGGGTTTAGTTTGGTGCAGTTTTTTTACTGATTTGTGAGAGGAGGATGCCTATTCTTTGCCTAGAGAAGCAAAGAGGAAATAAGACATTCCTTTGGCAGACAGAAGATGTTTCAGCCTTTTGAATCTGGGAGATGTGTAGAAGCACCTTCCAAGCACCCTGGCTGAAGTAGCCATTGAGTTATAGCATACAAGGACGCAGCACTAGCAAGTAGTCATGACCCTGTGGAAAGGATCATTGACTCCTTGGCATGTGTTAAATCTGTTCAGAGCACTTATAGCTGATCTGACCCCTTAGGCTGCACATAAACAGGACACCTTGAACATTGTATCAATGCCTCTTTGACATCTATTGTCTTCCAGGCAGAGCTCTTTCCAGGTCCTCCTTGTGGGGAAATTAGACTGTGTGGTGGATAAACACCACAAGCTTACTCTGTGTGAAGATACAGTACTGCCAGGGCATTCCCATGACCTGGAATGTGTTTACAGAGTACTGCCCTATAAGGAAGTTGTGCAAACTTACAGTCTTAGATTATGCTCCCTTTATTTTTTGATTCCCACCAGTGATTCCTTGCTTACTCCAAGGGCAGTTTTGGCTATCCATGCAAGTGGAATTATTGGCTTCTTGGGAAGTTCCAGGAACAACAGATCAGACTCTAAATAAAGAGTTAGGTATCTGCTGAGTAAGTTTCTTATCTAATCTAAATCCTCATTTGTCCAAGACTTTGAGGGAGAAAGTGCATTTAATAGTATAAATCTGCAATAACATTTTGATTGCTAATGGGCTCAGGCATCAGTGCCAGGGGAATTTGTGTTCACAAGGTAACGATGAGGAGAATGGCGTTCAGCAGCAGGATCAGGTATGTGTCATGGTGTCAGGAGAGTTTTGCATGAACACAAAGGAGTGGCTCCAGGGACCATTAATACATAGTCATCTCCTGGACTTCTGGTTGACAGTGTCAACAAGAGGTTTGTTGACAGTTTTCAAAGCAGAGCTACTGTAAAGGAATGATTAAGCAGGTGGTTCTAACACTGGCTGTTTTACTTGAAGTCCAGGTATCGCTGTAGTCCATGGCAGTAATACTTTAAACGTGAAAAGTGGCCTGTGGCCATTGATGAAAGAGCCAATTTCTGTACTTTGCTAGATCACACAGGGAAACATAGAAATGATTGATTGAAGATTCCAGTTCAAATATTCGCTTGCCAGGTCTCTAGTTGGAGAAATTCACTCTTGGAATAGGCATTGCCTTGCCTAGATGAAATCTTTGGAGTCTGCTACGAGGTCTGTTGCCAGAGTCATTACACTGGTTGAAAGAACAGCATTGTCATTTGTCTTCTCTTTGATAGCTGGTAGGTGTAAATAAAGAGCAGCATGAACACAAGATCAAGACTTTTCCCTCCATCTGAAAAAAACATTTTCTTGAGTTTCAATAGCATGTCTACCAGGCCCAGAGCTTTATGCCATCTAATGCATTCTAATGCCCTTAACCAAGAGTAAGAGAGAAAGATAGCGTGGCACAGAGGCTGTAAATTAGGCAGTTCTTACCTGTCACTGACAATTACTGCTGGTAACACATTGTACACAACAGAATAAAACAACAAAGTACTGGAGATTCTATTCAGTTTTCCAAGAAAAGCTGTTTTACAAGGGAAAAGAGCTGAGGAATATGATTTACTATTACTAAGCATCACAGTTACTCATGTGTTTATATTATCCAGACAATATTTAACAGTTAACTAACAGGCACATCCTGACAGTACTGACTGGATGCTGGGTGCATGGATGTGCTGCAGGGTTTGATGCAGCAATGTGAATAACAGCAGACTGCTGATATGAGAAAGTAACTCAATGTTATCTGGCCTGGCCTCCTGCTCAGCTCCAGTCAGGCAATCTCATCCAAGCACTTCTGCGTGAATCCTGTGGCCCATCTCCAGAAGAAGGCACCCCATCCTATCCTACTAGTCAAAGGAGAGGATCCACCAAAGCTATTAGTAATTTGTACTAGGAATGAGTCATTGTTTGCTTTTGAATTCTGCCTTAGGTCTATTTTAACTTGTCTGGATTTAGCATGCAGCTATTTGTCTTTTGTCAGTGATTTAAAGCACTCAGTAAGTCCCTCTAGTAAAATACAGTAAGATAGTCTGGGCTTTTCACTAAGCCAAACAGACAGACCTTTCAAGTCTTTCGCCATTTCTGTTAGACCTCAGATTGTTTTCTGTGGTTGTTTCCTGCGCTCTCTCCATTTTTCCAGTGTCTGCAATTGGCCAAATACAGAGTAAAAATCATATCCTAGCAGCACTGAAGAAGTAGCACAGAACTGGACCAGACCCAATGTGCTGTTGTCAGGTGCCCAGTTTCCCCTCTTCCCACAGCTGCAGCCCTGCCACCTCTCCTGGGAGGTGCTTACACTTTCTGTTTTGACACTGTAATTTAACAGCAGCTGTTCTGCATGCCCAGAGATGCAGAAGCCTCAATTATTTTCAGTGATTTGACTTCTGACTCATTGCTGAGTTTGGTGACTGTCCAAAGAGTAGGTGCCCCTGCTCAGAGATCCCTAGGAGGCCCAGCACAGCAGGAGACCCTGGAAGTCTGTGGCCCAGGAACTGGCACAGGCACAGTGGCACCTGGCAGTGGTTGTAAGCAACCTCACAGACCTGCCCTTTCTCCTGCACCTGAAAGATTTGAGAGCTGGGCCTGGATTTAAAGGAGGGTGTCTCACTCAGTGACAGTTTAAAGTGCACTAAGTAAATGGGCTTTGGGAGGAGTGCCTGCTTGTGGGGAGACCCTGCCCAGGAGAGCTGATCTCTCCTTAAGGATGGTGATGGTGCACCAGAGGGGAAAGATGCTGATATTCGGCAGTGAGGATGTCTTTTGAAAGCAGCAGTTTGGGCACCTCCCCTCTGAGAGCATGTGAGCACCTGCTAATGCTGACTGGGGCATCCAAACCCCAAAGAGCAGCAGGGTGTTCATGCCAGCCCTGGACTCTTCAGCTTGTTTGGATGATCAGCCATTTGCTTGGGCTGTGGATGTCCCCACCCTGAGGTGCCCAAGGCTCCTTACAGGGTCCTGCTTCTGAATGGACCATGTGCTTCTGGTCCTGCTGCTTCATCCTGCCCAAAGGATGAGTATCCTCCTGCCCTTTGGGGGAATCTATGTTTTGAAACTCATTTGTGTGGGAGAGAATGCTGTGGTGCATTTACAGCCTAAGGTCCTGTGTTACACCTCAGGGAAGACATAATTATTCTGCTGGACCCTTGCACTGTGAATAGTTTGAAGTCAGTGTTTTGTGGTGTTTGGGGTGTTTTTTCTTAGTAATTTCAAGTGAACAGACAAGTAATATCACTTCAATTAGCCTGAGGTAATTTGTGCAGCATTTCCTAGTGAAGCCTTTGCAAATAAAAGGCCATGCTGGAGCACTCTGAATGTGATTACAGTGACTCACATTTCTAATGGCCCTTTTTTTTCTCTGAAAAATGGCTTTTTTCCAAACAAAGTTCTACAAGGCCTCATATAACAAACAAGGGTTACTGCTCTTTTCCACACATAACATGAAAAATATCCTTGAGTGGAGCAAACTGCAGCCCATCTGCTGTAGCTTGGCCCTGTCACAGCACAGCTCCCTGACCATTACGCATGGCTCTCGGTAAAGCAAAACACCTGCTTCCTGCACGAGGTCCTGCCTTGAGCCTCCCCAGTGCTTCTCTGAGGAGGAAACTCAGCCAAACCGCTGACGGGGGATGACAACCTTGGCTTTCCCTTCTGCTGATTTGTTCTTATGCCATTTGTTGTTCACTCAAGAGCTCTGCGGACTTTCGTCTTCTTTTCCATCTAGACTAGAAAAGGGCAGGCTGCGCCAGAGATAAATAGACTCTTATTTTCCTGGGGTTTGTGCTCCTTTGCTCTCCAGCTGCAGTCAAAGAAGTCTTCATTTTGGAATCCAAAAGGGCACCCTTGAAAGAGAAGGAAAAGGAGAGAGAAGAGTCTTGGGGCAATTCTGCCAAGAAGTGATCTGAACTTCAGCCCCTTCTTCCCTGGCTCATGGTCTGGTGCTGCAGATGCTTCACTGAGCTGAGCCTTTCATAAATTCTACCATGTCAAACAAGTACTCGCGTGAAATCCAGAAGTACTTACCAGACACTTATAGCACAGAAGAACTGTAATTTTGCATAGGCTCTGCTGTGTTAAAGACAGCATTTCCCCCAGCTGCTTGCTCTCACACTTCACAGCTCTGCCAGCTGAACAGACCAAAGCCAACGCCATGACACTGCACACACCGAGCATCCTTGTGTTGCCTTCACTGTAGATTAAGGGAGACCTCTGCTAATCTCACTGTGACTGCTCAAAGCAGATTAGGGATCATTTGCATAACTCCACTCACCAGCTACACTGGGAGGGTGCCCTGCAGCCCTGAGTAGAGGAGGTGAGTATGGCTTCAAAGGATGCAGAGTTTAACGAAACAAAGAGCTTTCTAAGGCCTAAGTGAATCCAGAGTACTTCTTAGTAGTCAAAACGCTGATGCGGAGTTTCAAAGTCCAAGTTGAAATCCTTTCCCAGACTGAGCTAGAGACCACTAGCTATGTCTTCAGGAACGGGAAGAACTGGGCTACTGGGAGATGAGGACTTCTGTTTGGCCATGACCCTGCTGCTGCAGTTTGGAGGGTGCTGTGGTGGCACTTCATATGGCTGTCCAGACAAGATGCTTCTTTCCTTCTACATTAAAAAGAAAATAAATTCATTGTTGTTGTTTTGCTATCTTTTTCTCTGAAGAAGTTAAACCATATTGTTAGATAAACTGATTATAAAGAACCATCAGTAGCACTCTGTGGTAAACACCTATATAAGAAAAATTTCAGCTCAGATGGTAGAAATGTGGCAGAGTTTTATAATCTGCTCAAAATGGGATCTTACAGCAGAGAACAAAGCCATGCTGCCAGCTGTGCCTGAGAGCAGGACATTTGCCTTGATGAAACAGTGTTTTTGGAGAAAAAATAAAAGTGTTAGTAGATCTGCCTGATTAATTAGGTTCTTCTGTTGCATAGATTAATATCCCACTGGTACCAGCCCTATCATGTGTTCATTAGTGTGCAACGTGTTGTGCCAGTCAGTGCTCAGAGTGCATCTTTTTAAAATTTCTTTCTTAGAGGTTGAAGTTGTGCAACATGCAGTAAATATCATTAGAATTGGGAAAAACACGTGTTTGCTATGGATTAATAAGTCTTCTAATGCAAAATAAAATGATAGCTTTCAATGTGCCATCGTTAAGTGTTGGCCAAAAGGAAATCATAAATTAAAAGCATACCATGCCTTTACTGGCCAAAACTCAAGGCTATGGTAGTTTGTTTTGTTATGCTAAAAGGAGGATTGACACACATCAAGCCTCAGGTAGAGCTAGGCTATGGTATGAAACAGGATAAAATGTGCAGTACGCTATAGCAAAGCATCATTTGAGATGATCTCCACATCAACCCACAAGAATATAGCTGTGCTAAAAATTATAGGAATGGTCCTAGCTCTCTTTCAGCAAATGTTGGTGCTCCTAGATTGCAGAAGCCACAGTGGATACCAGAGTCCCTTGTGCTTTCCTTCTGCTGTGTAGCAGCTAACAACCAGACTGCTGGGGTGTTACTGAGGGCATTCAGATCCTTGACTGGAACCTTTGCTTACAGCAGTCTGTGCCACGGCACAATTCTTGTGTGCTCATAGGTACAGCAATGCTTTGGTTCTATTTTTCAAAGAACTGAATTCTGGTAAAGTAGGAATAGCCATAAAACCTGGCCTTCTCCTCTTGGGAGTGACCACTCCTGTTGGCTCTTCCCAATTCCTTCCTTTAGCCTTTCACAGCAGGACTTCGGGGTACAAGTACCATAAAAATATGTCTGCAATTACAAAATTTCCAGCAAGCTCTGGAACAAGGCTCCAACAAGTTTTATCATAGAAACAGTGGGAGCAAGAAACCTAACTAGTCATAAGATTGAGCCTGCAAAACATATGATCTGTTTGTCTGCAATAGCACAGGAACCTCTGACGTGGAGGTCTCTCCCTCTCTTATGCTCCACAACTTAATGTAGCTGTTCTATTCAGTCCTGGCTTCCTGCAGTTCTGTGCACAGCAGAAAGGTCTTCCTGTACAGCAGAGCCATGAGGAAAGGAAAGGACTGGTATTTGAGCTGAGGCTGTGCAGTAGCTGAGATATTCCAGAAGCAGTGTTTGTACTGGAAAAGCCAACCCAGCCTACTGCAATACTGGTAGTAAGGACTTCAGAGGCATCTGAGGCAAAAGGAGTGGAGTAAAATGATATATAAACCCACTGGTTTTTATTACTAGCACTGTTGTATCTGGTATGCATCATTCATGAGTATGAAGCACCTGGTGGAAGATGAAAGCCTGACAAAGCAATCTGTCATTGACTTTAAAGAGTGTAGACAATGCATGAGGCAGATATTTTGTGCTTCCCAAACTAATGAAATAGTGGTCACACTTCTCCAAAGTATTGTTCCTCCATACTTTTAATCCAAAGATCCCTGAACTTTATGGAGGATGAAGCTGCATGCTGCTTGAGCACTCTTAATGCTGTGGCCTTCATGAACAATCTGCCCTTTGAATGTTGTGACAACATGGTGGGGGAGGGCAGTTGGGGCAGTTTTGGGATGGAGGGGTTAGTGGGTAGAATTGCTTTGGTTTAAAGTGACTTCACAAACCATTCTCTGAAGTCCTTCAGACCATGAGTTGTCCCCAGAGCACAGGTTGAGAAATACTCTCCCACAGACCTGTCATGTGAGAGCAGAACTGCATTGTTCTCTAAGGCTGCTGAGTTCATGAGGGATGGCTCACAGAGCAGGCAGTGGTTAGACCTCCCCATTGTTGTTTACAGCTCTAACTTAGAGCAAAATAGAAAAGAGCACTCTAATTGTTGTCATAGCAAAGGAAATATTTAAACCCAATGCAAAAGTAACCCATGTTGTTCTTCTGCAAGCATGTGTGGAAAGCCTGAGATGATTGGATAGCAGGAAAAATTTCTTTACTGGAAGAGTGGTTAAGCACTGGAACAGGCTGCCCAGGGAAGTGATGGAATCACTGTCCCTGGAGGTGTTCAAAAAACATGTAGATGTGGTGCTTAAGGACATGGTTTTGTGGTGGACTTGGCAGTCTCAGGTTAACAGTTGGACTCAGTGATCTCAGAGGTCTTTCCCAGCCTTAATGGTTCTCTAATTCTGCTTAGGAGCTCCTGGGTATTCCCATGAACTACAGTGTAAAATCATGGCTGATTCCTTCAGCACCTTGCACACTCTAACTGATGTGATGATCAAAGCATGCAAGAACTGTGAGAGACTATGGATTTGAAGGAAAGGTGCATCAGCAGCCACCAGTGTAAGAGCCTCCAAGGAGGGAGGCTCTAGATGATACAGCCAGCTTTCCTAATGGCTTTCTTTCATTTTCTGGCCTGAGGAGTAGCCTTGTAAGAGTCTGAGGACACTTTCCTGAGGAATGAGGGGTGCCTCAGAAATAAGACACAAAAGGATAGTCTGACTGGAATCAGTAATGTCCCCCACAAAAATTTCCTACAGAATAGTAATAAAATGTAAATATTGAGGTATTTCCTTTTGATACTTAAAGTGGTCTTGCTCCTTTTGAGGAGCACTTAAAAAAGAGACCTCTTTTCCTCTTGTTAGTAGGAAAGCAATAAAATCGCAGTCATCTGAAAAATACTAGCATTAGCTCTGAAAATGGGTAATGCAGAAGTATGTCAGAAAAAATGAAGGAAAATTGAATTTTTGTTATAGTCTACTTAAGATAACTGAATTCCTCTAAGTAAGTAGCATATTTATCACCATGAATGTCAACATTTCCAAAGGTATCCTTCATTAAGTGTCTCAAAAAGTCAGTTATCAACACCCACATGGTTCAGAGTCTGTACAGCAAAACCAATAATAAAACAAGTAGGTGTAATAATCACTGCTGTTCTCTCTCCCCCATCACTTTCTTTCTGTATATCAGTAAGTGCATGTGTGTGTACGTAAAACAGACATAAATCTAGCAAAGAGCAGGCTTGCTTGTCTCTGGACTTATCACATATTCATAACCCAAAAATACATCATTCTGGAAAAGAAAGAAGTCTTCCTCCTCCCATATCATCCCTCTACAGGAAGAACTTTCTCGTTCCTGCTCAACCCATCACTTAAAATATTTTAGGACTAAAACACAACTAAACCTAAATATTTTCATTTGGAGCAAGCATTTTCCAGCAGCTTTGTGTAGTCAGCTCTGGAGACCATTTGGCTTGTATGAAGTTATTTGCAAAGAAGAAAAAAAAAGGGGGGGGGGGTTGTTACAAGTGATTTCATTTTTTCCCAAGGATTACTTTCTTGATAATGTTATACAATAAACCCCCAGCAGCTTCACAAGATAAACAGACCAACTACACCAGAGAAACAGTGAACAAATTGGCATGGTCAAGGGAAGGTTTCCTCAGCTAATTAAAAACACCTCGTGTCTGCACTGTGAGAAAGAAGATAGCTTTCAGAATGTTTATTTTCAAGCTAAAAGACAGGTTTCAAGCATGTGTTTGAAAAGCAGCTGAGAAACAGTTGGCCCTGGTAAGCACAGCTGGGGGTAGGTGGGCCCTGCCTCATGCAGGTGGGCCCAGGGCCAGCAAGTCAGCCAGGATGGTCCTGGGACAAGATGGGAAGAGACCTGCTTCCTCTCATTTCTCTTCAGCTTCCCATCTTGAAGAGACATGTTTCCCTGGTTTCAGGGGCACATTGTTTGCCAGCTGTCTCACAGTCCATCCTCACATGATGCTTCCCATTAACCCATCCCAGCACCCTTAGCCTCTCAGGTTGTTTCTCCCTTTCGGTGCCTCCATCCTTTGGCACCTATGGATGAACATGCAGCACCACTGCACGCCTCCTCTGCCTCTCCTCCATCTTCTGTGGACCACCCCACTCTTCAGCTATCTGTGATACCTCTTTTTTGGCAACATGTTCTTCTCCTGTTGCTTCTCTTCATGTAAGTTNCCCCAGGGGCCACAGGAGACCACAAGGGATTTTCAGACTGTGCCTGGTAAGTTACTTAGGCAACAGTTTATATGAAAACCTAGAGTGAGTAAAAAGGCTTTGGTTGTAACTTCACTTTCAGTCCCTAACTTGAGGAAATCACTGCCTCCTGGTTCTAGGTTCTCTGGCATCACCACTGCTAGCAACTCAGTGGTTTTGTTTCTTTTGGAACATTTTCTTCACAAGAAGAAAGAAGCAAAGTCCAGCCATAACCACATGAGCAGGAAGTGAAGACAAAACTCCCTCTCCTCATTATGAAAGCAAACTCACACCTTTTTCCCCTTCCTTTCTCCACTCTCCAAGCAAGACTTCAAAACAAAGGGCAGTCTCAGGCAGTGACATTTGCTATGGAAATGTATGTTTGTGGAGGGCTGTGTCCCAGAGGAAAGTTTTGTTGTTGATTTGATAGTTAAAAGGATTTGGCAATCACCTAACAAGCATGTGGGGTAGGGTGTTACTGTCTCACTCATTAAACCTGCACCTGGTGCATTTCTGCACAGTAACCAGCCATGTGCAAAACTGCTGTCTTCAGAAATAAATGGCCTGAAGAAGTCAAGGGTCTGGAGAGAAGGACAAATTCCATGCCTGGGGTGAGCATTTGCAGGTTGCAAAATTGTACAGTAGTGCTCTCCCCTGTAGGCCTCAGCCCAGCACTTGTGGCTGTCAGTTGGCTGCAGATAAGAGCTCTGCCAAAGCCTGTGGGCCAGCTCCTGCTTCCTGTGTGAGCTTCCTGCTAGTACCACCTGCAGATGCTGTTGGGCTACAAACAATGCAACGTGCTCTGAAAATGCAAACTAATTGGACATCAAACTAGAGAATACAGTCACAGTGGAATTGTAGTTTTGAAGACCTATTTCTCTGAAAATTAGGGAATAATAGAACCCCATATTTACAAGAATACAGTAAATGCTGGCCATCTCTTCAGAGAAACCTGTCCAGAGGAGTGAAGTCTTTGGACATGAACCATCTCTTATTTGTGTCTCTCACTTTCTTTTGGCTAAGAGTGGCATCTCTTCTCAGTAAATAGCTGATCTGTCCTCAGTACATTTTGTGCTACTAAATGACTTTCTTTAGTCAGTAGATGGCACAGAGGCACAGAAGCCCTGATCTCTTGTAGATCCTCTGAGACATCACATCAGCTATACCAGGAATAGCATGCAACATCCAAAGGGATATTTCTGGAAAAAATTGGTAAGTAAAAGTTTCAGACCCAGTGTGAAGAGTTTTTGAGGCTGAGAACCAAATGTTGGATATCCTCCAACACTGAAGGACTACTAAAATTATAAAAAACATGCAACATCAGGTAACATCATTGATGCCAGATCATTATCCTATCTCTGGCCACAAACAGGTGGTGGCAGAGCAAAAGGCAGGGACATCTGTATCTAGTAATTGCATATCAGGTGGAAGTGTTGATGGTCTCCTTTATCAAGAGTCAAGGCTCCTAGCAGCACATTCATCTAGGATGAGCACAGTGTTGCCTTACTGAAACAGAAAAAAGGGAGGAGGATTTGCCTTACTGAAACAGAAAAAAGGGAGGAGGATGTGGCATCAAACTGAAAAGGTAAACACTGGGGCAATGTCTCCACATGCTTATATGTCTCACTACTGACAAGTTAACATGCCATTAAATCCAGTTTTAAGCCCTGAACACACCAGAAACACACATAACCTTGCACACCTCTGAAGTTAAGAGGCTACCTTGTGTGTTGTATGAGTAGCTAAGGCTTAGGCAGGTTCATTACAGATGCAGCAGTTGTGCAGCACTTGGACAGACAGAACAAAACACACATGTGAGGCTGATCATGTTAGAGGTCTGCTGCAATATAGGAAAGGGCCAAAGTGGATGGTGGCAAATACTGGGGAAAAGGTCATGAGAAAACAAAAAATGAAAGAAGTAAATTGTATTAGCAGAAAAACAGGGCATGACCCTACCATTTGGCAAAGTTACAGAAACGTTAACTTTTGGAAATGCTTATTGGTTCCTTGCTGCTGGAAAGTTGGCTAGGAAGACAAGACTCAGGAGTGACTCAGTTCTAGGGTTTCTGCTGTGCTAAGCACAGTGACCCATGAACACACTTCCCCTATCCGAGGCATGCTTATAAGGAACAGGCACTAGAGAGTGTGTTATTCCTAATATTTTGCTAGCCTAGGCAACCAACCACAGGCTCTGCTCAGCATGACATCGCTTGGAAGAACTTGATAGACTACAATCAATTTGCTACTCCAGTTGAGTTTGATTTTATGATCTTAACACTTGTTATTTGGGGAAGGAACAAAACATTCAACTGTTCCCAGGGTATGTAATGCTACTGGGAAGCCATAAATTTTAATTCAGTGCTTTATTTCCCTCGTGAAGAGATGTTGTTCATATGTGCTGTCACAGTTGGGGGTTCCTCTTTTTTTTTTTTCCTTTTGGTTTCTTGTCCCTTCATTAAGTTTTGTTTCTATCACTGATGGATGTTACAGTGAGAGTTATGGTCTGGTTTCCTTGGACCAGGAATTGTTTCACATGAGTTTTTCTGCTGGATGGCCTGGCACTCCTAGCTTCTCCTGGCTCCCTTTCCAAGCTCTGCCAATCACTATTTTTCTTCTTTCAGCATCCAGCTTGCATTTGAAGTGGCAGGAAATAGAGATTGATGGGTTTATTCCTTAGAGGAAAGGAATCATTTTGGAGTGCATGCTGGTGCCCAAAAGAGACTTAGGGAAGAGAAGTGCCCTGTGAGTTTATCCAGGGCTACTTCAGGGCTTGAAAGTGGAAACCAAAAACTTGTTTAAAAAATGTGTCTGTTTTATTTAAATTAATATTTTAGTTTATTGGAAAACCATAGTGCTGTAGAATTTTCTGTAAGATATATTGCTTCATATTCGGGAAAAAATACCTGGCTGTCTAAAACCTTAGAGCAAATATCTCCTTTTCATTCTTCCCCCTTGTATTTTCCACTTGAAAAAAAATTACCATGACAAAACCTGAAGGTACATACAGAAAAATGTCCAGGTAATTGAAGGGTGCCTCCTGCAGTCTATGAAAGATATGTGAGATCCTAAAGTACAGAACTTTCAGTGATGCAATTGAAGTTCAAAGTGGAATCTTTTAAGGGTTTTCCATAATTTTGTGTTATGGGATAAAAGCATACCCTGTCTGTGAGATCAGAAACCCTGTTTAGCTCCTGTTGGAGAAGAAGACTCTAACTTCAGTCAGAATGTTGCCTGAAGCTTTTCATATTTTTTACTACTTAGTGCTCTTAATATTTTGAGGACTGAGAAGGAGGAAATAGATACAGCAACTTGTATGTTTTTCTCCAAGTCTATGTCCCAACAGACTAATTTATATTCTTGAAAATATGCAAATTAATTTTACAAATGGATCTGGAGAAGAATCCATTTTTAATGATCATCAATGTAATGACTCTACAGACAGAAGAGGTCATCTCTCTTGCTTCTTAATAAACTCTGAAATCTAGCTGGTGTGTGGAGTTCACTGTTTTCAATGGTGAAAACAAAGTTATTGGTTTTGGTAGGGTTTTTGTTCCCATTACTGAAGACCACATGAAACCTGGCTACTGTCCTGGGACTTCTAGTTCAAGTTATTGTCTTTACAGTCCCTGGAGTTAAACTAATAGCTTGGGATCTTGTCTGTAGAAAACATTTGGGGGAAAATGAATGTATGTAGTATTTCCTGCGTGCTTTTGATAGCTGCTTGGCCAGGCTAACAGCATCCCTCCTTGTACTGTGGGACAGTAATCTTTCATATTTTGATGGCCTTTCACAGAAGGAAATCTGAGTAAAAAGCATACAGTATTTCAAAATGAAGTTCAAGATTTGCTCAGAGTAGGACCAAAGTGGAATTTAAAACCCAGATACAGCAAAATGTGGCCTTTCTCTCTTCTGTGGGCTCTACTACACTTCAACAGGAGACTTGTCAACAAATAAAACTGTTCCAACAGAGAACAGCGAGGGCATGGAGTATGAACTCATGGGGGAAACTCAGCAGAGGCCCTTGCAGAAGGGTTGGATGAGAACCAGAATTGAGGCTGCAGACCCAAACACCCCATGGGCTGAGGTCCCCTTGGGGCTTCTGCCCAGTTGCATGCTGCTGGTTTGGAATACTTAGGTCTTAAAAACCAGGCATTTTAACTACTGAAAGAGTTGTACTACTTGAGTCCCTTGCTAATACCCGGAGAGTGGTTAGGCACTGGCACAGGTTGCCCAGAGAGGTTGTGGCTGCCCCATCCCTGGCAGTGTTCAAGGCCAGGCTGGATGCAGCCCTGGGTGACCTGGGCTAGTGATTGGCATCCCTGCTCAGTGTGGGGAGGTTGGAACTAGATGATCCTTAGGGTCCCTTCCAACCTGGCCATTCTAGGATTCTATGATTCTAACTCTCCATTTGATGTGTTTTAATGTACACATTAAAGTGTATATGCTCTAGTGTGTATGCTGAATCTGCAACAAAATTTCAATAGGCTGCAAGAACAGCTTCCACTAAGAAAGAAGAACTGAACTTCAGATATTTTTACATGTCAAAATGTAGATATTATCTTTCTAAATAAACCTGAGAAAACTCAAGTTTCAGACCACAGTCCTCTTACCAAGAGAGATTAAAACCACCTCTGGCTTTGGAAGTTTTGGTTTTAAAGCTGTGTCAAGCCTCTTCTGTTCCTCAAACAGTCAAAGAAAACTATTTGCTCCAAGGGAAGAAGCTATATAAATGTACCTTCATTAGGAAGCCTCTTACCATGTGTGTCACCTGTGTTTGCCCATGGGCAACCACTTGCACAGAACCATCTTGTAACACTGGTGAGAGGTAGCTTTACACCTGTGTGTTGTGCAACAACAAGGGGTTGATGGAATATCACAGAATTACAGAACTGTCAGGGTTGGAAGGAACCTTAAAGCTCATCTAGTTCCACCCCCCCTGCCATGGGCAGGGACACCTGGCACTAGAGCAGCTTGCTCCCAGCCCCAGCCAGCCTGGCCTGCAACACTGCCAGGGCTGGGGCTGCCACCACCTCTCTGGGCAACCTGGCACAGTGGCTCAGCACCCTCCTGGGCAACAACTTCTGCCTAACATCCAACCTAAATCTCCCCTCCTCTAGTTTGTGTCCATTCCTCCTAGTCCTGTCACTCCCTGACATCCTAACCAGTCCTTCCCCAGCCCTCTTGTAGCCCCTGCAGATCCTGGAAGGCCACAAGGTCTCCTTGGAGCCTTCTCTTCTCCAGACTGAATAATCCTAACTGTCTCAGCCTATCCTCATGGGAGAGGTACTTCAGCCTCTGAGCATCCTCTGGACACCTTCCAGCACCTCCACATCTTTTTTGTCCTGAGGGCTCCAGAACTGGACACAGTACTCCAGGTGAGGTCTCACCAGAGTGAGAATATGATGTGAGACAAGCCTTCAGAGAGGGAATTGTTATTTTCTGGCTATTTCTGGTTTTGTTGGACAATTTAAAATGCAGTAAAAGCAGCCTTTCTGCATGTCTAATAACCTTAAAATAAAAAATGTCTTTTTTTTTCTTCCTATTTTTCTTTTTTGGCAAATAAACCCAGAATGCCAGGTCAGGAATCTCTGAGCATTCTCTTCCTTCTGCAAGATGAAGGGACTCTAGAGCTTCACCATTGGCACAGGACAGATGACCTTCCACAGATTGTGACAGAGGGTGCTGCTACATTGCTCCAGAAGTAATTTCTGCAGAGGTTGTTCCCTCCTGCTCCAATGTCTGTCTTAGCTGGGGGCTTGCTGGATGTGTGCACCCAGTTTGGGCACTGCCCTGGAAACCTCCTTGGTCACAGCATCAGGTCTGGGGACACTTTAGGGACTAGAGAAATCTGTAGTTTTAGGGTTGCCATTTCAGAATTTATGCCAGTGCATGCTACCTATAGGCAGAAAAGTTCTTCAAGACACTAACAGAAACTACAGCTATTTAAAGCTTACAAATCATTAACACCTCAAAATACAGTAGCTCAGTGAAAGTATGAAAAGGACTAATGGAAACTACACTTAATTCTCTTTTAAGACTTTCTCTGGACTACTATTTTATTGATGCACTAATGGAGATGAACTCCTTCTCTTTGAAAAAAAATCTGGTTCCAGTTCCTAGCCAATTTCATATTGGTTTTTGATTTCATTTGGCACCTCCTTGATATATTTGCCAACTGATTTACAAAAACTATTGCATTGTAGAAATATTCAGAAAACCTGGATGCAATTGATTCCTGTAAGATATATTTTTGCTTACAGGAAAATAAATGATCTACCATTAACCCTTTAATCCCTGGTGGCCTGTATCAAAACCACTTCCACATGCATCCTAAAAAAACCCCAAAATTAAATCACTGCATTAAGCAACTGACAATTTGGAAAATATATTGATCATTTGTTCTTCTGTACTCATACTCTAGGGTTTTTGTAGTGCTAAGAAGAAGTAAGAAACTCCAGCATCTGTGATCCCTCTTTCTCACCCAAGCCAACCCATTCTGAGCAACTTGCTTTTGCTCATGGGTACCAGATGTCACTCAAGGCACCTAAGTGAGACTTTCCAGAAGTACATCTGTGGTATTTATAATTAATTACAACTGTAGACACAGAATTTGTCACTACAGCCACAGTTATAACAACTGAGGTGTCTCAGGTGAAGAGAGGAGGAGGTGGCTTATTTCTGAAGTGGCATTTGAACTCATTTTTGAGGGATAAAGTGCTAAATAGCTCAGGTTTTGCGTGGTTAAGTTTGCCCTCATTTCATTTTGCTAAAAACCAAACCAAAACCAAACCAAAACTACCCTTTCTGATATTGCCCAATGTGAGCAAGAGAACAAAACCAGAAATTAAGAGCTGTGTGAGAGTGAGCGCATGGGCATACAGCTTTACAGATGCAAGAGGTCTCCCTTCTCTCTTCCTTCAAAGTGCTTTTCATTCTCTGCTTTAGTCTTGTTGGGTCCTAGATGTCTTCTTGATTTCCATTTGTTAGGAATCAGGCTAGCTGTGCAAGGCTGTCAGATTAGCAGCACTGCTGTAAGCCCATGATGAAAATAGAGCTGAAATGTGTCAAGCAAGCCTGTGCTGGTACATGTTACACACATCTTGGCATTTTTCCTAGTATAGAAGACACTGTATTTCTTAAGAGATCTATCTAATAAATGAAAGCTGTTTTGTCTATTCTGTTACCATCCCACCTACTTTGCAAACTACCCTCAACTCATTAATTTTACTTTGTTTGGGGTCAAGCAGGCTCTGACTTTCAAAGCTGCCACCAAATGGTTTCAGCCCATCCCCTCTCTTTCACAGAGCTCCTTATTCAGTACAAGTTTACTTGCTCTTGCACGGATCTGATGAGACTATTGTTCACAAAGAATTCTAGTACTGCTGATTTGACTTTGCAAGATGTAAACTGGGGGTGCTATTTAGTTTGCTGACCTCTGCAAAGAGCATTTAGAGGTGTGGGAGTCTGGGGGCTTTGGGTGTGAGTTTTGTGCATGTTGTATTTTTGGAAAATAACGCTATTGCTTTTCTGCTTTCCTCAGCCCCAGTACTTCAGAAACCTGCCTTGGGTAGTTTACTGCCCCAAGCTCTGTTCCTACCTCCCAGGGACATGTGAATGGATCAGGTTTGACATTATCTGGCTCTTTCAGATTTAGAACACTCCAAGAAAACTGCTATGCTGCATTTGACTCCCCTGTGTCTGCATGTGCCATGATCCCCCAAAGGCTTCCACCTCCATCACGTGGCCTGTCACCCTGCCAATTATTTTCTCAGATTTGTTTCAACAAACCCAGCTGCCTTTCTGCCAGGTAACTTCATCCATTCCTTAAATGCTGCTAAACAAACCAATGGCCCTGAACATCTTTAACAAACACACAACAATCTGGTCATGGTCCCACCTCACCTCATTCCCCAGAATAATCACCAGCCTCTTCCGCAACCTGATTTTCTGGCTTTGCTATGGTAAACAATGTGTCTCTGAGCCATGAGACCCTCAGCTTTGCAGCTTCATTAGTCACTGTGCCTGTCTAAACATAGCAGGCAACTACCACTAAGTTATGGCTCAGGCTGAGAAAAGCCCCTTTACCAGGTGAGTAAAGGGAGCAGCAGAAAGCACTACAGGAGCAATGCGTTAGCATCTGAGCCCTTTACAGAGCTACAGATGATGCCAGAATTGCCTTCTGTGCTTCTTTTCAGCTTCCAAAAGCCCTTGCCAAGCAAGGAATGAGAGCTAAGGGTTTGTGCTGGCATCCATTTTGAGAAAGTTATCTGGAGAACAGCATGGGAGCTGGAGAGCTTGGGAGAGCTTCTCTCGCTGGGCGAGAATTTCCTGGGTTCCCAAAACTGCTGATGTATTGGAGCCCACAAGAGCTGATCCAGATGCTCTGGGTAGTTAACTAATGGCTAGAAACTGCAGTAAGATACAGCCCAAGAACAGATGTGTGCTGCAAACTACACCTGATTCAACATGATGAACACACACATACTGTCCAGCTGATGCACAGATAACACAGGTTTAATTATCCACAGTTTGATTATCTGGTGTTGACATGGTTTTTATGACTAAGTCACCCTTGAGACGCTCAGAATCTGGAAATCCAAACAACAGATAAAAGTTTCCTTGCAGCTACATAGTCATACTATTTTTCTGACAAACTTTGGCTGGGAGTTTTGAGCATTTTTAACTTATCAGGCTTGCAGTGTATTTTACAAGGAGAGTGAAGTCTTCAGGCATAAATCATTGACTTAAAGGAAAACAACTGTGTAACAATATTACAAGAAATACAGAACAGGATGCACTTGGATTCCAGTTTCTGTTCATTGGCTCACCAGAGACAAGGATCATAAATCAGAAATAGAGAATGGAAATCAAAGAAAAGTAACAGGAAGTGTCAAAATGAAAACCTGGCAGAAATTACCAACAAGAGGAAAAGAAAAAAAAAGACTCCAGATGTTTTTAAAAAAAATAAAAACCTGGGAAAGAGTCAGTGAACAGAAAATCTATAAGCAGGAAAGAAAAAAATGCTAGCTTGGGTGGGGGCTTCTCCTCTTTCTCACATACAAGCCAGGTCTAGTGAGGCACGAAAATATGTATCTGCTAAGATGAGGGAGGCGAGGGGGGAAAGAGCCACATAAACATCACCTCTTGTCCTTTCTTCCCATGAAGCACAGCTCTGGAAACTCTGATCCCAGAAATATTTGAATTGGGCTCACAATTCAAAAGGTTCATTAAATCCAGGATTATTACCATGAGAGAGCTTGATGAGAGTAGGCAGGCTGTAATGTTTAAGGGGCTCCTCATTCACACATCCCTCCAGGCTGCAGCGCTCAGTCACACGGCAGGAGCGTGTGAATCCCAGCCCTGCACAGCACCAAACTTTTTCCTCTGGGGCCATCTGCTGGCTTTTGTGCAGAGGCTTCTTGGGACCTTTCTGGGATGAGAATTGCTTTATCAGGTGCATCAAAGGTGAATGATGCTGAAGCCATTTGGCATGATTTCTCATGGAGCTGTAGTCCAAGCTGTGCTGGACGCTGCATCTTTCCGTTCCACATGCCCCCAAAGTCCAACACACAAGCCTTAAATTGGTCTGTTGAAGACTTAGCAACAAAAAAATAATAATAGAGCCCCACTTCTCATACTTCCCTTGCAATCAGAGATGTTCTTGCTCCTTCCTTCCCCATGTGTGTGCAACATTTAATCCAAAAATGGCCCTACATTTTAATAATTGTGGGTGTAAATTACTCTAAATCCTTCCTCTAACAAACAGCTCCAGCCAACATTAAGCTGTTCACCTAAGACTTTTCAAACAAAATTGTGAATGAGGGCATTAATTTGCAGGCTAATACTTAGAAAGACAAAGTCATTAACTGATTCATGTTTAATTTCTTAAAGAATCAAGTTTAGTCACTAGACTCCTGAATCAAGAACATTTTGATTTGTACATGACCATTTCACTGTTATTTTACCAGCTGGCATCTATTGTATCATGCTGGTACTAAACTACAGTGTATTATTGTGAATTCAACTTCAAGTTGCTTAACTCAAGAATGGCTAGAATCTTAAGGCTATCATTAAAAAAAAACTCCAAAACAACACCAAAATCAACCAGCCAACCCACACTGCTTCAGTCAAATCAAATACCTTTATCCCCTGGCCACTTTAGCGTACTTTACAAGTTTTATGACTGAACAACATGCATAAACCATACTGTAACAGGAAGAAGCCTACAATCCTAGCACATTCCATAGAAAAATAATCTCATGTTTTAGGAAACCAAAATATCCCCTATTATTAACAGAAAATGTATGCTGACCTGCCAACAGCAATTTGCATCTGAAAGGCTTATTACTTTTCAAATATAGTTTTCTCTCTCAGGCCAGAGAGAGAGAGATGGACATGCTTTCCAATTCAAGAGCTCCAGTTGCTATCAAGCAAAATTATATAGCTGGGTTATATTTTATTTGCATTTCATTTAAGCACAGAGCTTTTCCACCACTGCAAGTACCTTTCTGCTTTCTGTGCCAGGCTTCTCTATTTTGCTGTGTTCCACTGCAGCCACATGTATTTAGACAAGAGGAATAAGGAAAAGCCACTTGTTCTATACATCAGTCCAGATCACATGCAGTTACACGTGAAAGAGTACTGGAAAGTGACAAATCATCTCACCAACAGATTTCTAAAAGGAAAAGAATGACTTTCTGTGTATTGTTACAATTCATCCACTGCTCTGAGGTGAAAAAATGTACAATTCACTTCTTTACAGCTAAGATCATGATCACGGATCCATTCTTGTTAGAAATCCTTAAGCAATGCAGACATCCAAAGTAACACTAGGTCTGTTTATGTATTAGTTATTTTCATTAATAATGCTGCAAAGCTTTTTAATTACTTCATAATCCTCAAGACATTGCTAGGGCTAAGAATCCCCTCAAATTGGAGACATCAGAAAGGCCACAGAAGACAAAACAGACATTCTTTGGTATTTTTGGCATTCCACTGCATTGCAATGATACTTAAACCTCAATCTTAAGTCTTGCAAATCTGTACTGTAAAGACGCTGGAGTTCTTAATAAAACAAGCCCTTTTTTATCTGCTGGCTGCTTGTGTAACATGTAAAGTAACCCTGTTACGCTAACAAAACCCAGTGCTTCTCCACAGCCTGTAGCCAAGGAAAAATCCCCTCGAGTCACATATCCCAAGAGAGTTCTGGAGCAGTGGGAAGTAACATCTGGGAGAGTGTCTGACCAAAGACCAACAATGAGGTCTTCATGCTCCTCAGTTGTTTTTTCATCTGGAATGCTCAGAGGGTCACCTTCTAGAGCCATCATGTTACCAGTTTTCTTCTTCTTCTTCTTCTCCTCCTTTAGTTTCTGTATCTTGTGCTTAAATATGTCATGATGTTTGGGTTCTTGAGGACCACAGAAGAGTCTGTCTTTTCTTAGATTCAGCAAGTCATCTTCTGTTGGGATGCAAATCATGGTGTGTAACTCAGGGTTCCCCTTTCTCAAGAGAGACAAGCTGACCCACACAAGAGCCCTTGGATAGCTCAGCAAGATTGGCAAAAAGGCATCTTGAGTCATTTCCTTCTGTCCCAGTCGAGCAATAAGGCGAGGTCGCCGATCTTTGCCAGCAGTGGGGTAGCACCAGGCTGATAACTGCATTAGTAGCTTCTCACTCCTATTAGATTTTTGTTAAAAATAAACATCAAGGATAGTTATTAACAAGCAGTACAACAGAAATCCAGCATCTCCATTACTTTCTGTAACCTTCCAAACTGCTATTTCTATCACCTCCTAGCACAAAAAGAACATGGGTGAGTGGAAGTCATGTGTGAGGCTATTTCTTCAGAAGGAGACATTGCTTGTTAAACTCCCTAAAACCTGTTAAATGACAAATGCTCTAAATCTTCAGTGACATTAATGTAGTCCAGAACTACCAATGTTTTCTTCCCCTCATAACTACACAAAAATGAAAGGCCTGCATTCAGGCACTTTCCAGCCACTGCTGCTGCCCTCAGGAGTTGCAGTGGAATGCAGGAGTTTCTCTATTTTCTTTGTAGACCTTATGAAGCAGTGCAAGAACCACCTATTGTGATGTATTAGGAAAGACAATGTAAGTTGATTTACACAAGTTTTAAGATCACAAATATGAGCCTCTAAAAGCTCCATCCACCTGGAAACAGACAGAATATGCCAACCCCAAGAACACACTGAACTCAGGACTGTTAAATTTAAGATAATTTTAAAATTTTACTTCACCTAGTCAAGTCTGCTTGGGAAAAGCAGGAGAAAGACTTCCATTCAAGAGCAAATTCTGATCCACCACAAAACTATTTCATCTCCTCAATGAATTTGGATGAAGCAATTCTCTCATCTTAATAACCAAGGCTGAACTCTTCCCAATTCAGTAATTCCCAATAAAGGAAAGCAGCTCACATGCATGTATCATGTTGACATACCTGAGAACAATGAAGTCACTTGGCGTCATTGTTTTCTCTCTCTCACCAAAGTTTTGGGTGCCTGTAACATCCTCTGTCTTTACAGCACCCTCAGAGCTTGTTATTTCCATGGTCTCTTCTAACTCAGCAGTCTTAGGGGAAGCTTCTTTGACCACTTCTGCTTTGGGGTCACAAAAGCTATGCCCTTCAGTTGTGCAGTGCTCAGGGTGTGGGGAAGAAGGACTAACAAATTCTCTTGAAGCTTTTATTCTTCCTTCCCAGTTCCTTGTCAGCTGTCCCCAAGGACAGATAAAGGGGGACAGAGTGCCCAGCTTGACATAATTTGCCCTTTTTGCAGGTGGACGTCTAAAATAAATTAAGTAGGTAAGAATAATTGTTTCCTGGGCCCTTATTCAGCCCCTAGCACTTCAGAAGGCTGTCTGCTTTATCCTGCTGCTATAATAACATCTTCTGTTTTCAAAGCCAAGTATTTGGAACAGAAAGTTAACTCTGCATTCTCTTTGTAATCTCAATGAACAAGAATTTTAATGTTATACTTCTAGACAATGCTGCTGTATGTCTGACCACCATATCCTTTCAGCCATGATGGATATCTCTATCTACTGTGACTAACCACAAACTTCTCCTGCTTCAGTAGAACAACACCAGTTGGTGCAGAGGACATTTCCAGCTACTCCATACCTGTGGTTAAGAGTTCTGTGTTTATTGTAGAGAAAACAGAAAAATGAAGGCAAACTTCAGAATACCTGGACACTAAAATACACCTCTTCCTTCACTTATTCTTTAACATTTAGTACCTACTTTGATATTCTGCCCTCTCCTACCTCCTCCCTCATTTGCTGCTAAGGGAGCTTGAAATAGCTCTGTTTATTTTATTGCTAAGCAGCCTTGTTAGAGCTTTATAACTGAGCATATCTCTGGGAATAGAAGGTTTTAATTCATTTATATGCTGTGTTTAGCAGAGCTTTCCTGTTAAATATACCTAGGATTCTTTTCTTTTTTATAACACTAGGATTTTAAAACACTAGTGAAAGATCCCAATAAAATCCCAATCTAACTGAACACACCACCAGATAGTTAAGGGATCTTTATAAGCACTATTCAACTTTTTCACCCTTGCAATTGATTTTTAAGTTATTATTACCGTTTGAATTTTTCAAGCAGACTGGCTTCCAGTTCCTTGGCAAACTGCATTCCTGCTTGGCAGTCTGGAAAATCATTTGGAGTGTGAGGTGTTCTTTGATACTCAGAATGCTTTAAAGCCTCTTGCAAGCCACCGACTCGTACACCTTGATAGATCTGTTAGAAAAACCAGACCCCCCCCAAAAGCAATGTTTGTACTGATTCCATGTTCCTAACCAACACAAAAGATTCATTTTCCAGAAGCTACTGCCTTAGAAAATGGAAAATCTGACACTTCAGTTTTCAAAAAAATAACCTTAAGTATGGTTATCACAGCTCTAGATGTTCATCTCAACAAAAATGTTAGTCATGCCCTTTAAAATGAATTCTGAAAAAGTATCCACAAAACTGAGAATTCCATAGGCTGTGATCTTGTCTGTTGTCAGAAATGCCATATTACTTCAATAAAGCCACTACCCAAATTATTTTAACTGTATAAGAGGTATCACTGCAATTAATCCCCCTGCACACTCAAAAGCATAAATTTAACTGCAGAAAGACATTAAAACTACTACCTAAACATTCAAAGCAGGAGTACTGAAGTTTAACTCAAACTTTGTGTTGCAGGCTCCCTCTCAAATCAGAGGCAACCAATTTGTTGACAGTGGTGGAGTTAGCCAAGCTGGAAATGGATTAGCAGTAGGCACCAAATGATTTCTCTTTAGCTGCATATGCCTGCAGTAACACAAACCCAAAGAGCTATAGCATCATCTCTCTCTCCTTACTCTGCTCTCTGATTTCCTGCTTTAGACTCCCACACAGGCACAGTTTTACCCAGCAGAAGATATGGAAAGCTATTGTTTATTTTTTAGACCAAGCCTCTGTCATCAAACAGTTGATATACTCTCTTTTAAAGCAGGATTTTGATCCTATAATTCTGATTAGTTACATAATGTGAAGTATACTCTCCAAAACAATTATTTTGAACCAAATTATATAATTTATCATGTTTACTTGCAATCTGCAATGGAAGTCACTTACAAAAGGAATCCAGAAAGCCATGCCCCAGCCCTTTGGAAGGTAGATATCCCAGCCACTTCCCCATCCTGGTCGATCTTCTCCAGCCATTTTCCCTGGCTGCTGCACCAACAGTATGGGAATCTTAGATTCACAAGGACCCAAATCAAGGTGTGATCCAGGTACCAGTAATTCAGCTCTCATATTGTTTAAATCCTGAGAAGGAGGAGAAATTTCCCATAAGTTAGTAACCATATTTCCCTCTTCAAGATACCTTTCCAAGATACAGAGAAGAGGTGAGCTTTTAACTAGGAAAAATATGCTAGTAAGTGTGCTATGTATTTGAACTGACCTTCACTGAGGCATGAAAAATGTCCCTTCTGCATCAGCTGTCTCATAATATTACACTGCGGGACAGCATGAAAAACAATGACTGTGCTGATAACTCTTATGTGCTTTTGTGTCATATTTTTGCCTTATTTAAACTGTCAGCCAGTTTTAAAGAGCACAAAACTCATTTTCCTAAAGAGAATAATTAGAGAGAAGTTTCTGCCATACAAATATTTTCTCTTTTTTATTAAAATGGTGCTGAAAGTTTATCACCTCTTGTGATTATATAATCTTTTACCCATGCATTTTATGGGTTGCTCCTCCATTGCCAATGGAAGTCATGACAGAAGATCTCAAACCTGTAACAGAACATTTAAAGCTCTCTACAACTCATAGGTTATTGCCCAGAATGGCCACAGCATGGTGTGCTGCAGTTCAGAACCAGAGGGATTTATTTCCTTCCACCTTTCACAATTCTTTTGTCAGGAGAATAGTGCTAGCTATGACTGAGGAGTGAATGGCCTGAGCCTCTCTGTGTCACTTCATCCCTTTTATCAGCCACACACGAGTCAAGGTGATGTGGGAAAACCCAACTACAAACCCTTCTGATAAATAAGCTTACAACTATTTGGTCCTTTAGAGCTATCTGGTCCAATAAAGCTTTTTTTAAAATTGAACACTTAAACAACAGTTGTCCAAGAAAATGACAGAAGGGCTACAAAAATCAACACTTCAACTCAGCAGCTGGATACTATGACAGTAGGAAACTACTGCTCTTGGATTTCTACAAGTTTCAAGCATCTTGCTCTATGGACTATTAGTCATTTCCTCCATGGCAATCCAGCTTCTTAGTTACCTGTTCTGAGATTTTATTTTCAGTGACGTTCTTACAGATGTCCTGGTCCCAGATAAAGCTGTGAGCACAGTCTACAGGTACACCCTCCAGATACAGCTGCCTAACTTGATCATTATCTACAAAAGAAGAGACCCTTCAATCCAAAGTCAAACAATTTTTGAGGCTCAAGAATTAAATTACCAAAACTACTCCACTATCATAACTACAATGAGCAGATGACTAAGGATACAGACTCTTAAAAGCTTAATAAGCACCACTGCTTCTGGAATATCTTAATATCACATGTTTTTCCAAACACAAAATATGAAATAAACTCTCTTATTTTAGGAGCATTAACCTGGCATTCTCTTACAGGCATTTTTTCCAACAAATGACATCACCTTTGGCAATGTAAGTTACATCTTCAGGGTACCACCTTTAATATTCCAGAATTTGACCTTTTAGGCAACAGGATGAAGCTCAACAGGTTTGGTAAAAATCAGAAAGGGCAACATTACAAAGCCTGACATAAGCCCACCCAAGTAAACTTGTAAGAGAAGCAAGGAAGACCTTTAAGAAACATACACACAGGACATATTTTTACAGATATGACTAGTATGCAACTACTTATTTAGCATTAGCTTCCCACTCTGGATCTTTTTAGCTTCTGTGCTTCAAGGAAGGGACTGTGCTTATGTCTGCACAGACCAACAGTTGTGTACATCACTGAACATAAACAACACTTCTAGCTTTAAAACTGATCACTAAAGTATCCAATAACCTCTCTCTTTGCCTGTGCAATCTAAGCAAAGCAGAGGAGATGTATACCTACCTCCAACAACCTGTGGGTTAAGCACCCTCAGCATACAGTATGGAATGCATGCTGATCCACTTATTACAGAAAACAATGCTCACCAATAACAACACAGTGAATCAATTAATAGTTCTGTGATTAAAACTTACAGGGAGTGCTAATCATTCTGTCATCTACCAAGTCTTACATATTAAAGGAACATAATGTGTTTGGTTTGGTTTTTTTTAAATCATAAAGTCTTTCAATCACTTTCTCTCTTATGGAGAATTTATTAAGCATACTGTAATTCAATCAGCATCCAATATTCTCACAGTAGTTCTCTTATTTCTTATCTCTCTCCTGTTTTATTCAATCCACATTTTAAGACTGTTGGGAAATAACCCTACTGCTGAGTAAGTTGGTGATGACAGTGGAAGCAAGATGCTAAGAGCTAGTATAGGAAATGGGGAGTAGGATCACTAAGCACACATAGCTCAGCAACAATCGGCACATAATCTACTTCTGCTGGTGCCAATGGTTAGTGGTTAGACAATACAGGCAGGCAGAGGAAGGTTTTCTTCCATTCAAGTTGTTCTCATTTGTGTAGTCGACTATGTCAACCATCTAAGAGTTCTTCTATTTGACATTTTTCCTTCCCTCTGTGAGGAAATACCAGAAAAAGTAAGAATATAAGCACTGCTATGGAGCAGTTTCAGAGCCATATGTACATAGGGGTGCATGGTACCAGATACCTAAACCTCTTCAAGAGATGCATTTATAGGCAATGACTCAGGCCACTTATCTTTCATGCTGCATTCTCTTTCTATGCATCTCACTCAATGACTGTTTAAAAGCTCCACCTTGTTGAGCAGTTTTTAAGGCAGTGGAATTTGCATCCTCCCTCAGAAGACAATAGAATACTACTGAAATGTCAGCAGCGTACTTCAACTTGGAGAAAATAACAGCACTTATTTGCAGTAAGCACTGGTTGCTTACTGGGAGTCTTGACTTGCAGAAGGCATAAATCTGCTGAAGACATGAGGACAGTTCTTTGATTAAATCCTATCAGCATGTCTGTATAACACACCTTGCACACATGCATATGCATTCAGGAGTGAGAGCAACTGGGAAAGACAGAAATGACCTTTGATTTGTTAGCACAACACTCACAGGGTGTCCTAGTTTGAGTCAAACTAAGGAATTCCATGCCATATAGGTTGTATTCAGTCCTTGAGGCTTTGATATCAAGCATAGGCCTTGGGGTCTCTTGTATGAGGCCTAAAACCCTAGCAAAACAGGTGCTTAATTAAGCTAATCAGCAGCTAATTAACAACTAGCACATGTAAGGAGAGGTTTGGGTCTCCAGCCAGCTAGAAGGTTGAGCACCTGAGCTCTGTGAAGCCCAGAAGCTNTGCAGAGCTGCCTGGACACATTGCTGTGTGAGCTGGTCTAGGTGATCCTGCTCTGGCAGGGGGCTTGCACTAGATCTTTCTAGGGCCCTTCCAACCCCTCATATATACTGTGAAAAGGGGGATAACAGAGAATACCTGTCACTGGGTTGGTGGTTGACCCAGCCCTAATCCTTGACACAGGATAAAAGCTACACAGGTACATCTTAAAATAGCATTTTTAAGGAAAAAAAAAAACACCAAAAAAAGGAATATGGAGAGATGTGTCATTTCACAGATTGCATGTATGACAATCCACAGGCAAAGATGATAGCTGCAACTTACCTAAACTAGTCATTCATTTGACAAACAACATTAAAGAAAAAGAGAGCCTAAAGCATATACAGAATCTGCTATCATACACACTGCCATTTCAATCTTACTAATACTAATTTTTGTGGTATTTGAATATTCAGGAAGCAAGAAGGGGGTAAAGAAGTGTGGAAGTGGTGTATACAGGCAGTGAAATATGCAACAAGGCCTCACACTCCAAGAAGATACAAACTAAGCTGATAAAATTCAGGAAGCTCTTACAACGGGTCCTGAAGCAGTCAGTAGTGGCAAGAAAGCACCAAGCTTGCCTAGAGAGAACAGATTAGATAAACAATGCATTCTGCAAAATAACTATGTCTAGGTTTCCTTTTATGAATACAGATGCAATTTCACTTTTTCTTTCAAAACCACCAAGAGTTAAATGCACTTACTTGAATGCCTTCTCTTGACTAGAAAATAAAAGTATCTGAGCTTTATAATCTAAACCTGGATTAATTTTCTAGAAGGATTTAAAACAACATAGAATGTCTCTCCTTTTAATTACTTGAACAAGGAGGCAGATCTAGCACAGGTAGTAGCTGTCACATAGTCAATCACAAAATTAGGTCAGGAATAACACTCTTTGGAGAGTAACTATCATTACTCTCTCCAGCTAACATTGAGGAGTACTCAATGAGGGAGACAGGAGTGTGTCACTTAGACCTCAGTCTTGAGTTTCTCAGGTAGGAGAGATGAATTACCATGCCACAGGATTCCCCCACTACACATGTGCTAGGTATGCAGGAGATTGTGAGTCATCCTGTACCTCTTCCTACACAGTATTAGGAAGGCACACAGGTGGGAAATATGGAAAACAGCAGCCACTTCCCCTGCTGAACCATTAGACCCTCCCATTCTCTCAGCTCCTCCTGTAGGGCTGCCCTCTCCTTTTCTACTCTGTTTTCTACTCTGTTGGAGAACAGCCCTGGGGAAAAAGCTCTAGGAGTGCTGGTGGCTAGGAGGATGCCCATGAGGCAGCAATGTGCCCTTGTGGCCAAGAGGCCAATGGCATCCTAGGATGCATTAAGAGGAGCGTGGCCAGCACATCCAGAGAGGTTCTTCTCCCATCTACTCTGTCCTGGGGAGGCCTCACCTGGAATACTGTGTCCAATTCTGGGCCCCTCAGCTCCAGAAGGATAGGGAGCTGCTGGAGAGAGTCCAGCACAGGGCCAGCAAGATCATGCAAGGAGTGGAGCATGTGCCCTAGGAGGACAGGCTGAGAGAGCTGGGTCTCTTCAGCCTGGACAAGAGGAGACTGAGAGGAGACCTCAGCAATGCTTAGAAATATGTTAAGGGTGAGTGTCAGGAGGAGAGAGCCAGGCTCTGCTCCATGGCATCCAATGGTAGGACAAGAGGGAATGGGAGCAAGTTGGACCACAGGAGGTTTAGCATTAACATGAGGAGGAACTTGTTTGCAGTGCAGGTGCCAGAGCACTGGAGCAGGCTGCCCAGGAGGCTGTGGAGTCTCCTTGTCTGGAGCCATTGCAGAGCTGCCTGGACACATTGCTGTGTGAGCTGGTCTAGGTGCTCCTGCTCTGGCAGGGGGGTTGCACTAGATGATCTTTCTAGGGCCCTTCCAACCCTTGACATACTGTGATACTCCCTTACCAGGATGTCCTTTTGATTTTCTACTAGCAGACAGCTGTATCATTTGTCTTTTTTCACCCTCTGCCTACTCAACTTATTTAGTAGTGTATTTAGTATTTAGCATCAAGTCCTTTAGCAGAATCTGGATTAGGTGTCACACATTTTACCTTTCCTTGCTAGCTGAACAAGAACCTTCTCATTCTCACACATCAGAGTCAGAGACAGATGCAGTTTTAAGTTCATAATCAAACAAAAACCCACTCACAGAGAAACCAGAAAGTAGCACAAGTTTTTCTGAATGTTTGTGGCTAAGAAGACTTTTTGTAAGTGAAGGATAACCCCAAATAGGAAGATCTTGAAAATACCCACTTCTAGCCAGCCAAAGGAAAAAATGAACAGGTATTCTTGCCCTCCTGAGTCCCTATCTTAGATCATCACCTCTTTACCATGGCCCTCCTTCCTGAAGGACAACCAGCTCTGGCAGTGGGAGAGAAACTACTGTGAGACATTTCCAATGCCTAGATGCTTTCTGCTGATCTTACCTTGAAAATATCTTCACAAACATGACAAGCAGAATGAAACAAATTAATTCTAGTAGTTGCTAACTCCTCTAGCATCTCAAACCAATATCTGTAAACAAGTGTTATATAGCATACCTCACTCATCAGCAGGAAAGAACCAAAGCAGAGGCTATGTATGCTGCAGCATTTCCAATGGGAACATTAATTGTGGAAAAGTTAGCTGAGCAGAACTAATTAAGAGGAGCAAGGCTGTTCTAGAGAGTAGAACAGGAGGAGGTAAGAAAATACAAATAACAGAGTCATGCAGAGAGATAAAAGACAGTAACCGAAATAATCGTTCAACTTGATTTGAAGTAAAAAGTAAGGCTAGATTGTTATGCTGTCTTGCAAACACACCATCAATGAAAAGAAGGACTTTCAAGTCTCTGGAACCTTGAACTTGTCCTGTTTGCTCCTGTTTGCTAGCTGGCTATTGTGTGTCTCATATTAGGTGAGGCACTTTGTGTCCAGTCAACCTAGAAAGAGCATCAGGAAGACTAAACACCAAACAGAAACTTACCAAGCAGTTTTTAGCACCTGGTTGGCCTTGCCAGGATTCGAACCTGGATCATCTGTATGGTCAGACAGAGGCTTCCACTGAGCACAAGACCAGCTTTGGTGCATGTCCCTCCCTCACAACTGCTGTTCTAAAACCTGTGCAACTTTCAAGCTGTTTCTGTTCTGCCAGGGGCTGTGGAACAGGGAAGAAAACATTCTGAAATCAGATGCTAAAGGAAAACAGCAAGAGCCAATCAGTAGAAGTTGACAGTAAATCAAAACACAAGTGTAGAGAAAAAATGAATCTCTTGCCTTTGGCAGTTCCAGGAGAAGCATAATATAAGCAAGGCATTTTACCTTGGTACTTTTCAAAGTCTGGCATGGCTTTTGTCTTCTTTTTTGGCAAATTGACTCGAGGATCTCCAACAGTGAGGCCCAGTATTGTACCTGGTGGCATTTCTGATGGTGAACTTATCCCTTCAAAAATATACAGATGAACATTGCCATGAAACCACCAATTAAGCTGTGATCTTTTTCTGCACTACTGTTTTGTACATTTTTGCCTGCAAGGATGTGACACCACACTAAGCCAGAAAAGAAATCCAGAGTACTAAATTTAACATGCTTTGAAAACTCACCAATGCTTGTTAAATTCCAATAACAAAAGACAACAACAGCAGTGTAAGACTTAGTTTGCAATCACACATATGATTAGCACAGAAGTGAAGTCACTCACAGACAATTCATGCTTTGCATTTGGCACATCTCTTGAACAAACCACCTTTGTTTTATACTTAGCTTTCAGAGAAAAGAAATTTTAAGATGTTTTTTAGAAGTTTTATCTCATCTCTGCTTAATTACCTACACTGGATAGCTCAAGTATAGTGTGAGATCTATCAGAGCCAGTTCCTTACCTGCTTCAGTGCTAGAAAGTGAGGAGATGTTATCTTTATGATACTTTACAATTCAGGCATAACATACAACTGTTCATTAGAAAGAAAAACAGATAAAGCAAAGCATAATACTTTCACTTTGGGTTGCAGTCTACCATTTTATCTGTGGAGGTATTATACAATTAATTCCCCTAATTCAGTATGTATGGGGGAGAGAGAAAGTATATGTCAGACTGTATATCCAATCAGCAACCTCAAATCTAAGTTCATGTAGGTAAGAAACAAGTGTTTGGACGGCAAAGAGATTTAAAAGTCCCTTAAAAAAACCTTACTGCAACATTTTTCAAATCTGTGACATGCCACAGTAATTACTGGGGCTCCATGACTGATGCTCAATGGTATCACTCACTTGATCAAGCAAAAAATAAGCAATTCCAAACTGAAGTCAACTTATTAGATTTGGTCACGGGAGTTTAGAGTTTCCCCTTCCTCCCATAGCTCCCACATGCCCGAATACCTGCTAGTAGCTCAAAGACAGCACTTTGGCGTTGATGAAGAGATGCCTTTTCAGAGTCCTTGCAGCTTTCTACCCACCAGTTATTCAGCTCCGTCTCTGAATCTGCCATCTCCTGGGAAACAACACAGCTAATGAAACTCAAGGGACTATTCAGTATTTTCTATCAGTATTTTCAGTCTCAGTTTGCCTTAACCACTATGGTCACTTTCTTCTTCAAGTTTCAAACCAAAACAATTTTTTCCTGATATAGCCTATTCCTATACTCTACTTTACAGTAATCCCCAATAATTGAACAATTTAACCTGTGTTTCAAAAACAAAGAAATTTTTTCCACAATATTTCCTAATTATGTCATTAATTATATTTTTACAGAAAGCCAGCAATTTCATGGATTCATCATGTTTGCTGCAAGAGACAAAACCTCCTTATTAAAACCAGAGTGATGCTGTGTGCCAAGAGGTGGATGAAATTCTACATCCTGGAGAAACTGCATATTTGACTGAAAACACAATTTCTACCCNTCCAGAACTGGACCCAGTATTCCAGATGTCCTGCCCTTTTCTTCATTGCTTGAGAAGCATGATGTATGGTTTTTCAAAGAGAATATGAATTATTATGGATCTCTCAGCAGAATGCATCACTACAGCAGAAACTATCTAGCTTGCTCAACAGAACCACTGCTTCTATCCTCTTGCTATTTATAATCCAGATAGTTCTTCCTAATACCAGCGATAGTCAAGAGGCTCAAGACAGAGAAGCTAACAAAGCAGAAATAGGTAGGTTAGTCTTTATAATAAGCAAGGCTAGATAATTTATGATTCTTTCTAGCAAAGCCAAGCGTGCACACTCTAGAAATATCACCAAAACGACAGTAATATCTGAACTGCCAATTCCCTTACTGTTTGGGGAGAAGCAGCTTTCAAGGTCTGTGTGAGGACAGAGTGTGATAACGGGCCAATCAGCCGGTACCTCAGAATCTCCATCGTTCTGTCACTGAAACAGAGGAACATTTCAGGTCAACATACAATAGCACAACACAAATTTTTTCCATAGTACTGTGAAGCCAGAGTTCAGCTATATTAAAAGGTTAAGGGTCAGTTTCTGACTCTGCTGTGAACAAACCTGATCAAAATGCCAGCAGTGTGTGAGGTCCAAGAGTAGGACTGGAATGGATCTCTAGTGCCGTCACCAATTATTTTTTTTACTGGCACAGCTTTTTCTCCTTCTTTATCTTCCTTCTTTCTTTTCTCACCAAGGCTGAGAACAACACCCTCTTGTTTTTCCTCTTGAATTGATGTTGTAACAGGCTCAGGAGTATAGGTTTCTTCAGGCTCTGAACACTGAAAAATTGCTTTTAACTCTCTCAGTATGTCCTTAAGAAAAATGAAAAGTTTGGATTAGGCTGATAAGCAGTGCATTGGAAAGCTCAATATATTTTATTTTCCTACATGGATTTAAGGGAATAAATTTGGACTTGATGATCCTTTTGGGTCCCTTCCAACTCTGATTGTTCTATGATTTTTATGATTTCATTCTATGGATGTCCAGGGCTTGAAATGAAGAGCTGCAAGTAATACTGAATGTTGCTAAGAAGTTATCCTCACTCAAATAAAGATAAGAAAAATTGCCAAAAGCACACAAAATTTTACTTGTTTTTATTTTTTTGAAATGCATAGCTAAATATCAGATTATGATTATCTGTGATGAGACTACATTTAGCCTGTTAAGGGTGCCAGTGGGAAGGTGAATCAAACAACATCACACAGCAGATGTACCCTGAAGCAAGTGACACTAGAAAACTTTTTAACAATCTCAAACACTAAAAACAAAACCTCAGAGGGATGCATCTTCTGCACAGGCTTTATAAAAAAGCTGCACAACAGCAACAGCCTCCCAACTTTTAATTCCTGAAGCCATGTATTACATCCAGGTCTTCTAAACTTCTTATAAGGTATTGTCAGCATTAAAAATGTAAAATGCATAAAGAAATTAGAACTCAACTATATGGAAAAAAATACCTGTTTGAGAGCTGGATGCATCCAGATCCACAACTGTCTCTTCTCAGACCCATCCCTAGGTTTCCAAATAAATGTGACAGGACCAAGCATATCCTCAGGATAGCGATCTGCTCGATAAAGATTCAGGGAACCCTCGAATCTTCCAGACAGACAATAAGCTTCTTCAAATGTTAATCCTAAAGAAGATACTTATTAAAAAACCAAAATAATCTCACGTTTAACAAACAAAAAAAAACTGAAATTCAGTCTGGCTGCTGGGCTGCAAAAGGAGCACCACAATTAGTTCAGTAATAAGTAACTGAAAACCAAAATGTCTAGTCCTAGTATGAGACAGTCTAATTTATATTTTTCAACCAAAATCACAACTTGGTGTCAACTCTTACTCCTACTGAGACGGGGAGGATATTAAAAAAGGAAAAGGATGAATTATCCTTTAATCTATTCAGAATCTTAGCTTTACTTTGAACCACAGAAATGTTACCTGTGTCAATGCTACATATTCGCCTAAGTTGCTCCAGAAGCTCATTCTCTTTACCAGTCAACTCCAGGCAACAATAATATGACAAGTCCTGAAACAATAGTATAGTGGTAAAGTGAGAATAACTCTTCAAAGTATGCCTGGCAAGAAAAGATCAGACAGAGCTTCACAATTTACACTAAACTAGCAATTTTTCATCCACTAAAATCTGTCTCAGAGAGAAATGAGTTTTCTTTTTTTAACTCAAGATTGTTAGTTGCAAGAGAGGTGCCATTTGAGAACCAACCTGCCTCTCAAATCAAGACCAAAAAGGACATGGAAAAAAGAACTTCTCTTCAGTAGCAACCTGCTCAGGATGATGATGCAGGGATTCACTGATCTCTTTGCTCATAAGAAGCCTGAAGATGTAGTATTTCAGTCATAGTTACCATAAGAATCTTCTAAATATTCATCTTGTTCTGATACTTGCTACCCTTCGTTACAATTATGAACTCACTCATTTCATACTTAGCAGTTATTAACAGCTGACAACAGTACTTCAAACAGACAGAAATATTCATTAAAACTGAACAGTTTTTACTTCACCTCTGCAAAATAACAAAGGAAACAGATGTAAATGTGGTACCTGAAGAAGGCAGTGTTTTGTCATGGCTCGGTAACAAGCCCTGTAGCTCTTCTCTGTAGGGCTATCTCCTAAACAGTATCCCCATTTCTTTACCATATGAAATCTCTTGGCATGCCAAATATGTGTTTCCAGCCAAATATTCTTTCCTTGCCTGCGATTAAACTCTGCTACCAAATTTATGTGGCGTCTTCTAGCTTTGCGGCATTTTGTCTTTGACTGTTCTTTCTTCTGATGTACAGCTTTCTCTGCCTGTTTTTGAAAGAGAGGACATGGAAGTAAATTTCCAAAGGACAACCTTCTGTAGAAGAAAGCTGAAATACATAAGGATACAGGAAGCACTGGAAATAAGTTTCACTTTATTCTGATACTAGTTCTCCATAATTCTTGAAGCTAACTAACGCTCTGAGACTTTTTACACAGGTCTCACCCACAAGAGTACATCAAGGTTTGACTGAAACCCATAGAATAAACCAAAATGCCCATACATTCAAAAATTTATCACCAAACTGTAAGATCTGCTTGATAAATATCCAGTCAAGGTCTGAATTATTATGGGTGAATGCATGGATGGAGAGGAAGACTTGACTCTTTCAATCAATGTTTGATTTGTCTTTTTGTGAAGAGAAGTGGAAGAAAGAAATAGGAACTGTAAGACACAAAAAAATCTTAGGATGTCCTTTGTAAGCTTACCAAGAAATAGACTACTGGTTATAAGAATAGCAAAGGTAATGAAATGAATGAAAAGTAATAGGCAGAACCTTTATAAAAGGAAGTATGCAGGAGGTATGACAAGCTGCAAACAAAAATGAAACAAACAGCCTATTCAAACACACAGACCACCCCAAAAAACCCAAGGAGAGAAAACATAGCAAAAGAAATACAGCTGCACCAGGGTCAACTAAACAATCTCAAAAAACTAAGACTCATACAAAGAGTTGACACAAGGATGTAAGAATAAGTGTGAGCATGTACAGAGAATATATAAAAACTATCATGTGAAAGGAGTTAAAAAAGCAGGACCCAAAAAGAACCAAGCATAAACATTACAGAAATCTAGATCATCTAATAAGGCTAGAGCACACAACAAACTATGCTGACCAGCCCATGCCTTCTTCCTTCAGTTCTCAGAAAACAGGTCAAATTGCATCTCTTGTCATGACTAAGAAAGCCAACCAGAGCAGTAAAAGAAGAGATACAGGTTATGCAGATCCAAAAAACCACTAATGAACATGTGGAAGTACCCCAAGCAATTTCTGAATCATGAAGACTTATCTTCAGGAACTCAGGGTAGAGGGGGTAAGGTCTCAAAGAACTTAAGACAACACAAGGGAAAAAAGACTGTGAGAAATACATTTATCTGTCAACCTTAATACACAGAAAATTTACCAAGCAAACTCATTTGATAAGTGTCTAGAGACAATAAAATGATCACTGCCAAACATCAGACAGACCACTTGACAATAAACTCTGTATTTCTTTTAAAATACACTGGATGATTGTAGTGGGTAAGGAGCAGTTAACTCCACAGGACCATTCTGACTAAATGCTGAGATGCCAAAAAATGACAGTTTCATGAGCAACCAGGAGTAGCCAGAAAGTCTTAAGCTGCATGCAGCTTGCCAAGAACTCCATGAACCATTGTGCCCATCATGAATGGGCTGTGCTGGCTTGAGGCTGGCAGGGTCATAACCTACAGCTGTGGTGGGATGCAAGGCAGACAGGTGTTACTCAGGACTCCTGGATCACCTGAGATCAATGCACTGCCTGCTGCACGACAACTGAGCAACCCCTCCTGAAGTGGATCCTCTTGTCATCACTACTCTAATAATTTTTAAAGATGTCCAATCATCACAAAGCCAAGTGGTTAGTGAGATCTACTTGAGCTACCATCTGACACTGAGGTGTTGCTGCATTTTTAATTCACATGCCCCAGGCACAGTCTG
>VWZO01015754.1:142748-162193 GCA_013396975.1 Bucco capensis | reverse complement strand
TCCAAGCTTGCTAGGCCCTGGCAGATGAACCTTAGGACTAAAGGGTGGGTCCAGCTCTGCACATGCTGTGTCTCACCTAAAAAAATCCCTAGTGCAGGCTCGAGGGTGCTATCTGCTATCCTCTTTTTATCAGCGCGCTTGGAAAAGGCGCTGAGGAGGAGCGTGGGTGGAGCCCTCCCTGGAGCTTCGTTTGCGAAGCCTAGCCATGCATACATACAATTCACATGCCAGTCACAGTTTGAGAACCTGTGCATGCAGGGAAGTTTTACAGCTAAACATTAATAAATGCAGAGCTGAACACTGTGCAGTAGCTATGTGTACTCTATAGTTTATCAAATACTCTCAAATGCACTTGTACCTCTTTCCTGGCCATCTCCTGGAGCCGCCTGGGGAGGCGTTTCACATTGTGACTCATAGCTCGCCGTCGCATGTGCCTAGGGAGAGTCTGGAAAACCAGAGAGTTTGAAGACTTCTGGGCAACTGCTTTCAACATGGCACTCATCTCAGCAGCACGAGCTTGAGCAAAGGCAGACACTGGAATGAAAAGAACTGCATCAGAGCATGAAAAATGGCAGAAATCATTGAAGGGGACACTGCATGTAAATTACTGCATTCCAGCAGAGTATTTCTAGTACATCAGTCTAATGACTTACAGATCCATAGAACTGGCAGGGTTGGAAGGGATCTTAAAGCTCATCTAGTTCTACCCGCCCTGCCATGGGCAGGGACACCTGGCACTAGAGCAGCTTGCTCCCAGCCCCAGCCAGCCTGGCCTGCAACACTGCCAGGGCTGGGGCTGCCACCACCTCTCTGGGCAACCTGGCACAGTGTCTTACCTCCCTCATAGGGAAGAACTTCCTCCTAACACCCAACCTAAATCTCCCCTCTTCTAGCCTGTGTCCATTCCCCCTAGTCCTATCGCTTCCTGACATCCTAAACAGTCCTTCCCCAGCCCTCTTGTAGCCCCTGCAGATACTGGAAGGCCACAATAAGGCCTCCTTGGAGCCTTCTCTTCTCCAGACTGAATAATCCCAGCTCTCTCAGCCTGTCCTCATAGGAGAGGTGCTCCAGCCTCTGATCATCCTATGGCCCTTTTCTAGACATGTTCCAGCACCTCCATATCTTCCTTGTCCTGAGGGCTCCAGAACTGGCTGCAGTACTCCAGGTGAGGTCTCACCAGAGTGGAGTAGAGGGGGAGAATCACCTCCCTTAACCTGCTGGCCACACTGCTCTTGATGCAGCCCAGGATAGTGTTGGCTTTCTGGGCTGCAAGTGCACACAAACTTCTTGAAATAGAAGTAAATACTGTATACTATTACTGAACAAATCTCAGTTCTTTAGATATTCTGAAGCTTACAGATATGGTTAAGCAAACACTCATACATGAACAAATCTGAAATCCATGGCATAACTAACAAGTGCTATTTGTATTAAGTACCTCTTTATTAAATTAGAGTAGCATTCTTTTCAGATGGTATTCAGAGAGATGAAAAAACATCATGGGGAAAAAAAGGAAGCAATAATCGTATTACAAACTGGTTGAAAAGGATAAAAAAATTCAGAAGTTAGTCTTGGTTTATGCTTATAGGAGTGTATCTGCTATCAGATCACCACCAAATATTGAAAAGCTAATCTGCTCTCCTAAGTAAATGTTCTGTTAGGTGAAAAGTTGTCTTTAACACATCATGGGCAAAAACCATTTCATCGGTTACACTGAAAGCAAGTAACTGTCAGTACTGGTTCTGCTGGCAAACAAAAACCAAAATGCATGTTCATAACTACAAGTAAGTACAACTTTTCAACTCAGAAGTCTGAAACAACTCATTAAACAGCAGCTAGTCATTCACTAGTTGTGCAGTACAGAACTGCTTCTCTATTCTGGAGAAAATCAGGAAAACCAGAAGAACATAGCTCCAGTTCTAATTTTCGCTCTTGCACAAAACCAAAGACAGACAGTGTATTTGATCACCAGCCAGTTGCCCTGGATAAAGAAATCATAACCTTTTTCTTATATACAAACCTGTTATATATTTTGGCATTTCCTCAGAAATACTCTGGCGTCCTCCTTGCCATGCTCCTCTTCCTCTGCCTCTTTCTCCTCTGTTCTGCCCTCTTGGAAAATGCTGGTCTTTCCTGTAAGAAGGCCCAGATGCCTGATTCAAAAATTTTTGCTGCTGACACTGCTGCTCAGAACGAACTTCTCCTGCAGGGTTTAGAGGTGAAAAGAGGTAACAGAAACACAAAGCAGTCTGAGTAATTGATAACTACACACAGTCTTTTCCTCATCAGATCGCAACCACATTCCTCCTATCATATTAATGTATCTGAAAAAGCCATGAGAAATCAGAAGAATTAAGTTCTTATTTACAGGAAGAAATAAAAACTTTGCATTGTCCTGCAGCAAGCCTGTAGTAGAATAAACAACTTTTACACCTTTTAAAAATGGTACCCAAATACACTTTGCCTCTAATACTCTATCAGACCCAACAACAAAGACCTAACTAAAATTGGTCTACACAATATCAGTAGTGATTTTTGCTATTGTCTAGGTAGAGTTTTAGTACCAAATTAGCAAATTTAGTATTTTTCCCTCTTGCCCCTTGATCTTTTTCTGATAAGCAAATGCACTCTTGTCTCACATCTATTTCTGTTACAGCAATAAATAAGGCAAGCATGATACATGTACGCTGGTGCAGTAAGTTACTTTTCTCCTTTAGGCATTTAAATCAATATTGAAATTAAATAAAGTCAACGGTAAGCTTCTCAAGGTACAGAAATACCTTTCAGGAGTGATAAGCACCTAAGAATACTTCAAGTTTAGGAGGGGCTTGAAGTCTGTATTTAAAGATTAGGTTATAGTCAACCTATTCACAGAATCTCCTGAATTGGAAGGGACCCACAAGGATCATTGAGTCCAACTCCTATTTAGGCACAGGACAACCCTAAAGTCACACTATGTGTCTAAGAGCATAGTCCAAGCGCTTCTTAAACTCCATGAGAGTTGGTGCCATGACTGTTAAGTCTTGGTTAGGATTTCTAGTGCAACTTGAGATAGGCCTCTTGGGCATCTCTTGCTGGACAACTGGACTAAAAAGGGCTCAGCCAGCTACTCCCATGACCTCACGTGATCACTGTATCAAGTCAAGTGCTTGAGGGAACATGGGGCCATACAATTCAGGAAGCTTCTCTAGTGAAAATTAACCTATATGTCAGGAGAAATGGGGTAGGAGAATAAATTAAAATAAATCACTTTTCAGGTTGAACATCTTTCTTAAACAAGCCTCTCATTGCCCCCAAAATGCTACCCTTGGCATGAGGAACAGCCAGGAGCAGATTCACCTCCAGTACCATCAATTTACATGAACTTAAAAAGGCAAAGAACCTCCTTTTTCCACTTCAGTTAAGCATGAAGCTGCACTTTTCTGTTCAGCAGAAATGCTGCTGCGGCCCTGATACAACTACACATCATGTAGAACTGCATTAATTTAGATGAAAAATTAATTTGGGGTGAAAGCATACAGGATGCTGGTCAAAACACACTGATGAAAAACGTATTGGGCTTACAGGTTGACAGGATCCTTCAGCTGCAACGGTTACCTGTGCCCAAAATGCTCCAGCAATGACTTAGCAACAATGCCATTTTAGGGAAATGCCCTGCTACCTCCTGCCAATAGTGTTCCATAGATACAGGAGCCAAGAGCGCCAAAAGGTAATCATTTGGGCACGCTGATCTGATGGATAATCAGTACATTTACCATAGGGCCAGCAGGCTAAAACCAGCTGCTCCTGCGGCTCCTAGGCCTGAAAGAATGAGAAGGGAGGTCACTGGGCAGGATGTAACATCCAAATTCATTTTAAGGCTGGGAACCGCAGTGGCCAGATAGGGACTTGCCGTGACTCGTGACAGAGCCAGGGCGAAAGGAGTCAATGGTAGGGGACGGAACCCTGGGGTGCTCCCACACCGAGCACGCCTCGCCGGCCGCCGGGACTGAAGAGACAGGGCCACGCAGCCTTGGAGAGGGGAGCACCCCCCCCCTCTGCGGTCATCCACCCCGGCCATATGTAGGGGATCCCCAGCTCTACCTGGAGTCGGGCAGCCTCTGCTCCCGCCGCCGGGGAAAGGCCCCGGCTCTGCGGGAAGGGTGACGCTGGCCGGCTGATTCCTCATCTTCTTGGCTCGCTTCTTCTCCCTCGCCCCAGACATCTCCGACAGGGCCCAGGAGGTGTGGAGAGGAGAATCACAGCAACCCGCCCCTCAGGCTAGCCTGAGGGCGCCCGGCAGAAGTTACTCGGGCGGGAAGCGAGGCAGAGACGGATTCGCAGACGGCGCAGCCACGAGCAGACCGGCCACCCCCCTGCCCGCTACCCACCGCCGGTGCGGCCTCCACGCGGCCGCCAGGACCCCGCACCGCGCATGCGCAATCTCAGCACGTACACACTCCCACCTCCGAGGGACTACATTTCCCAAGGCCCTGGGGGGCCGCAGCAGATTCGGGACGGGGGGGGGAGGGGCAGCGGCAGCAGTAGTGGAGTGCTGAGGAGCGCGCTGGCGAGAGTGAGGGGAGCTATGGCTTCACTTGTGAAGAAAATAATCAACACTGCTAAGGCTCCTGCTGCCATCGGTCCCTACAGGTATGGCCTAGTGAGCGGGAGGTCTCTTGGAAGAAGCAGGAGCGAGGGAGAGCAGGTTGCGGGAGGGGTTCAGTGAGGCAGCCCTCGGGGCTCTGCTGAGGGGGATTCCTCCGAGCAGGGAGCAGGCTCCTCCTTCCCGGTAACCCTACGGGGACACCTGGAGCCCTGCTGCACTGAGGGGTCTGCAGTGCTACAGCGGAAAGCTTCAGCCCGCTTCTGTGTGCGTCGAGAGGGTCCTAATAGTTGTAGGTGAGGTGTATTTTGAAGAGTCAGTTTGGGAAAGTGATTCTGAAATTAGTGACATGCAGTGAATAAAAAAAAACAAAAACCCAAAAAACGCTCGAGAAAGAATGATTCCTCTCATATAAAAGGTGAAAAAAGTGGGACGTGAAGGCTGAGCCTGAGCCAGGCTGTGCTTTGGCAGCTGGAGAGTTCACTGCCTGGAAACTGACTTTTAATGTGACTGCCAGCAGGTTATATGTGCTTTGCAGACTAAAAACTAACTATTGTAATAGTATATATGATGCTGTCAACATTTTCACATTTGTTAGTTGCAACAGTGCTGAATGTAATTTACAAGCAATAAATCCCGATTTTAATTGGAGAGGAGTTTCTTTTTGCTATTTGGATGTGGAAAAAAATGTTCAATATCTGTAGTAGACCCTTGTAGCTAAGGTACTGAGGGTTTTTGACCAGAGCATATTTTAAGAGTTTTTCATTTTGCATTCAAGCTTTGTTTTCCTACTATAAACACAGATGCTTTTGATTTAGACTTCTCCAGTTGTGGCATCTTAGTACCCTCCAGGTACATCTTTGTCCCCAATAACAAAAAACTGAGCTTTCTGAGCTTCAAACTGTGTGTTCTTTTTATTTCTCCATCTTTATAATTCCTATAAAGTGTAGAAGCAGAGAGACGACATGAAGGTTAACTTCTGTAAACAATAAACTTCGTGGGTTGCAGCCAGAGGCATGGCATTCCTTTGAGTTAGAACATCTAAGACATGGGAAGACAACAGTTCTTTGACTACACATGCACACACACCATTGGGCTAGCCTTCAGCATTGCTCTCCACTTCTGTTGTGCATTAACTGCACTCCAACATTTTGTGCTTATTGGTAGTTCTTTTTATTATGCAGTCTGTTAATTGTACAATAGGTCTAACATCAATAAGTTTATCACTAACTTACTTTATCAGCTTTCGGTAAACTTGTCAAAGTCCAGTGAACAACAGTTGCCCAAGAAATAATTGCCACATCTCTGCAGAGAGATCTGAGGGTGGTAACAGAGGAATGAAGACTTAATGTGGAATGAAGAATTGGAATATATGGGCTGTATTTCTGGTTCTCATACAGCTTTTTAGTATTTAGTGTACTTTTGTATTTCCAGTGCCTTGTGATAGGTAGGTAGATATATAAAAAGACATATGTGTGAGTGTATATGTGCATGTCAGAGGGAGCTGGGCATGTTTATCCTGAAGAAGAGGAGGCTGAGAGGGGACCTCATCAGTGTCTATATGTATTTGAAGGGAGGATGTCAAGAGGATGGAACCAGGCTTGTCTCAGTGGTGCCAGGCAATAGGGCATGAGGCAACAGGCACAAACTGGAATACAGGAAGTTCCACCTAAACATGAGGAAGAACCTATTTACTGTGAGGATGACTGAACACTGGAACAGGCTGCCTAGAGAGGCTGTGGAGTCTCCTTCTCTAGAGATACTCAAAAACCATCTGGGCACAATCCTGAGTAATGTGCTCTAAGGGACTGTACTAGAGCAGGGAGGTTGGACTAAATGACCTCTGTCATTAATCAACAATCATTGAGATCTGATTAACTTTGCAGTCCTTGTCTTTTAAGAGTGTACTTCTTAACACTATCTCTCTGATGGATGTTCTTCTAATGTCATGATGTCTGTCCAGTTATGCACTTAGGCATACTGAAATTAGAACGACTTCAGGCACATGCTCAAATCATTGCTGAATCAGATTAATGAGTAGTTACAATTAACCTTAGTTACAGGATAAATCTGCAGTTAAAGTGTGATTGGAGTTTGTGTAGTTGAAGTTTCTCTGAGCTTCACTCAGCTGTTTGACTGCAGTAGAAATATACCCTTTAGTTGGTAAATGGTTAATAGTCTTAGAGAATGGAGGATTTCACTGATAGGAGAACCAAGAGAAGAAAGCTGAGAAGCAGAGAAGGGAGCCCAGTAAGACTGCAACAGATGTTAAACTGGCAGTGGCATGAGAAGCTTCAGCTTGTTTTTTTCGCCCAATTATTTGTGGTTTAGGACTATCTGAAGGCCTTTGTTGGGATAAATGTTTTGTTTGTCACTTCCTTTATTATAACCAGTGCAAGACAATCTCTTCTTTTAGAAAGCTCATACCTTCTTGTTGCATGGTTCTCTATGCTTCAAATGGAAGCTTGTGGTTGTCAGCCTGTGCCTCAAACAAAGCAGGACATGGTAGGAAAGAAAATGAGCATGTGTGTTTGGTTCATGTGCACATTCTATAAACAGGACTGCATCAGCTAGAAAACTACTTCATTCACTGGTTTCTCTTTCTTAAATGGTAAGGTTTTGTGATTTACTCCAATTCTCTTAGTTGACAATAGAGATAATGATCATCACATAAGATATTTTACCATATCAAGTAAATTACTGACCATTTTCCCCATTATCAGGAAGAATTTTATGGGACAGGAGTAAAAGGAAAGACTTTTCCTTTCACACAGTGGCACTGTTTGGATTGCCTAAATGTAATCATTTTACTGAATCCCTAAATTAGATTGGTTCGCTGGGAAGGCAATGGATTAAGACAATCCAACTGAGTTATTCTCAAGAGATGCAATAAAAACGAGCCCCTTTCTTTTTCCGTTAACATTCATCTAGATACTTCAGGGAGGTGCCTTACTTGAGATTGTTGTTGAACAGTCAAAACAATGCATCTTCTTGTGGAATGGGAAAACATAAGAAAAATGGTGTTGGCACACCATAAACACTTTATAAATAATCTTTAATTTCTTTGCAAATTCTTTTTAATTACCATCTGAAGAGAAGTCAGTTATGTCTCTTGCATCGTGTTTGATAGGTAGTTTAAATCTTTGTTTTAATCTTTCCATCTCTTTGTGGTGGAGACATTATTAATTGGCAACTCAACTTCATCATAAACACACAAGGTATTTAAAATACCTTGAATTCTGTATTTTTCTGAATTAACCCAGTCAACAAGTCACTCAGGTTGTTTGTTAAGGGGGGAGGGATTGTCCTGGGAGTGGATGCTGACTGCTGGTTTTGGTCCAGCTGGAATCGGGGTGATGTGGTGAAGAATAAACAACCCCCAAAAAATGGTTTGCTTGAAGAGGTGAGCACCCTTGGGGCAGAATGCTACTCAGCCATGGCAGACCTTGCTTTTATTGTCTCCCTTTTCCTTCTTTACATGAGATTTCTCCCTATTTACTTCCTGCTGACCTTCAGAATGGTTTATTTGGCACATGCAATCAGTCTCACGCTCAAGAGATGGTGTTTCAATCTGGTTTGGTCACACACTTCCAACAGAGCGTTCCCCACTGCTGTTTCATTCTCTCTAAATCATGCTCCTTGTCAAGAAGGTCAGTTTACATTACTCTTAACTGCTGGTATTTGGTTCCCACAGCTGACTGGCCAAATTCATGACTATGTGCTTCCACATAGCTATGTGGAAAAAACCTGCTCTGTGCTTCCACAGGTAATCTAATCCCAGGTCTCCCAAAAATGTGTGCAGATTGAATGTCTGATGTGTGTACAGACTTGTGAATGCATGACGTCAGTCCTCTGTCTTTCTGAGATGTTATAAACTACTGAAGAAAATGTGAAGCATGCTTTCAGATAGTTAAATGTTTTGCTGAGGAAATGCTAAACCTCAACTGTCACTTGTGTTTACAGCCAAGCAGTACTGGTAGACCGGACTATGTACATTGCAGGACAGATAGGTACAGAACCTTCTACTGGGCAGCTTGTCTCTGGAGGCGTAAAGGAAGAAGCTAAGCAGGTAAGATGGCTTCTAGCAAGAAACTTGTAATGGAGTTGGCATGTGCTTAGTTAAATGTGGCAGGCACAGTCTGCAAATCCCTTGTGGTCTCCTGTGGCCCCTGGTGCCATAACTGTGCTGACAGCAGAGGGAGCATTAAACTCATTGCCCACAGGAAAGTGTGGGGAGTGATACCCATGTTCCTAGAATCCTTGGAGGGGTAGGATGAGCTCATTAGCCTTCTGGCAGTCATCCTAGGAGAAGGACAACTCTGATTCCAAACCCGGGCAGATGGAGCTCGTTTAGCCCTGGAAGGCCTTCCAGCTAAGAGGTTAAACCTCCATCCTAAGGACTTGGCTGCCAGCGTCCAAGCTTGCTAGGCCCTGGCAGATGAACCTTAGGACTAAAGGGTGGGTCCAGCTCTGCACATGCTGTGTCTCACCTAAACAAATCCATAGTGCAGGCTCGAGGGTGCTATCTGCTATCCTCTTTTTATCAGCACGCTTGGAAAAGGCGCTGAGGAGGAGCATGGCTGGAGCCCTCCCTGGAGCTTCATTCGTGAAGCCTAGCCACAACGATGACGGGTTAAATGTGGATTTAGGAGATAGTGAAGAGATTAGAGAGCACATTTCACATCTTCCAGGATGAGTTAAATGCAGGAGGTAGTAATTCCATCCTAACTGTCATTTTCCACTCAAACAACTTGGAGGTCAGGGAGGAATCTGTATTTCATGTAGGAAAGTAAGAAAGAATTAGTGTTTGTAACAGAAGTTCAGACAGCAGTAAAAACCCTGGCTTGAGTCAGGGAAAGTTTTGTTCCTCCAGCAGCCAAGAGTATTGTGAGGTAATGAGATGAGATGGAGGTTGCATCATGCTTTTACATCTGATGAATGGATGGTTTAAGATTTGTGATTTATTGGAAGCTCCCTTTTATTCATTTCTGATGTTGCTTGCCCACAGAGGGCTGTTGAAGATTTGCTGGGTGAACTTATACTCTAGCATGGCTGTAGCCAAGTTAAAACTCATTTATGTACTTACCTAAATACAAACCAGCTGATAGTTAAAAGAGTTTTCTCTCATTTTTCATTAGGCTTTAAAAAACATGGGAGAAATCCTGAAAGCTGCAGGCTGTGACTATGGCAATGGTAAGTGCTGCTGTGATGATGGCAAACAAGTGGTTGTTTTTACCTAGATGAAAAGAAAAAAATCAAGTGACTTTTAGAGAAAAAAAAAAGGGGGGGGGGAGAGCTGTTTGCTAAAAACTAGGTTGCTACCAATAGTTGGAAGAAACAAATGGAATCATGGGTCCAGGTTAAAATATAAAGGAGTGTGCAAGTCTTTGTGATGGATATCAATGGAACATTGCCTTTCACCAAAAGTTTCTGCCCATGGTACTGGTATTTTAATGTCTACAGGCATTTTAATCATCCTAGGCTTTGCTCCTGGTAAAAGCAAGTTTTTATGTACAGTGTTAATATCCTAGGCACTTTCAGTAATCTTTTGGGGAGAGGACTCCAATAGTGGAACTAAATGAGGATTAATGCTGGCTTGGGCAGTCATGTATTTTCAGGCCTTTTATGGACTCTTTTTTTTTTTTTTTGCAGCATTTGGCTTACAACAGTTCTTTTTTTTAATTGATCTGCTTTTCAGTTCTGTTCTTGAACAATTTGGCTTAAAATGAAATTTAAAACTGATCTTTTCAGAGGTGGTCAGGAATTTTTAATTCATTAAAGTTTTGTTACATACTAGGTGTTCAGATTTTTCTAAGTGATTCTCTAGGTGACAGCTCTAATGGTCAACAATGTGTGTTTGCAAACTTCTCTAAGTATTTTGAATAGTTGAGATAAATTTTTGAAATAAAAGCAAGAAATGCACTGAAGATTGCCATTTTGTATACAAGTCAGAGGTCTAAAATAACTGCAATTATGTAATTTCTAGTTGTGAAGACTACAGTTTTGATGGCAGACATGAAGGACTTCAATGACATGAATGAGATTTACAAACAATGTAAGTAGATCTTCTATTTCTATTTACTAGTATGGCTTGTAGAACAGATTATATTCACAGTTAAGCAAAGTGTTTTAATGACTCAGATGATGTAGTTCCCAATTCTTTGAGATTCCAAGAGAAACATATCATTTTAAGAAAATAACTTGCAAGCACCAGATCAAGCACAACCTACTTTCTTGTGGATTTGTGTCCTACCATCCCTCTAGCTCACTGGCATGTGAGGATCAGCTCCTGCTACCTCTACAGGTTGATCTTCCATGCCTGTTTTCCTTGATATATGCTGGTTTGTCCCTGCTGTAGGCTTAAATGCTTAATTTCACATTTTGTAGCTCCATTTCTTTGTATCTTTGAATGATTTGTGGGTTGTTGTTATAGGACAGGGCTCATTTTTTTAATAAAAGGATGAGCCACGCTGTTCTACTTCAGAAGAATACTGTTTGGTTAACAAAACTGAATGTAGACTGAAATAGGTGATTCCAATGAGCAGAAGAATTTAGGAGAGTATGCAAAAAATCCCTTATTTATAGAACTTTGGCTTTTAATTAGATAGCAACATCTAAAAATGTTGCTAAATCTGGCCTTGAATGAAGTCTTTTACTGGTGAGCTGTCAACACGGTGTCCTGCATGCCAAAATGGAATTGTGTGTGTATTTAAGCAAGGGGCAAAACAGACCAGCTGGAGACTTAGTTACTTGTTGCCTTCTACCTGTCCTTCAAGAAAATAGTTGTTGTTGTTCTTTGATCATAGAATGATTCAGGTTGGAAAAAGATCCTTAAGATCAAGTCCAACCATTAACCTAGCACAGCCAAGTCCACCACTAACTGTGTCACTAAGCACCATGTCTACACATCTTTGGAATACTTCCAGGGATGGTAACTTAACTACTTCCTTGGGCACCTTATTACAATGCTTGACAACCCTTTTGCTGAAGAGTTGTATCCTAATTTCCAATCTAAACCTCCCCAGGTGCAACTTGAGCTTGTTTCCTCTAGTCCAATCACTTGTTACTTGGGAGAAGTGAGCAACCCTCACCTTGCTACAATCTCCTTTCAGGTAGTTGTAGAGAGCAAGGAGGTCTCCCCTGAGATCTTATTAGCATGCCTTGTCAGTGCAAGACCCTGAAATTACCAGTGCTGAGGTTAGTGTTAGCTCCACTAGTAAAACTTTAATCATGCAAATTCCTTGAACGTGCTCAAAATCACGCTGGATAGGGCTTCAAGCAACCTGATCTAGTAAAACATGTTCTTCATGTGGCAGGGGAATGGGTTGGACTAGATGATCTTTCAAGGTCCCTTCCAACCTGAACTAGTCTGTAGTTCTGTAAATTCAGTTACATCTTTACCAGAGACAGAGAGAGTGGGAGCCCTCTCCCACTCCCTGGTGTTTGCACTTGGGTGGTCACCATTCTTGAGAACAAGTGCTATGAGGAGAAGCTGAGGGAGCTGGGCTTCTTTAGCCTGGAGAAGATGAAGCTCAGGGGTGACCTCATCCCTCTCTACAACCCCCTGCGGGGAGGTTGTAGCCGGGGGGGGTGTTGGTCTCTTCTCTCAGGCAACCAGCATTAGGACAAGAGGAGATGGGCTTTAGGCTCTGCCAGGGGAGGTTTGGCTTAGATATTAGGAAGAAATTTTTTACAGAGAGAGTAATCAAGCATTGGAAAGGCCTGTCCAGGAAGGTGGTGGATTCACTGTCCCTGGAGGTTTGTAAGATGAGATTGGNTCATTTAGCAGCTTGCTAGGGCTAGGACAAAGGCTGCACTGATGATCTTCAAGGTCTCTTCCAGCTGGAACTGTTCTATGATTCTATGATGTGGCACTTAGTGCCATGATCTAGTAATCATAGTGGTGTTGGATCAAGGGTTGGACTTGATGTCTCAGAGGTCTCTTCCAGCCCAGTTGATTCTGTGATTCTGGCTTAATCTTTCTTTTTCAGCCAAGTTGGTGTTAAGGCCACACAGACAGTCTCAGAAGAGTGCAAGTTACCACTGGACATTAGATCAATACTGTCACTGGCTTCTTGATGATGAATGGTAGCTTGGTGAGATGTTAGAGCAGTCAGTGACCAAAAAAAAACACAAAACAAGGGGGAAACAATAGCTGGCACATAAAACTTGTAGCCTTGAACCTGAAACTGTTCCAATGACTGCATTTTATGCAGATTACTTTGAACTGTGTTTATCAATCAAAGTTAAGTGACTGGTGGATGTTTCTGTTCAAATTACAGTTTTCAAGACAAACTTCCCAGCCAGAGCAGCCTATCAGGTTGCTGCTTTGCCCAAAGTAAGTCTCACTTTTCTCCCTATTTCTGAAATTCCTCTCTTCTGAGGCATTCTGACAGGTTTTCTTATTCTGGAATTCTGGAATAGCTTCAATTGCAATTATTTTAATGAAGACTCTGAAGTACTTAGTTTTTTCCTAAGTATTCCAGTCTTATTCTCACACAGAAGACATCTGAACACATTTCTTTATGGTGGAAGATGGCTACAACCCTAGAAAAGAGGGGTTGTGGTACTTAAGTAAGAGTAAAGTGAGTTTTCAATATTATTCAACATTGCTAAAGTAGTAATCAAACTGTCAGAAGTATAATCTCCCTCAAATGTCACTGTTTATACAAGGTTGTGTTCTAAATCCAATTGCTTCAGGAAAGAGATATATTAAATTCCTAATATGTTTCTTCATTGTTTTCTCCCAGGGTGCTCGAGTTGAGATTGAAGCTATTGCCATCCAGGGACCCCTCCAAGAGGTTTCTGCCTCACTCTAAACAGAGACTGAATATCCTCTGACAGCAGTGGTAGATTGAATCCTTTTCCCTTACATGCTGTTCCTACTATTGGCTCTAAGCAGTTCTGCACAACTGAAGTCAGTAAACTTACCAAGCAAAGGTCCTTTCTTCTGCATTGTGGCCTTGGGTTCTGTAAAACACTAGCTTACAGGGAGTTCTCTCTTCACAAACCCTGAAGCCTCTGGCAGTCCTGCTGAAATGAGCTGAGCTTGAGGGCAGGACAGGGTACTACTCACTTTGGGATTGTCAGGTATTAAAGTACATGTTTGGGTGAATGTATGACAGTTATTCTATGGGTGATCTGCACATGGAAAGATGTAATGATTTGTAATAGTTGGGTTTTAGTAACAATCTTTAGTAAGAAAAAATGATAGAAATGGGAAAACAACATTTGAATTGATTAGCAAATATATTCTCTTTTGTGTTTTGGGGAATGTTTCTGAACTGTCTTAAATTCATACTCTACGGAAAAGATTGCTATTGGGACTCATAGTCTCATGGAAGCAATTACCTAGGAAAGTTAATATTAATTTCAGGAAGAAGAAAATTATGCTTTCCTGCTAACTGTATAAATCAGCAGTAAATTGCTCTCTACTTGTAACCTTTTTCATTATCTTTTTCATAGTAGTTCAATTTTGACTGTCTTTTAGCTTAAAACAAACAAAAACACACACACAAACAAAAAGGCAAAAATCAATGAGAATAAATACAAACTGAATCTCTAAAACTGTGCTTGTCTATTCTGGGAACAAACTTTTCTTTTCCTGATTAGGCTTTGATACTCCATTACAAAAAAAGTCTCTATCTTGCTTATTCAATGAGAAATAATTAAAACCAAAATAATAGGTTTATTTTTCTATCTGCTAATAGCTGAAGATGAAAATAACCTTCCAAGATGGGAAGCTTTCAACTACCATGTTATTATAGTTCTTGGTACTTTTTCTCTTTGCTATTAAGGACAGGAGCATCTGCTTGATGGGGTGATTTAGCAGTATTGAGAAGTCAGACTAGTGATGCTAGTAAGTTCTCCCATCCCTCTGCATTTATCTTCAAACCAAGTTAGAAATGGATACTGTGGTTTCAAGGAACTGGGCTGAAAGTCAGCTTCCTCATGGTGCAGTTAATTCCAAGTCTTCCCCACAGCCATTGTTGTAGTTTGTCCACCTAAAGGTCTTTGTTTTGCTCTCTTCTGTGGAGATGGCCATCCAGGTACATATGAGATGCTACTGTCACTGTATCTCCACTTTATTTGTGTTGAAAGTAAAAATAGCTATAACAGCAGCATCTTCTGCTTTTTTACTGAGCTTGTAAATTTTGTCTTTACGGGAAAAAAGATTAACAGTGAGGTTGTCACAGCAAAGATGTATAGATGTATGAATTTTTTTACAGCATTATCCTGCCTTCCCTTGTCAAAATGGCAGGTAACTTACTTTTATTAGAAGCAAGATGCTGCTTTGGGTATTTCAGTGAACTTTCAAGCAACAACCTTTGAGGAGTGCCTGACTTTTCTGCATGTAAACTTTATTAGTCTTGGCTTCTGCTCTCTCCTTGCCTATACTATTAATGTATTTTATGGTCTTCAGCCCTGACTCAAGAAACAATTCCACCTAAGAGAAAAGATGACCAGACTTGTTAGGAATGAGCTAGTACTAACATGAACAGGACTCTAGGAATCACAGAGCAAATGTTGCTTCATTTTGTCAGTTAAGAATAATGTAATTCAATAGAGCTACATTTAAACAGACACCTATCTCTATTTCAGCTTTGCTCACAGAGAATTACTTTGTTGGAAGCTATTTCATTTCTTTGTAGCAGATTTAAAGTTCCCCTTCAGCAGATGGCCTTGAACATGAGGCAAGTTCAGCCTTGGGTAATTGCTGTGGTTATTCCTTTCTTACCTCTCCCATGATTCTCCACTGCCTTACTGATGCTGTGCTGCTGCTTTGCCAACTGTGACCCCAACACTAGATGGCAGGTTTGATTTTGTTATTTTCTTTGTGCTGCTTTATCCATTTGCTGTTTTGAGTTCTTGATAGAACTCCTTTTGGTGACCTCATTGATACCAAGAGGTATGAAGACATCATTGCTTTCTGGAGTAAGGTACGGTCTGAGACTGAAATGTAAGTGAAACACCTGGCAAAAATGTATGCTGGTTGCAGATAACAGGAGACAGTATGTTACTGCCATTAAAAAAATGTCTGTATCATTCTGCAAACCATCAAGAACTAAAAATCCGCTTTTAGCTCTACATTTCTTTACCTTTTAGCTCTACATTTCTTTAGCCTTTAGCTCTACATTTCTTCAGCTTTTAGCTCTACATTTCTTCAGCTTTTAGCTCTACATTTCTTCAGCTTTTAGCTCTACATTTCTTCAGCTTTTAGCTCTACATTTCTTCAGCTTTTAGCTCTACATTTCTTCAGCTTTTAGCTCTACATTTCTTCAGCTTTTAGCTCTACATTTCTTCAGCTTTTAGCTGGAGACCAGTTGCACAATTTCTTGAATGGCTCAGATCTAAATATGTATTCTTCAGGTACAGGACTTCCAGAATTACTGAAATAAACTCTATTTACAGCTATAACATAACAGTTCTCAACAGAAACAATCAGCCTTCCATAGAAAGGTTTAAACCTCATTTTCTAAGCAATTATATTATTTGATTCTATTCTTAAAAAAAAGGTTAAGCCCTGTAATTCTCCACTCTGAAAAGCAAGTATCATTGATAGGTCTTAATTCAGCAAGAACACAAACATCTAATAAATCCTGTTTTAACTAGAGGTAAGTTAAACTTAACTTTTTTTTTGTTTGCTAGCATGAGTCGCCAGCATGCAAACTATGAAGCTGTAATTCAATTTGTGGCATACTAATTTCACCCTTCAAAGTTTGTCTCAATCACATGTAACTTCAAAAAACAAACAAAACCCCAACAAACCTGGTCCTCTACTGCTGTGAAAGTAAAGCAATACTTAAATTTTCAGTACCTGCTTTTAATAAAACTTTGTTTTCTGTGAGAGCACATAAGCAGAATTAAACTGCCAGCTTGTTCTGCTCCCAGCACCCTGCTCTGGATGCAGTTGTTACCTGCAAGCAGTTCTGCATTGAGGGAAAGAGCCAACCCTAGCCAGTCACATTGCAAACTGTCTTCTGGCATCCTGACACCATGTGCATATGTGTCTGCATAGAGCTGACAGGGTGCAAATTACACCTCTTCAAGGGATGTGTTTACTAGCAATCGAAACAAAATTCCTACCCAAACTTTATTGTTAGCTAGGAAATTGTTTGTTTAGCTTGGAAATGGAGTTTGTTCCTTCAGCTCTCCTGCCCAGCACACTCTGTGGCATGGAATGATACAGACACTGGAGNTAGCCCTGCTGCTCATGCCTCTCCTGATGCAGCCCAGGATGCTGTTGGCCTTCTGGGCTGTGAATATACATTGCTGGCTCATCTCCAGCTTTTCATCTAGCATGAACCCCAAGTCCTTCTCAGCACTGCTGCTTACAATGAGCTCTTCACCCAGTCTGTACTCATATCTAGGGTTACTCCTACCAAATGCAGGACCTCAGGCTTCAACATGAGAAAGCTCTTTGAACCACAAACCGAGTTGTGCCTTTGTCAGTCTCTGTGATGTCTGCAGGTTTGCAGAGGCAAATCATGGCACCTACTTTGGCCACTTATGCTTTGATACATGTTTTGGTAGCTTACAGACCAGGAATGCTAGGCCTCAAGGTAGGGATGTTCAGCATGCATCTAGCAGCCTAATTCTGATCTTGTGCTAATTTAAGTGATTTAACATTTCATGTTTAGCACAATGTCAAGCATATTTCATCCTTTGGAAAGGAAAAGGCAAAGTAACTAATTTGTTGCAATCATAGAATACTTAGGGACTGAAGATGACTGAAGGGCTGGCACTGTTGAGTCATTGACTAGCTTATATTGCTCTTGTTTCCAATTAGCATTGCTTATCAACTTGAAAAGTTGAAAGGTGAGGTAAGAATGTATCTTGTCACCTGTCTTCCTTAGAACAGCACTGATAGAAAGAGTGGTTCTGAGGTAAGCAGGTTTCTTGACCCTCTTGTATCTTCCTATTTCATTTCCAATGCAGTCTCCTTAGTTACTATTCATAGCACTGATCTCTGTCACAGATCTCCTCTTGGTTTATGCTTTTAAATGATTCAGTGTAGCTGGTCAAAGTGCAGCTTGTGATACACAATTTGCAAGTGGTCAGCATGGCTCTCCTGCTGATTTCACCTTCTGTGTCTGGGAGCAGGACTGTGCTGGCACAGGTGCTGGGGGCTGAACTGAATTCCCAGCTTGCAGGAGGAGATCATCCACCAGAAGGAGCTGATGGTGGAAGCTCCTGGGCCTCAGCTATATTCCCAGCTCTATCTTGTGTCATGCCAGCCCTTATCCTGTTCAGTACCTGCTTCCCCCTACTCCTCAGCTCTCCCAAGGGCATGGTATTTCCCTCATGGCATTGATGATTTGGGTATGTGGACAAAAAGTTTGAATACCTCTGTTTGAATTTTAATTCCTACTTTAATGTCAATAGATTTTTAACAGAACTAGCTGCTTGTTTTAACTTCTCCATTATAGAAGGCTAGTAAAAATAAAATACAAAACTGCAACATCCCCCTACTACAAAAATGCCTAAAAAAAAAAGGAAGTATGCATTATGGTTCTAAAAGTTTATGGTGTTGCCTACATGAAGGTGACATTAAATGAAGCTGACAATTTCAAAAGAGTGCTCATATAGAGAAAACCTTAGTTTTAGTGACATAGCTAAGGAATATCAGTTTACACAAAAGGCTGATAGGCCAAGGGTATTAATCAGATTTTTTAATACAAACCAAAGACAGCTGGAGTCAGATGCACACACACAGCACAAAATTTAGCTCCTAGAGGGGATTTGTATCATTTTCTGGTGACAGTAAAGATGTTTGTGAAGTCCTTTTGTACAATAAAGCTAATAAAATAGCTACATGTGCTTGCTCTTTTTAGATAACTGATTTTTTCTCTATATTCTACTCCAAGTATATACTGGAGTATATCCTCTTCTCAGGCTTCAACATGAGAAAGCTCTTTGAACCACAGACCAATTCCTGGCCTTGTCAGTCTCTGTCATGTCTGCAGGTTTTCAGAGGCAAATCATGACACCTACTTTGGCCCTTTATGCTTTGGTAAATACAGTCCCCAATAATATATAATATATAGTTCCTTTGCAACATTCACCATCAGAACAAATTTCTACTCTTTATCTTATCTAAAACACCAATTATATTTAGGGCCTGTTTTCACAAGAAAGTTGTTTGATTTGCCATTCCTCTTCAGATCCAAAATGATTATTTAGCATTTTGGGAAAAAACCAAGACAATCTCTGACAGAATACTTCTGGAGGACAGCACTACAGGGAAATACAATAGATGCCCTCACCTTTGGGAACAGGCTTATGTGTGTCTCTGGTTAGAAATCAATTTTAAAAGCCCCAAATGCATATGAGGAGCTACACAGCTAACAGGATATTGATCAATATCAGTGTTAACAGATCTGAAATTATTTGTATATTTTAAGTGTGGTAGGATGTATAAGACTAAAACATCCTACTCATAGTTAAAAATGACCTTTTGTACCTGTTTTTGCAGAAGTCATCACATATCTTGTACTGCTAGCCTTTCAATAGATTTCTGTTTCTAAATGGAGAGTGAGCAGCAGCCAGCCACTTGGCTCCTGGACATTGCACCCTCTGTATCTTCCATTTTCTGGAAAGCTAACCTGTCCTAGCCTGGTAAGTGAGCAGCACTCCCCTGCATGCTGTATGCTTCAGCAGCTCCATACACAGGGCATTCAGGCACTCACACAAACTGTATCACACACAGTATCACAGTATCCCAGTATGTCAGGGGTTGGAAGGGCCCTAGAAAGATCATCTAGTGCAACCCCCCTGCCAGAGCAGGATCACCTAGACCAGCTCACACAGCAATGTGTCCAGGCAGCTCTGCAATGTCTCCAGACAAGGAGACTCCACA
>VWZO01015754.1:105368-142597 GCA_013396975.1 Bucco capensis | reverse complement strand
CCCAGCACTGACCCCTGGGGCACACCACTAGTCACAGGTCTCCAGTTAGACTCTGCTCCACCGACCACAACTCTCTGGGCTCTGTCAAGAAAAGCTACACTGTCTTCTTTATCCTACACAATGCTGGTTCAAGGTTTCAAAGGGTTGAAGTTACTTATCTGAACCTGGGAAAAAAAACCTGAATGAAAACTGAATGGTTATCCTGCCAGTGGAAAATGATCTTGCTGTGCTAACTGTGTACGGAAGGCACTTGGTGGAAGGAGGGGGAAAGTTCAGGTATTTCAAACACTTGAAGTCTTGGCAGCTTGAGTCCAAAGAAGTATGTATTATACAAAACTTTTTTTTCTGATGCCTTTTATTCATGTGTGCAGCTTGTGGCTCAATCCATAAAAGCTTCTCTGTTTTCCCAACCCAATAAGATAATAAGTGTTCATGCAGCCAGAAGAGCAGGCTCAGGAAGATGTTCATAGAGATATGACTTCTATTCCTTGTTATTAGCTGTCTCTGAAACACAGGGGAAAAATTAATTGAACAATTAATTGAGGGTACAACTAGATATTCAGTAAATCTTACAGAAAGTCCAAGTTCCCTGGAAGCATCACAGGATGAAGGGTTTATCTGCTTTTCCCCCAGATCTGTAAGGAAGTTCTGTGTGGACCTGAAGCAGCCACTGGTTCCACTTCCTCTTCCTCCATACCATTCACACACAGTCTTCCAGACATTAACATCACCTGTGTGAACAGTTTTATGCTCCTCCCTGCCCTGCTTTACTTTTGAAATCACTAGAGTTACCTAGTGATAATAGTCATCTTTGACACAGAGGCAGAGATCTCACAGATATTAAGTCTTAAATACAGACCAAGGGCATAAATTGAAGTACAGGATGTTACATTGAAATGTAAGAAAGCCTTTTTTTTTTTCCCTGAAGGGCAGCTGACTGAACAGGCTGCTCACAGAATTTGTGGAGTCTCTGTCCTTGGGGATATTCAAAAGTCAACAGGACAACGTGCTCCAGGTGACCCTGCTTTGAGCAAGAGGGTGGGCTAGATGATCTCTAGGGATACCTTCCTGCCTCAACTATTCCATCATAAAGAATGTTTGAGGAATGGCACCCAGACCTTGAAACTATATGTGCTGGCCATCAGCAGCTGAGAAGCTATGAGTCTTCCTGGCTTGCTTGACAGCTTAAAGATGCTGCCTAAGGGCATGATTGGCAGATACAGTAGTGTCAGACCATCCCAGCTCAAAGTTCTTCTTTCCCAGCCAGAAGATCCTGCAAGGATAGGTTGGTAACACAGGATTTCCTTGTAGTGAATGGCAGTATTTACCACAAGGCTGGGCAGGGAACACAAGAAAGATGGGAATTTTGGAAAGAAACACAGGTCACAGAACAGAGTTGTCCAACTGCAATGACTCTGTGACAGCCAGCCACTTAATTTGCATCAACATTACTAATACAGAGTGGAAAAAAATTAGTGGGTTTGAATTCAACACATTGTGTTACTGAGCATTCTCTTGTTCAGAGATAGACCTCAGCTGCCTTTAGTGCAATATTTATTTTGCATTGGGATCCTCTTAGTCATATCCTCTCGGAGGCAAGGCTTTGATCTCTCTCAAAGTAAGGATTTCTCCATTCCCTTTAGCAATCTTGCTTCCCTGCCCAGAATCTTTAGTTCTTCACTATCCTTTCAAGATGGAAGAATTGCTCCCTTACACAACAGCATCCCAGATTTACATGGCCACTGTTCCAAGCATGGCCACTGCTTGCTTTTTCTCACCCACCGTTGTTCTCTGAGCTGTCTGCTTTGGGACACTCCTTTAATCTCAAATGTATTGCAGATACAGAAGCAGGGCTGCTCTTTCTGCTTCCTTACAAAACTCTTGGGGAGAATATTGTCCAGGCAGGTAAATTAAGAAAGTAAGTATTTCAATATAACTGTAATCATCACATGATTAAATCTCTTACTAATCAGGAGCAGGATGCTCTTCTTTGAGGTTTCCCAGAAACAAGTTAAGTGCGTTGCTAAACTCACAGCACAGCATAGGGGCAACACATTAAAACCAAGTTGAGTGAATGAACTTTTTTGGACTTCATACACAAAGCTATATGGCATAAATTTACAGATTCTGCAAGAGCATAGTTGTCAGTGGCCAACAAGAGCTTGTCTAGCTTAAAAAGTAACAATGTAAAGATGATCAGCTGTCAAACAGATGAGAATTAAATGTAGGTGAGTGTCTTTTTTTTGATCACTGCTTATTCTACTTGAGTAATCACAAGGTCATAAAGGAATATATCCTACTGGTCTTCCAGGCTTCAGTGCTCACACTGCAAGCTATATTCCTTAATCCTGTAGCACTGGTGGCACATGCTGACTTTTGGGGCGTGCAAATACCTCATGTGATGGACGCAAAATAAATGAGTGTGGGATTCTTAGGGAATGTGGAGGAAGACAAAATAGCTTCTGCAGCAAGACTGTGATGATAGAATTGTGAAAGTCATTTCCAAGTCTGCTAGAGGGAAAATCCTATCCCCTTGAATTCTTGATTGATGTAGTGTTTTTCCAAAGACACTTTATTTGGCTTGTTTTTTTTCTTGCCACCATGTGACTGCATTTGCTGTGCAATGTGCTTTCATCTCAGTGCTGCACTCCTGCTTTCAGCTGGTGAGGTGAATGACAGCATCTAAACTGACTGCCATAGAACAGCAATCACAGAGCAGCATTAAGGCAGTAGCTCATAAAATCAAGTAATAAAAAGCAAAGTCATGATTTTAACATAGGTTTTTATTCTCCAAGACTGCATGAGATGATGGAGAGCAGCCCTGCAGAAAAGGCCTTGGGGTGCTGGTGGCTGAGAAGCTGGCCATGAGCAAACAGTGCACGCTGGCAGCCCAGAAGNCAGAGGTCCCTTCCAACCCAAACCATTCTAGGATTCTAGGATTCTATGTTACAGTCTAACATTCTTCCCAAAGAGGGGTGATTTGCCACTGGTAAGACTCCTGTATCCTGTAAAGATGACCCATGCAAAAAGCATGACTTCCAAGGGATTGCTTCCAAATATATCTCTTAATGTAAATAAAAATATTGATGACTCTCTGTAGTATTAAAGTGCAGATAGCAGCTGTATGCTGGCAGTGGGATGACAACATGTGCTCACTAAGGACAGCACAGCCATTTCTGTCTTGTAAACAAAAACCTGTCAACATACCTATCTCTGTCGCTGCTGCACTATCCACAGCTTCTCCTGTTTCTTCTTCTTTTGTTTCAGGCCCTCCACTTACTATCTCACTGAGCAGCTCAGGTTCCACCTGTTCTCCCGTCTCACCTGGGAATGGTAACCACAGAGATCAAATTAGGATCCACTGAGAAAAGCACCAAGTGCCCCAACTCCTTTCTGTAAACCCAATTTTGCTTTGTCAGCTCTTCAATGCCCCTTACTAAGGTATCCCCTGAATGAATCCATAGGGAACAAGCAGGATGCTCTCAATCACTTTCTATCATCCAGCTACACGCATGCCTCGTGCTCATAAAGTTCTCCTGATGCTCTCACAAAATCCCCTTGGCACTCTGTTCAAATACATATCATGAGTACTATTTCTGTTCCAATTATTTTTCCTGGATTTTATTTTATATATGTGCAGTTCTACTTGCAATTGGAGCAAAACAGACATAGAAAACATGGCAACATGCCAGTCTGGCTGAAACTGTGCTTTACATGGGAAGCTGCTACCTAATTCATTTACTCACACAGCTACTGAAGAATAAAGAAAAGCACAACAAATGCTAAGTATCATATGCACCACAGCATATAAATGGAAAGTCCATTCTTCATCATATGCCTCATGGAAAGATAATGGACACAAATCAAGATATTACTTCTAGCTTGGAACAAACAGCAGCAAAACTCTTTTATTTCCCCAAAGCCTTGTTCACTTGCCCAGCAAGCAGCATGAATGGCTTGGTGGTCAAAGGCCTGCAACTGATCTTCAGGCAAATGGTCAATTGTAAATGTGTCTGCATGGGCATGAAGTCATGATATACCAGAGCATGTTGCTCTGCCTCCAGCACTGAGCCCTGAAGTTCATACATGGTGAGCAATGAAGTTGCAGTTCCCAGCTGGGCAAGACTATGTGTTTTACAGGTCAGCATCCAATCATTTTCTGCTTACATAAAATGAGACTTTATTCCAAAGGATAAGTGCTCATTTTACATAGAGGAAACCTCAAAATTCTTTTGTGAAGAGACACAGGAGAGGACAAGCCAACCATCATGCTCAGCTATTGGGATGCAAAGAGTCAGATTTACAGAGACAGTTCAGACATGAGCACAACAAAGCCACAGGCAGTGGTAGTGTGTGTAACTGGCTCTGGGCTTCATGCAGATCAGTTCTTCTGCATCTTGCACTTCTCCAAGGCAAGCATGGAGTGAGGAAGGGTGCTGATACCATGTTTCCCTGCAAAGAAATACTATTTATGTGCTTTGCCTGCTTATTCCCTGAAGAACTCCTCCCCCAGAAAGTATCTGATTCCTCACTGAACTGCTTTGTACCATTTAGGAGAAATCCAACTCCTCCTGTGAAGTGTTCACCTCCTCCATGTGCAGTCCATGGAAGACAGACAAGTGGTAAGTGACCCAAAGATGAGTGCAACCTCTGGGAACAAGCCCACCTCCTGCTGAGGGTCCCCTCTCCCAGCACATACCTGCCATCTCAGACATGACTTCTTCCTCTCACAGCCTTCCTCCTCAGCTAGCCACCTCCAAACACTTCTTGAAAGCCTAGCCCTTAGCCCATACACTACTATTTCTATTCTGCCTGTGTTGTAGCCAAGCTTTGAGGACAGACTGGGTATGCCAAAGCTGCAACAGAGATGCTTTTTCTTCTGTAACCAGGCATTCACCCTCCAATTTCATGTGCACAGGGACAGTTGCTTTATAATTAATACATGTGACTAAGTAGTAGAGCCTTTGGTCTTTGCAAATATTAAGGAACATCTCTGAGCCACACAGAAACACATTTTAAATGAGGGGCATGGTGGGGCATTTTACCTGCTAAGAACAAAAAAGGACATGAAATGAAATAGCAAAGATAACAATTGTAAATGCTGATTAAATTTATTACAGCTTGGACTTTTGAGACTGAGGCTTCCCCAGCCACATTCTTGTACATCCTACATTGTACAGATCCCCCAGACAAGATTCTGACTCCAGAAGCTCATGGGAGGCTCTCAGTAAAATCAAAGGGATCCCCACACAAGTCTCTGGAGGCAGAATTTGGTCTCCTGAACTGATGAAAGCACAAGTATTACCCTCAATGAGGTGGTCCTCTTCAGTAATATGTACTTTCTTGACGACTTCCACTACAGAGCTGTCAGAGCCCTTTAGCAGCCCACTGTCCTCTGCTGGTCCAGGTGATAGTGCCCCAGCATCTTCTCCCAGTGCTGGAGGTGAAGGCTCCTTGCTCTCCTCTCGCCACGCAGATGGCAGCTCAGAGCTTTCCTCTGCTCCTGCAGGCAGGGGCTCGGTGCCCTCCGGCTCCTCCCTGACAGAATCAATCTTCCCCTCCACGGCCAGAATCACAACTGCAGCCTCCTTTCCTGTCAGATGCTCACCCAGGTTTGTTTCCTCAGAGGCAAGACTTGCATTCTCTGCTGGGTCCAACTGTGTTTGATCAGCTATGGCTTCATGATCATCTGCAGTCTGGGTGTTTTCACCTGATGATGCTTTTAGTTAGGGCAGAAAAAAAGAGAATTACAGATAATTGGTGAGTGGGCATGTAAGCTAGATGAGAACCAGACCCACAGGGGACACAAGCACTGCCTGTCAAAAGAGCTCCCACCTGGCTATGGACAATAGTCCCTCACAGGTCGACTGCTCTTACACTCCAGTAGAGGATGGTGCTGCTCTTACATTAAGAAAAAAATGTTTGGCTTAATGCACATTATATATTTTTATATGAGGAGAGCTGTCCTGTTTACAGGTCAATGTCTGACTACATTTTGCCTTATGAATGTGAAGTGTGCAGAAGGTTTGCTGGTGATGGGATGCTATCCAGGGAATCACCTTTCCCTGCCCCAAACCTAGTGCAGAATCACCATGCCAAGTGTGAGGGAGCTGCTGCCTTGGGGCTGCACAGCAGAAACTTCTGGTGGTCCCTGCCTTCAGGTGGCATCAACAAAAAACACTAAGACAAATTTCTCATCCCAGAGAGCAAGCAGTACCTATTTCTTAAAACAAAAAACAGTTTGTCTGTCTTTTAAATACTAAACTACTATTCAGGGTACACTTTGTTGAAAACATTCAACAAGAGGAAGCCTAAACAAATTAAAACTTCCACACCTTTCATCAGCTTATTGGCCAAGTAAAGCAATAGGCTGTTCTAGCAGATAAAATTTTCAAAGAAAGAAATGGGTAAGTTGTCCTGACAGGTGTTTAAGAATAGAAGTTCAAGACACACAATGAGCTATACCTACCTATCAGACTGACTGAACAACTTTCTGATTAAATTCAGTTTGACAAGAGCTTGTACTTAAGCTTCTCCAAAGGCATGTCAGGATGAAACCCCTGAGAATTCAGGTATGAAATCTGTTTACATAATAATTACAAAACTGAACAAACTGTATTTTCTGAGAAAATGATGATTGCAGTGTCAAAACCAGTGAACAGAACCATATGATACTTCATATACACATAGATGAACAGCAGAAAAAATGTAATGCATCCTGCTCTTAAAACAGCTGCTTGAGTACTGCTGCATTTAGGATAACCTCACAGTTCTTTTGAGGCATTCAAGCAAAACACCTTTCCAGCAAGTGTGTGCCTACAGACCTGGGGAAGGACAGCCAAGCCAGGAAAAGAGCAGGAACAATCTGGACTGCCAAGATAGAAGGCAAATTTCACTATGAGACACATAAAATTTCATTTTCCCTGGGAACTGTAAAACTATCCAACACCCAACCGACCCCTCCAAATTCACAGAGGTATAGCTATTTATAATGCAACTCAAAAACAGGAGGTAAGCTCAGCTATATGTGCCTGTGGCACCCTGTCCCTGACAGCAGCCCAGGGGCAGTGGAAAAGGCAACGAGAGCTGACTCTGGGGCTGGGTTTCAGTTTGTCAGCAGACATTCCTCTGTGAACCTGTCCAAGCCCCTTTTCGATCCATTTACAGTCTTAGCCTTCACCATGATTAGTGTCAATGAGATTTACAACCCTGGAAAACACACTGCCTGCTTTTAAGCCTGCTGCTAGTTATTTCATCAAGTGTGTTCCTGTGTTACATGAAACAGCAAATCCATTTCCCTGTTTACCTTCTCTAGATCCCTATCACACCTTATCTTCCTGGCACAACTTTCCCTGACACAAAGATCAACATGAAACAGATACCTAATCAGAGTAACAGGAGGGAAGTTTTAAACTAAAGCTACTCTAAGTAATGACAAAAAATTGCAATGCCTGCTCAGAGACCAGAGACTAGATGTTTTTCACTTTTAATTGTTTATCCCTTTAGACACTTCTCATGCTTTCACCTTGTTTGATACCAGGTGGACAGAGAGAATTAAAAACCCTACAGACAGAAATAAATGAGCCATGAAAACTAGCATATTATACTGAGTTTTCAGTTGGTGTTACCAACAAAAGAAACAATTCAAACCCATTATTAGTAGGAATCTCCTGCAGCTTCTATAAACATCAGCCCTGTAACTTCCAGCTAGCCCTCTCTTCATCAAGATGTTTTATATAAATTGGATTATAAAATACCACCATGCAATGTGAGACAGGCGCTGCTGGAAATTCTGGAAGCATTCCTCTGCTCTCATCTGAAATGCAAAGAATTCTCTAATATGGAAAAAATAAATCCTCCCAGCAATCTGTTCAATACCTTTATGCCCAAGAAGAATAAACAGCATGTGGCAATCACCATTCCTAGGATGCCTTCTAGTTTTATTTTAAAATTTATGCTTTTTGTATTTCCTGCTGTAGACAGTTTCAGCTGGAGAAATAATGAAAAGCACAGTGAATTTAAGTGGTCCATGGCTACAATATTCTTCCCTTTACCTTCTTTCTTTCCTTTTGGAAAAGCCTCCCATTTTTGTGCATTACACATGAATGGGAGGAAATCAAACATTTTTTTCCCCTATTAACACACTTAGAGAAGATTCTTTCAAATAATCCTCTTATTAAATTGAATTAGAAAATAACTAATATATCTGGCTGGTAACTACCCAATTAACAGAGGTCTTTCAGCTGTAATTACAAACTGCACTTCATCATTAACACGACATTAGTTTATGTATTTAGTACCTTTCATAACCTATCCTAACATGAACAAGCCTTCAGACAGAATTCCTAAAATGAGTAAATTACTTGTTTCCCTCTGCCCTTCAGTGTTCCCGTGCAAGTATCTGTCAGCAGAGAATGGTAAGACAGAGGGAACTGGCACATTGACCAGGTGTGCAAGGCAGTAGGTACAGTATAGAGAGGTTTCTGCTGGTATTTTCAGTGGGACTCCTCGGTTTGCAGATGTACATTGGCTCTGCAGCGGCACAGGCAAGGCTCACCCCGTACAGCCTCCTATCATCCCTGCAGCCATGAACCAGAACACTGCCAGGCAACGAGTGGAAAATAAACCCATACAGGGAACACAGATGCTGCAGCCACAGCAGCAACAGATCGTATTTGTAACTAAAGAACACAGGAAAGACATGCAAAATTTTACTTAACTTCCACTGAATAGCAAAGATATTCTTATGAAGCATCCTACTAATACACCTTGCATCCAAAACGAATCCTCTGTTGCTTCAGCCAAATCAAAGTCACCAGAGCATTGCTGGTGCTGCCAAATGCGTTGGGGTGGATCTACAGATTTTGCAAGAAAAAGGAAGGACCGCGGGCTCAGGTGTCGCTAGGTCACTATTAGTTTAGAGGGGAGGGGGAGAAGCATTGTATTTACAAGGTGTTACACAAAAGGACCTGCGGAGAGGCTCGGAGGTTAGTACCGAGTCCTTTACCAGAAGCAACAATTAGGAAGCTACCAGTGCCGAGGCGCAGCTCCATCGGCAGCCTGGCCACAACTACAAGCCGGGAGAAACCCGACGGCCTCTGCCTGTCGCAGCGCCTGCCCGGGGCCAGGACCACCCGCGGTCGCCGCCGGCTGGCAGCCACGCGGCCTCCCCCCCCTCCGTTTGCGGGCACCCCCCGCCCGCCCGCCTCCAGCTGCCAGCCTCCAGCCCCGGCGCAGCCCGGCTCACCCCGCGGCGGCCCTGCGGCGGGCGACGGCTCCTGGGAGCGGCTGCGGGCGCTGCTGGAGCAGCCCATGGCGAGGAGCGGCGCCCGGCGCTGCAGCTCCGTCCCGAGTGCCCGGCCCGGGGCGGGGGGAGGTAAGGTGACCGTGCGGGGAGGGGTGAGGGGGGCCCAGGGGTGGCCCTGGTGATGGTGCTTTAAAACACTCCCCGCAGCCGGCGAGACTGCCCTGTTCCCTCGGGGTCACTGGCCTCTTCGTTGCTGCCCTTGAAGTGTTTTTCTGTGATGGGTGCAATGCCGAAGTGGCTAAGTGGCAGCCGCTCAGAAAGGGACTGCAGGTCTGTGTGACAGCACTGGAGACCCGTGAATTTATTCCTGGGTGTGTGTGCGTAAAACTCGCTAGCAAACTTCAGGGGACGTTAGGATGGAGTGGAGGGGGACTCTTACACCTGATAAGTGGGTCCAGGGTCCTGGTCGGGATTGTTAGACGGACTTGGAGGCCGTGCTGATGTTTGAAGGTCCATGAATGTGGTTGTGCTTGTGAACCTGAGGGTGTGAGGTTCTGTAGGGCACCCCAGTCTGCAGCAGCTGGAGAGGAGCAGCAGGACTGGACTATCCACCCTTAGGGTGTATGTGATATACATAGGTGCTGCTAAATGCAGTGCTCTGTCTTGGCATCCCAGGTGTGTGTGCTTCTACCCATGCAGAAGGCTCAGCCTAGATACTGGCCTTCCCTGCAAACAGGAACAGCAGCAAATGCACCTGTGGGAATGGCTTGGGGAGACCTCTCAGCAGCTGGGAGGCAAGAAGAAGTTCTCACATTGCAGAGTCCTCTGGATTCAGCAGCCACCTGTAAAAGCCTTACTATCAGCCTTAAAAGTAAAATAAAGATAATATGATTGTTGTCTTTGCATATATCTGCAGATGTCCAGGCAAGTCCTGGTGACTTAGAAACTTTACAAAGAGGAAGAATGAGGAAGGGTTGCTATGTATTTGTTTGCAGAAGCAGATCCAATGTATTTTATTTATTGCACCAAAGGCATGTTTCATTATGTCCTTCAAATTTAGAGTCATTGCCCATTCTTCTAAAGAAACATTTTTCATCCATCCAGAAACTTGCCTAAACAGATCATGTTATCTTCAGACATTTGTCCAGGCTTTGGGGATGTCCTGCAGCCATGGTGGAGGAGTAGCAATAACTCCAGCCAGGTAGCAGGACATGCAGGAATCCTGGACATGTGGTATACCAAATGGTATGTGTACTATCATTGTAGCACAAGTGTCAAGTTGGGAGAGAATGATACAGATAAGATACGTGTTGTATGGATATAAGGTGTTCCCTGGAGCCATCAGACTCACTGCACGTGCAGTGCACACGGAGTACACCTGTGTCACTGAGAAATCACCTGGCAAATATACAAGGAGCCACACAGGAGGGAATATATCACACAAGCCTCAACATGTTAACTTCTGTGTTCTCAGCTTGAGTTCATTTTTAGGACAGTTCTTAAAAATAATACAAAAAACCTGTAGGCTGTGTAGATTTCTCTGTGGCTATATAGAAGATTTCTATCAGACACTAGACAGTGAAATGCTGGTGACTTTGGCATTAGCAAAGCATGCTGCTGTGTAAGCACAAAAGCAGAAGTGCAATGAAGGGCTTAACAGCTTTAAAGTTAATTTCAGAAATACCTAACATTCATGCTGCTGGTGTGAAATCCTGACAGTGCTGTGCTGGGAGCTGGGCTTATTCCCTGCACAGCACTGAGCCAGCTGCCTTTGCATCAGGGGTGGACATGCCTGTGAAGACACCCAGGCACCCACCTCTTGCCTACCAACTGGGACAGGCTGTGCTGCCACAAATCGGAAAGTAGAAGTGTCTGTGCTTGTGAAGGAGTCCTGACAGCTAAGAGAGCTTCCTGCAGACAGCACATATGCAAGGAAGGGCTGGCAAACTTATTGGATAGGGTATCAGCTACCTTTCTTCTATGATGTGCTTTAAGAGAACAAAGTAAGGAGGCTGGACCACCGGGACAAACTCATCAAGCACTGGGCACTGAGGAAAAAAGAAAAGCAGAAGATACATTCACCAACTCCTCTTGCCTGTGGAGCTTTGTACCTGCTTTCCTCTGTGTCCTAACCAAAGAGGACATGCATCTTACAGAAACAGGGGAGAAAGGAATTCAAGATTATGAGGCCAGAGAGAGGGAACATGTGTGGGCATGTACTGGGAGCCAAGGGTGCTCACTTGTTCTTTAAACAGATCATGGAGAAGGGACAGAAACAGGAATGAGAACCCAAGGGCCATTTGGCAGGTGACTCCTGGAATCACTAAAGAGCAATTTCATAGTCATCTTTCCTCTTCCCACAAGTAAAGGAGAAGTTCACAGAATCACCAAGACTGGAAAAGATCATCAAGTCCAGCCTATGACCCAATACACCACAACATCTAAACCATGCCACTCAGTGCCACATCCAATCTCCTCTTAAACACCTCCAGGGACGGTGACTCCATCACCTCCCTGGGCAGCCTATTCCAGAGCCCAATCACCCTCTGCGTGAGGAAGTGCTTCTTAATGTCCAGTCTAACCCTCCCCTGCTGCAGCTTCAAGCCATGGCCTCTTATCCTGTCTCTAGCTGCCAAGGAGAAGAGCCCAACCCCTACCTGACTACAGCTTCCTTTCAGGTAGTTGTAGAGGGCAATAAGGTTCCCCCCTGAGTCTCTTCTTCTTCAGGCTAAACAGTCCCAGCTCCCTCAGCCTTTCCTCATATGGCTCCCCCTCCAGCCCCTTCACCAGTCTCGTCGCTCTCCTCTGGACCCTCTTGTATGTATCTTTTCAGCAGGAAGACTGGACACAACAGTGCTGGAGCTGTTCATAGGCAGGAGAAGGCTACACCTCATTGTATCAGCTGTATTGCCAGGTACCAGGCTTGGCCAAGGTGAGCCCTCTGCAGATGGTTCCTAGCAAAGCCATGGGATGACATGCTGCTTCACAGCTGCTGCTGGGCCACTGGCCTGCTTTGCTGAGAGCACCAAGATGATCACCCCTGCTCCAAAAGCAGTAACTGCATGGGGTTACCATGGGGGCAGGTTACACATGGTGATACAGATCAAGAGTTCACAGTGCAACTGGTGCCTCCTTCCTTCAGGCCTTTCTATGCCCAAGCAAACACCTGCTCGGCTCAAACTTTTCACTTCTGCTTTCTAGATAGTGTGTAGCACTGTGTTAGCACACTCACCTATTGGCCAGGGTAAGTGGTAGTGACATGCACTTTCCAGTGGTCAGGAGCTTTGGAAGTAGGAGTATCAGGGTTAGGGAAGCAAGATGTGTGAGTCTGACAATGAGATGAGGTTCCTGGATGTGTGACAGGCAGTGGGAGAAGTAAGGGGCAGGCAGAGAGGGTATGGGAGCAGGGGCTATGGCAGCAGCACCCACAAGCTATGCCCTGTGCTTGTTCTAAAAAAAAGACTGCAAGTGATGCAACAGCTGCAGCATGATGTTGGCATGTGAAAATCCTTGGTAGCCTTGCCATCCCCTGGGCAGGGTACCTCTCCACAGAGTCCCTGCCTTCTCTATTTTGAGCCACCCTGGCACTGCCCCAAAAGAAGACGGCAACAAAGTAGCTAAAAATAACCTTTAACAACAAACAAACTAAACAATTGTCTTGAATTATTTATTTTTTTAAAAGGAAAAATACTTTATTTAGGTATATAAATTGGGGAATTTAAATAAAATGTAAACTAGGAGCTTTCAGGAGTGGTTTTATCTACAGAGTTAAAGCAACAAATACCTATGTCTTCTTACACACAAGCAGAAATACATTTCCAAAAGCAAACTTCATAAAGATTTCTTTAAGGTCCTGGCAAGTTCCCCAGGCTGGTACTTCATGATCAAACTTGTTTGATCACTCATTCCAGAGCTCACTAGCTGTTAATAATTTTGAATATTTTAGATATTATTCCTACTGCAGCTATTAATTTTATACCTACTTTCTGATAGACTCAAATCCTGGGACTTTCCAAATCACAGTAGACTTTTCAAAACATTATATTCATCATGTATTTTCTTTTTTAAACTGAGAATCCTTTTCTCAACTCTTTGGCTGTTCTGTACAGAGAGACCAGTACTGACCAGGAAATGAAATAAATTGTTTATCATGGCAGATAATTCAAGCCAAATGCTCCACTGATGCAAGTTTGTATAGCTCTACTGAAGGCTGCATGAACTGCAGAAAACTGCCTTCTGAAAGCACTGGTTTTATTTTGCTTGGGATGGCAATGACCTTGAAACTTAGCTCCTAATACATAACTTGTAATTTCCAGGAAAGGAGGGAATCTGAAGATCTTCTTACCAGACTAATTACTATCTTTAGAACTCTGCACCTGTGGATTCTGCACCTTTTGGCCCTTAGAAAATGTAAGTACCTTGTTGTACTGGCAGTATTTAAGCTACATGTACAGGTATATAGATGCATCTATTTATGTATGTGCATACACACATACTCCTCAGCATCCTCTTACCGGCTGAAAATATATCCAAGGTGTGGAGATATCCAGGTATTTATACAGAGAGTATTTAATCTCAGATCTTCCCTGTTCCTTGGTAAGATAACCTCTCTGTGTTTGGTCCATTCTCCTCTACAGCTCTTTTCTCTCCTTAGTTCCTTTCTTACAGTAAAGCTGCTGGAAGGGTGTGCATCCAGCAGACCTGTTGCACTACTGGGATTGCAAATTGCCAGTAACCTGAAAGAAAGAGCTGCATTTGTCTGCCTGACAACACAGGAGAGCTTGGTGCATGACCCTGTGAAAACAGGATGAATACATTTGCATTTGCTGTAAATGCAATGATTATCAGAGAGCACAGTCTGTCACTTTTAATAGCCCTGACAAATGCAAAAGGAGAAAAGAATGGCTGCAGGTGTTCACACAATATTGTTGTGGAATTGTGCCAATGTTTGGATGGGACTAAACATGTAAGAAAGAACAGGACTGTGTTTTTGCATATTTCCATCCTATCAAAGGAGTGGTCTTATTGGTAAAACAAAGATGTAGGCCTAGCTTTTCAAAAGATCACTCTTCTCTTTTGGGTTGAATCTTGTCTTTCAGGGTTAGCGTGTGACCTCTGGCACCTGAAGATATGCTGCCTCCACCTTGCAGTGGCTTTAGCAGAGGTTACAACTTGAAAGCCCCTCAGTCATGCATCACACAACATTTCCTACTTCTTTGCTGGTAAGGGGTCCTGGTACCTGTTATCATCTCAGGCACACAGCAGTTCTGGCAAGGAGCAAGTCCTGAGCTCTACCCGTTGCCTGCTGATGCTCAGGTGAGGGAGGTAAGCAGGGGTGCAGCTTCAGATGTTCCTCTGCATCCCTGGCTGTCAGGGTGATGCCCATGTTCTCTCAGGGTCAGCAGTGCTGCTGTTTCAGCTTTATTAATATCTTGGAAGTTCAGAGAATTTAACAGAATGATCCACCCCGGGCTGTGTCCAGGGGCTGTAGATGTACCACTTGCTTTTTAGACTCATTATTTTTTCTCTTTCTCTTCTTCTTTCCAGTCTTTTCTCTCAGTTAACTATACACGTCTACAACAGCACATGTGGTTGGCACACATACCTTTTTCCTTAGCGCCTCATTTTGCTGTCATTAGATTACACACACTTTACCGGTGAGCAATGAGACCACCTTTTGAACAAGCTGACAGTATTACTGTCATTGCACATGAGAAGGCAATGTTTGGGGTTCCATTACAGCGAAAAAAGCTTGCTCTGGGATTGCTCTGCAGGAATGGGGGTGCCTGTGTGGCACAGATGCCCAGCGCTTACTCCTTGCAGCTGAACTGCTCCAAGAGACCCCACAGGAGATGCTAGCCAGCCCCACCTGCCAGCTTGCTTGTCTGTCCTCACGTATGGCTATACGTGGCCATCCCGGCTAGCACTGCTTGCTGGTACGCTGGCACTGGTGTCAGCGCTGCCGTGGGAGCTCCCTGCCTTGCCGTGTCGCTGCCCCTCCCTCCCCAGCCACCCGTGTCCGCTCCCAGCAGGCCAGCTCGCAGGCTCAGTACTCCTGTGCGATGCAGCACTCCCGGCTCCCGCCAGGTGGCGCTGCTGCAGCCATGGCCAAGTGCCAGGCCCCTGCTCCCTGCCCCGGGTGCCCTCTGGCGGCTCTCGGCTGCCGCGTACAGCCCATCTGTCGGCTACCGGGGGTTGGGCGCAGGCGCATTGGCAGAGGAAAGGAAGGAGGGAGGGCGGGGCGTGGAGGTTGCGTGCGGCTCTCGCGGGAGCTGCCGCGCGGGGATCCGTGATGCCTCGCGGGCTCTCGCTCCTTTCTGCCTGCCCGGCCATCTTGGCGGCGCGTCTCCGGTGAGTGGGGCTCGGCCGTGGCGGCGCTGGCGGGCGTGGGGGGCAGCTGCTGGGTGCTAACTCTACCCCCCCGTTCACCGCTGTCTTCCAGTTACCACCCGACCCGACGCGAGGCAGCAACATGGTGGCCGCGAAGAAGACGGTGAGTGGGAGCGGTCCGCGCCGGGTTCACGTGGCGGCGGCCAGGCCTCTGCCAGCGGCTGACACTGCGCGGGACGGGGCGGCGGGGCGAGGCGGAGCGGGTCGGGTCGTGCTGTGATGTGGCCCAGTGGGCCCTGGCATGGTCTGGGACTGGGGGCGGCAGGTGGCCCTGGGCACAGCCGGAGAGGCCTGTCGCGACACTCGGTCTGTGCCCTACCTACTTGCACAGGCAACCAGCCGTGCCCTGCCCTGCCGCCGCCTCCCACCGGCGTCTCTGGCCTCGGTTGCCTCCTGTGCACTATCCAGGGTTCCTCACAGGGCCCCTATATTAGCTGGAGGAAGGAGGAACGTGTGCTGGGTTGTTAGTGCGGGTGGAGCTCGACTTTTGCATTTCCTGCCATGTTCTTTGTCTTAGAGAGACTCTGGCAGGTACGGGTTTCTCGTTAGACGGTAGTGTTCGTCCTAAAATAAATGCATTAATTTGGGATCATGAGCACCGTGCTCTCGTGTTGAAGTGTCAGCTCATACTGCATGTGATGACTTGTTTTTGCTAACCGGTATTAGTGTGGGCCCTAGGAAGAGACATACTCCAAACCTGACTTAGATATACAAGGCAGAAGCACTGTTTACTTGGACTTGACTAGATGAGCTTTGATAAAGGCCTGTTAAATACAGCCATATATTAGTGGTTAAAGTAGATAGAAGCAACAGTGCTGTAAGATGTATTTTTTTATTGTAAGAGAACATGAGTAAGAGCTATTGTTATGAAGTTGGGAAAACAAAGTATTGGGAATCCCCTCCCTTATCCACAAGCTTTCTCATATACCTGTGTTAGGCTGTTTTTTCTTATTCTGCATTGCAAATTATAGGGAAATTATTAAAAACCAGCTTGGTATTTGGCATTTGTTAATTTTCTCATGTTCTCCACTATTCTGTGAAATGGAGACTAACATGCAATAATGCTGTTTATATCTTTTTCAGAAAAAGTCCCTAGAGTCCATAAACTCTAGGCTTCAGCTGGTTATGAAAAGTGGTAAATATGTGCTAGGGTACAAACAGACTCTGAAAATGATTCGGCAGGGCAAAGCCAAGTTGGTCATCCTAGCTAACAACTGTCCAGCTTTGAGGTAAGCAGATGTAGGAGAACACAGTTCTCTTCAAGACAGGCTTTTTGTACAAATACAGTGTGTACTTAGTTGCTACAGGGAATTATTCATGTGGGGTACTTTGCTGCCATATTCCAGAGTGCTGTGGAAGAAAAAGTGATGGTTTGTTTGGTGTATAATGATTTCAGGTCTGGATGTGTTGAAATGCTTCCCAGCATTTGTCTAGCTTTCTAATTCAAAGAATTTGCAGTAGCAAAGTTACTGGAAGCTTTTCACATGGTGATAGCATTCATTAAAAGTGTAATGAGGCTGAATTTCTGTGGTGCTTTTCAAAGTAGTGTATTGGAAAAGAGTTTTACAGATAGGAAACCTGGGACTTGACACTGAAGCACACAGAATTTGCTCTCCAGGTAAGTTATACATGTAGGTTCCTGGCCAGTGAAATTGCTTTTTTGAGAATGAAATCTTTAGTGATTTCCTGACATTTTACCTGTGGAATTGCTGGGCCTTTTTTGTCATCAAGGGATATTGACAGATTTAAGAAACTGTAAATGCTGAAACCCAAAATGAGATTCTTGAGAAATGGCAGGACTGTTAACAGTTGATAACATATTTGTGGGGATTCCAAAAGTACCTGAGGAACAGTATTGGGCATTTGAATCTCATGGTGGAAGTCAGAAGAGAAGGGACTGTAGATTGACCTTTCTTTAAAGAAAAATACACAGCTAGTGGCAGCCAGATGTGTGTTTACCATCTGGCCACTGGGTATCAGCATTAATAAGGGTCATTGTTTATACACTTTGGCTTAGCTCCTGCAACCTTTCTGAAGTTCTGAATCACTTACTTGAGCATGTGTAGGAGTAGTGTCAAGGATTTGCACTCCAGAAGTGAGTTTGCCATTAAATCCCTTCAGCATTTTTCTGTATAAGGGTTCCTGAGCCACAACATAGTAGTGATGTTGTCTGGCAAGTACGAGCTGTGCTTTTAAGGTTTAGGTGTGATTGGAGCTGAAGCTCCCCTGGCTGTATTGCAGCCAGTCAGAGTTGTTTGTTTGTCCTGTAACAGTTTTTGGGTTTCAGGAAATCTGAGATCGAGTACTATGCCATGCTGGCCAAGACTGGTGTGCATCACTACAGCGGCAACAACATCGAACTGGGCACAGCCTGTGGCAAGTACTACAGAGTGTGCACGCTGGCTATCATCGACCCAGGTATGGCTTATGGGATAGTGACCAAATGGCTATGGATCAGTGCTTCCCCTTTCACCTGCGAAATGTGCAGGGATGGTAATACACTTTGCAGTCCTTTGCTGTCAGGTTTAACTCTTAATTTCTTCTGACCAAGATCCTGTTCTTTTGTGAGTCCTAGGTTCTTAGAACCTGGGTTACTGCTGCTTATTTTTCTGCATAGCTTCATTTATTGCTACACCCTGTGACCTCGTGTTTGTCTGTTAGTCTGTAATGATGTATCAGTAGCTGGGAAGCAACTTCATAGTATGTGTTCATTTAGGTTCCTGGCCAGTGAAATTGCTTTTTTGAGAATGAAATCTTTAGTGATTTCCTGACATTTTACCTGTGGAATTGCTGGGCCTTTTTTGTCATCAAGGGATATTGACAGATTTAAGAAACTGTAAATGCAGAAACCCAAAATGAGATTCTTGGGAAATGGCAGGACTGTTAACAGTTGGTAACATTCTTGTGGGGATCCAAAAGCACTTGAGGAACAGTATATATATGTGTGTGTATATATATATACACACACACATATATATATGAACTCACATAGTATGTGAGCCCATCAGCTAGCCTATGAGCTTGTGCTGCATGTTTTACTAGCCTCAGTCTAAGACAAAGGATCATGAGTTGTCCTGCTTCCCACAATGATGTAAACAAAAGTAACCTACATGCAGGTGGATACTAATCCAGGATTAAAAAACTGTATTAAATGTTTTATTTTAAAACTCTTAAGTCTATGTGTAATTACTGTGGTTTGGTAGCACTCTTTGTCCCAGGCTGTTGCTCAGGTTCCTCATATAGATTGCTAATTAGATGATTTTCATCCTTTTCTCAGACTCTTCTAAGAGAAGAATTAATCTTTTATATGTTGACCAAAATGCTTCAATGTGGATTTAACAATTTTTGTAATTGTTACCACATGTACCCCAAGTGACATTGGTTTGAATTCGCTCTTTCTTCAGAGAAACTTGATTGGTTGTGCTTGTATTTAACTACTAGTTGTAAGCCTAATTTTCAACATGTTACTTTCAAGTTTGATTTTGGGTGGGGAAGGAACTGCAAGTAAATGTTAGTGCTGTGTAAGGTAATGCGAATCTTCTCGCTGTCCTGATCCTGCTGTGATCAGGGGAGGCTAGACATTCGCTAGATTGAAACTAGCCATTGTGTCCTCCAGGACTAGACTCCTACTCTAGTACTGGCTTTGTAAATGCTGGTGACAGATACATGACTGTAAAAGTACTGTGTATGATTAGTGAAATGCAGTTCCAAGTATTTTTTTTATCAAGCCATCAAAAATACCTTTGTTTTTTGTCTAAACAGACTGTCTTGGTATTGCTTTTAAGTTGGTTTCTGTTTGTAAAATCAGTGTGTTGGGTTTTTTCTTTGGCTTATTGATCTTTTTGTGAGTCCTCTTGTAACAATATATTTTTGTTTTACAGGTGACTCTGACATCATTAGAAGCATGCCAGAACAAACCAGTGAGAAGTAAATTCTGTAAAGCTGTTATTTCTACAATAAAACTGGTTACAGATCTGTTTTAAGAAAAATTTGTATTATACCTTTGCTGGTTTTAGGGAACAAACTATATAAATGAAGATTCATTACCACTGCTGTGTTTCCTGTTCTGTTAGAAATAACTTCACAAGACAAAACTTGCCTTTTCTTTCTGTAGAACTTGTGGATCTTGTGGAGGAAGACTTGGTCATGGCAAGCATAGTGCAAATTCCTAACTGGCTAGGAGGAGTGCTCATGTGACAGCAAGGCACAATATGAGCTGTAGTAGTAAATTTGGGATGTTGGTGGGAGATCCTAAAGCATTTACTTACACTGAAAAAATTCACACTTTTTACCAAGTCAGTCACAGAGTACTAAGGCAAATTATCCTCTCTGTCTTTTCCTTCAAAGAGAATACACATCTGTCAGATGGCAAATAGGAGAGCTGCTAGATAACATACTTTCAGGAAGATACCAATTAACTTCTCAAAGCTGTCTTTAAATAGATGCCTTTTTTAGTTATTTGAAGATGTTACATTAGAGACAGATGAGTTGATGTTGTCCCATGACTATTGCTAGGGACATAGATAGCTTGCAGATTTATGTCTGGTTTGTGTGAGAACATGACTGTGTGAGTGTGCCTTTTAAAGCTGCTGTATTGCATCCATGCACACTCATTAGCTTAGCCAAGATCACTTAATCGAGTTTTACTGCAACTGCTTCACCTCTGGTATTGAATGGATGAAGTTCTGTATTTCCATTTGGAGACAGTAAAAAGAGGCAAACCAATGTGTCAAAGCAGAGGAGGAAGTGCTGCTGTCTTTACCTATTGAACCACAGCTTTAGGATCAGTTGAAGAGTTTAGATACTGCTCTTTGTGTGAAAGTAAAGCTAGCAGTGCTGTTGCTGCCAAGGGGAAGAAGTAAAACTTGTCCTTTCAGTTGGTCAGAACGGCTGGGAGCAATTTGCCCTTCTTGTGTGTCTCAGTGTTTTACAAACAGGCTTCCATATAGTTGTAGTGCCCAGAGAATGTAATTAAAATACTAGTTGCACTCAGGAAAGTGAGAGAATCACTGAATGCTGACCAAGGAAAAGCAGGGAGAAGTTACATGGTCTGGATGTGGTAAGAGAAAGTACTTGAAACTTCAGATTGTGATACTGATAATCCAGTAACTTCCCACTGCACACATTTCCTTTTATCATGGTTTCAGCACAAACACAGATTTGTGTTTTTACTTCCAACTTATTTCAGTAGTCTAATCCTGTTTGAAGAATATAAGTGAAAATTGCTGTCAACCCTGTCCCGTGTGTTCTGGTGTTGTATATGTATGTATCATAGAATCCTAGAATGGTTTGGGTTGGAAGGGACCTCTGGAGCTCATCTAGTCCAACCCCCCTGCAGTGGCCAGGGACATCCCCAACTAGAGCAGCTTGCCCAGAGCCCTGGCAAGCCTCACCTTGAATGCCTCCAGGGATGGGAACTCAACCACCTCCCTGGGCAACCTGTGCCAGTGTTCCACCACCCTCATGGGGAGGAACTTCTTTCTAATACCCAGTTTAAATCTACTCTTCTCCAATTTAAAAGCATTGCCCCTTGTCCTTTCACTCTAGACCTTTGCAAACAGGCCTTCTCCAGCCTTGGAAGTTCCCTTTATGTAGATAGAGAACTATATAGATGCACACAGGGTGCTTATAATACTAGCAGAATGAATGGAGGAGGGAAATGCAGAAAAGCAAGCCAAATAAAGTCATACCCTAAAAGAACTTCAAAACATGGAAGTTTCACTTCAAAAAAATAACAGCATTTTATTATTCTGCATAGCTTATTTCAGTTTAGTTCTGCTTAATTAGAACTTTTGCTAGTTACTAAATTGTTCATGTATATAAAATTTTCAACATTTCTTATCTGCAATCAATGCAAGAACAGATAGTATGTAGATGCAGGGATCCAAAATATTCTTTGACTTCAGACATGAGGATTTTTTATCTTACTCTGAACCAGTTTAAGAAAATAGCTCTGAGAAGTTTGTATGTATAAATATACAGTGTAGTATACACTTCCAATTTGGATTAGTATTTCAGCCTGTTTTCCAAGTCTTCCATTCTCTTAGTCATTTCTTCCAGTAGACAAAAGTTAAGGAAAGTGAGCTTCTGAAAGGATGCATTAATGGGAAAAGTGTTAAGCAGCCATGCACTGCCCTCCCCACTCCCCCTTGCCCCCAGTTGCCCCCAGGATAATCTAGCCTATCCTGGGGGTAGCAACTGGCCAGTCTTCTGCATCACTCAGAATCGGAGCTGCTCTCCTGATAAGGCCAGAGATAGGTTTCTAATGGAGAGGAAACTGGATAGTTCTTCCTCTGTCCAAAGCAGTGCTCTGGCACTGTTCTTACCAAAATGCATAGATCTCTGACTGTCAGCAACAGTCCTCCTTGGACTCAAATTCACAGGGCTGCCTGCTCAGACTGTAGAGCAAAAAAGCACATGTTGCTAAGCTTTTGTTGTCTTTGATTCTGGGTAAGCTCAGAGTTCCTCATAGCCCACCTGTAGGACATTACAGTGAAGAGGCTAAGGCTTCTCCCAAAGGTGAAGGAGTGGTCTCCTTTCTTGTCAGTATCTAGGTTGGAACTGCATATGTCTGGATAATACTCTTAAGGATGTGTGAAATGACCTAGATACTGTTCTCCAAAATCATTTGGAGACTTCAGAGAAGTCCTTCAGAGCAGTACAAATGTGGATGAGTATTGGAAGCCACCTAGTGCTAACCTTATGCAATGGCTTTCTCCTTTATGAAGTATGAATTCTGCTTTTCATGGACTAACTCAAAATTAATGAAGTGCTCTTAAGCTACCTGCTGAAGGATTCACTTGGGAAGGTAAGTGAGAGAGTGAGGCTTCCCTGCTGCAGTTACACAAAACATGATCTGAACTGGTAGGCAATGATGTTTTGCATGAGGTTAACAGAGCTCTCTGGTTTTGCTGGCTGGCATGACCCTGGCTGGGCAGACTGTGAACTCCCCAGCTTGCTCAGTCTGAAGCTGTTCTTGTCTAGGAAGCACACAGTCAGGAGCTGTTGGTATCACTGCACTCTTCTGTGCAGACAACAAGTACTTATCCTGCACACAGTTATAAAACTTATAAGATGTGATGTCTTCTTACTTTTTGATTAGACAGAAGCAGTTTTCGCATGAATTTGCTCCATAAATACTGCATGATGCAAAACATTTCAGAAAGTGGTACTGCCAGTTTGCTGCTGTTGTCTCCTGAGACATCTGGTGGATGTTACAGATAGTGTGACAGCTACTGCACTAACAGCTCCCTTGAAAGGGGGAGCACTATCAATCTGCACTTAGCTAATTAATCTGCATATTTGTTGATGCAAAATTAATCAGGCCTCTGTCCTCTGAATTATTCTTAATTTGGAGTATCGTTTTAAATTCCTTGCTACATCTGCAGAAGGAAAGCATCTGTACTCCTACTCCTGTAGTCAGTAAATGCTATTTTGATACCGTCTGAAAAAATAATGCAGAGCACAGTAATAGTCTTGAATTTGCCCAGTCATTTCTTTACTGTCCCTGAAGGTGTTATGGATTGCTAACATTTCAGATCTTTATTAATATTTTGGTCTCTTCTCTGAAGGAGAGACTGTCCTGCTTTGGGCTAAAACTGACCCATTCTGTTCAGTGATTTTCCTTTCCAGCTGAAGCTGCTCTAATTCACTGCACTTTCTGAAGCTAGCAGCTTGTTTTTCACAGCTCAGACCCAATGTTTGGGAATTACAGCTGAGGGGTGGAATGCATCATGGTCACTGCTAGATCTTGTGTCCCACAAAGGGGGTGCAGAGGAAAGGGCTGCCCCTTTAGGGAGAAGCAGACAGTTTAGGTGACTCTAAAATGACCAGCTAGGTATTTCACACCATTAAGTGTCATAGCCAATATAAAGTGAGGGGGTCAGTGCCCCTCCTCCCCTTTTCTTCTTCCTTTGATGGCTGGCATCTGAGGAGGACTCCTGATCAAAGGTTCCAGAATCCAGCTCCCCCCCATCAGGCTGTGGCCTGCTGCTGGGCCTCCTCAGTGGGGAGGCAGTTACCAAAAGGGGATCTGGGGTTCCATTTTGGTTCTGTAACTACTTGCAAATATTTTACTTCTATTATTTCATTAGCTTTAGTGTTATTTTCCAATCCATAATTCCTCTTGGCTCTTTATTGCCATTTTTCCATCTCTTCCCAGGTTGGGGGGTACGGGGAGCAATAGAGAGTGGCTGTCACTTGCTTAGGGGGTGGCCCCAGCCCCTAACCCACAACAGAGACATACTTCAAATCCTAAAGGCCTTGCTTCTTGGAGAGTAATGTCACCTATTAAGTAGTTTAACTTTTCATTACAGTAGATTGACTTGAGCTATGGAGACAGCTTAGACTTGATGCATCATAGTTTCTTTTAACCTGTCTCCCTTGCCTTATATGTAAGAAACAATTGTTCTGAAAGGATATATCTCTGGGTGAGTTTTCTTACTTCATTGGTTGCATAGTTCTGGAATGTCACAAGGTTTTCACATTTGCACTGGTCTTTATCTTTTGAAGCTTTTGCTGAAAAACAGAAAACAGTCAAGCATAGGCTAAACGAGGAATAAATTGAATGGGATGGGGAAGGAAATGACAAGGACTTAGAAATGCAGAGCAGGCTTAATACAGCCTCCTGTTCTCAAAACAGGTCAGTATCCAAAGGAATGCTCTGAGGCAGATTTTGTAAATACTGAAAAACAGTATACAACATTTAGGCCTATCTATTCAAAGAGTAGTCTGGATTATTCTAAGCAAAGGTAACATGATTACCTGTTGCTGAGTGAGTGTGACTGTCTTCAAAAAGATACTTGTGGTGTACTGCAAGATTGGGACAGGCAATGACATCTGTGATGGCTACTGTAGTTGATTCAGGTCCTGCAGGAAACCCCCCAAAAACATCTAAAAGTCAAACCCACTTCACTTAATTATAGAGGTGTTTTTTTCTACTAACATGCACAGAGTTCTTAATTAGTGAGTAATCTCACTGATTGCAGTGAGGATCACTCATGGAGAGGACTAGAGATACAAAGATGTGAAAGAACTGAGCTGTTAGGCTATTTATTGTGTACATGATTTAAGTTGTGGGTTGCAGAACTGGAAGGGAATTGTGAACATGCCTGTGAGAAACAGAAAGTGACTGAAAGCTGAACATGCTTTAAAATAGAAAACACAGTGTTGTACAAAATGCAAGTTTACCTATGAAGTAATTCATGTGGATGGGGTAAGAAAGAAGCATGCAGCCATGCATTTATTCCAGTGACTCTCAAAACTTTTGTACAAAGCAGATCTGAAGTGCAGAAAGGAGAGTGGCTTGGAGGGGGTAGGAAGGGGAATGGGATTAACAATTCTCTCTTAGATTAATTAGTCGGTTTCTCTACAGAAGGCAGCATGAAGAAGCAACTTAGCAATGATCTGGGGAGACAGCAATGATCTGGGGAGACAGCAGGACACTGAGTTAAAACAGCCAACCTGAAGGCCGTGGACCAGTCTTATAAAGCCTCCTAGATGACAGATCCTGCTGGTGGGATGACTCTTTCAAGGCTGGTGTAGAAAGAAATTGCAAAAGGAAATGAGATCACAAAAGAAGCAGTAAAAATGTTCACCTTCCCTAGAAAGAGAGATGTTTCTTACTGCTAACTCACTGTTTGTCTCTCATAACACCTGGAGAATGTCTTATACCTGTGCAGTTTAGAAGAGGTCCAGTGTTGATGGATACTCCAGGACTCAGACTATCAGAGGAACTGTTCCAAAACAGTTTAATAGTAGTGATTAATAGTAGTGAAACAATCTGAAATGATAGCAACCTACTTTGTGCCCTTTAGTGAAAGCTCTTGCGTGTTTCATTGTCATCCATCAGTCCTTTGGGGTGAACTGAATAAGAATAAAAACTACTTGTAGATGGGAGAAATTTCTTACTCTCCTGTTCTCTCCTTTATAGTGGGAAACACTGATGATGGAGTTGGGAGTGTTTAGGATACAGTAGAGTTTATCTGATGCACTACAGTTTTAAGTAAGATGACCAGAGTTCAGTGGACAGAACTGCAATATTTATCAAAAAATCTGTGTGGGAACCAGATGGTGGAAGGAACACAGATTTCAGAGAAGAATTCAGAGCAGAGAGGTGTGGGATGAGATCACAAGGTAACGAGAAGTCTACCATCTCAAATGGGAACAAGGATGGTGAGCTTTCCAGTGTAGGAGGGAACAAACAGGTAAGATGAACCTTGAATGTTTGATCCTGACTAATGACTTGCTTCAGAAGTCATTTAGGAGCTGTAGGCTAATGAGGCTCTCTAGGAAGGGTGAAGGAACTGACCTGTAGAGTTTAAGCTTTTGACACTGGGCTGGTAGAGACAAAGCAATTAGGATTCAGATGTAAAAGACAGGAAAGAAGCCTGATGGCCACACTGGTAGAGGTGTGGCAGAAGGTCTCCAGTTTGGGATGGTAACTGGGTGTTCCAGAAACTCCTCTGTCAGGCTCCAGAAACCCCAATGATTTCTGACCTCACCACTTCTGTAAAGCTGTGAATAATGATGGCTAGTGAGAGGCTGCTCACCCTGAGGCCCTTGGTGAACTCAGAGCACTGAACATATATACACAAATGTGTTGGGGAACAATGCTAATGTCCTTAGTGTTCTGTTTTGTAACAAACCCTAGGTATTTTGTTAGGAAAAGCCTGTAAGTGTGTGTCTTCAGAAAAGCACATCTTCAAAAACAGTGGCTGACTATTTGTAGCAGTGATAACAATCTGCATCTTGGAAGGAGAACAGAATGTGAAGCAGCAGGCTGCTGAGGACTGTCATCTGCTCAGGACTGGCCTCTTGGGACAACAATACCTGACCATGGCATGAGAAGCTCCCATAAAGGCCCTGCTCAGAACAGGGTGAAGAGGCAGTCACCAGCAGGGTGGATGGATCATGTCTGACATTGCTAGAGCCTTCTCAGTGTTTCCAGTCAGATGAGAAATGAACAGGAAGCAAGGCAATTTCTGAATTTTCCACCGAATTTCTCTTAATAAGAAGCAAAAGAGAAACACTTTTTTTTTGTTTTTACTACTAGTCATCAAGAATAATTATTAGCAATCAGCAGCTGTTCTACAATGCTTTCTTGCAGAATAAAAGGAAAAAGCCTTACCCCAAAAGAGATGTGGAGGGCTTCTGCTTTAGTGGGAAACATGCAGCCTGTCCCCAGCTGGAACTGGGGATGAGAGGCTTTGTCAGCAGAGTCCATGAGGTTCAGAGGGGCTCCCACTGCCCTCACAGGCTGGAGCCTCACAAGTCCTCAGCTAAGGACCAAGGTTGGAGCAAAAATAAAATTACTGCTGTTACAAAGGAGGGGAAAAAAACCTAGGCTGTAACCCAAAACACAGGAAAAAAGATAACCTTTCAGCTTGTGTAACAGGCTTGGAGGCAGAATTTCCAGTGGAGTGAGTTGATGAGCAACAAGTAGTCCTGGAGTGTCCAGAAAAGCAAGGCTGACTCAGTTCTCAGTTCACAGGTGTCAGGCATTGCCTGTTGGTGAAAGAGGAGGACAGAAGCTGAGAGCCATCAGTTCTGCCCAGTTACTAGAGTTGTAGTCTAGAAACTGCCACAAAGGGGCAGGATTTACTTATTTTTCATTTGCTAAGTAGTGACGTTGAAAAGAAAAGACTGTGGTTGCTAAACACTGCTGTGGGTGCCTAAAGGATACATTCCCACTAGCGAGCTCTGGGCTTTGCTAAAGAGTGAGGATTAGAGCCAGATAGTTTTGGCTTTGGCATTTTCCCAGGCTTTTAAGATGACACACTGTCAGCAGCAAATTATCTGTCTAATAAGGAGTTTAACTGAACCTCCTTACCATAGCATGCTGTATTTCAGAAAGATGGAACTAGGACTTCTTAGGACTGAGAAAACCACAAAGAATATACAAGCTAGGATGACACAGAACTGGAAGGAATGGCTGACACAGCATCAGGCTGTGCTGCTCTTCAGTGACACCTGCGCAGGCTGCAGACATCCAATATTAGGACAAGAGGGAATGGGAGCAAGCTGGACCACAGGAGGTTTAGTATTAACATGAGGAGGAACTTCTTTACAGTAACGGTGCCAGAGCACTGGACCAGGCTGCCCAGGAGGCTGTGGAGTCTCCTTGTCTGGAGCCATTGCAGAGCTGCCTGGACACATTGCTGTGTGAGCTGGTCTAGGTGATCCTGCTCTGGCAGGGGGGTTGCACTAGATGATCTTTCTAGGGCCCTTCCAACCCCTAACATTCTGGGATACTGTGATACTGTGGTGGAGGGGAACTTAATGAAGTTCAACAAGGGCAAGTGTAGAGTCCTGCACCTAGGGAGGAATAATGCCATGCACCAGTGCATGGGGTTGACCTGCTGGAAAGCAGCTCTGTGGAGAGGACTTGGGTCACCTGGTGGACAGCAAGTTAACCATGAGCCAGCAGTGTGCTTGTGGCCAAGAAGGCCAGTGGTGTCCTGGGGTGCACTGGGAAACGTGTGACCAGCAGCTCAACAGAGGTTCTCCTCCCCCTTTACTCTGCCCTCGTGATGCCACATCTGGAGTATTGTGTCCAGTTCTGGGCTCCCCAGTTGAAGAGAGACAGGGAGCTACTGGAGAGAGTCCAGCAGAGGCTACAAAGATGATTAGGGGACTGGAGCATCTCTCTTATGAGGAAAGGCTGAGAGACCTGGGGCTGTTTAGCCTAGAGAAGACTGAGAGGAGATCTTATCAGTGCTTATCACTATCTAAAAGGCAAGAGTCAAGAGGCTGAGGCCAGTCTTTTTTCAGTGGTGCCCAGTGATAGATCAAGGGCAGTGGGCACAAAGTAGAACACAGAAAGTTCCAACTAAACATAAGGATAAGATTCTTTCCTTTGAGGATGACAGAGCACTGGAACAGGCTGTCCAGAGAGGTCGTGGAGCCTCCTTCTCTGGACACTTTCACACCCCACATGGACATCTTCCTGTGCAAGCTTCTCTAGGTGAACCTGCTTTAGCAGGGGGAGTTGGACTAGACAATTCCCAGAGGTCCCTTCCAAACCCTACCATTCTGTGATTCTTCTTTGACATCTTTTATGATTCTATCTGTATAAGAAAGAAATGCACTGGTACTTGCCAGCCAGTTTTATACAGTATTGTTACAGAAGAGAAGAAAACCTGTTTGCATTTAATTCCAAGAAAAACAACAAAAGCAAGTGAAAATTAAATCATCTTGCACAATTCTAGTGCTATGACTAATACTCTTCACAGAGACATTTCTGAAGTTTGCTTCAGGTATCAGTTGGAATATACGAATAATACTGAGTCCTGGGAATGTGTGAGTGGGAGACACATGCTGTCCTCTCTCTGGCTGAAGAGCTTTTGTCCAAGCTCACATTCCCCCTTTCCCTTGCAAAACTTTCAGGAACAAACCTTCCACATTTGTAGGGCAAAACTTGGCACTTACACATAAGTGAGCTCCATTCTTTGTAGCTGTGAGTCTATGTTCAATCAACAACTCTTAGTTTACTATAAACATGCACACCAGCTCTTGATGATTTATTTTGCTGTGATTAATGTTTTTGCCACCAGTCTTTAGAGTAATTTTATATTCTCATTAAGACATTACAAGTCCCTGACCATGTTCCCATATTCCTAAGGAAGCAGATCATCTCTCTTTGGCAGGGTGGGCTTCAGTGCATGGCTGACTTGTCTGTAGAAAAAGCAAGGGGAGGGAGCAATTGACTCCTCTAAGCACACAAGTGTACAACTTATGCCACCTTTATGAAAATAAAGATGAATATTACATACCTTTACCTGGTGATAGGTTAAGGGTATAAATTCCATACATATTAAAGGACAGAAAAACTACCATGACTGACTTATGCCTTGCAATGTCTGACACCAATGATCTATGACTTCTACTAGGACACTAGTTGTCCTTTTAGTTCTGCAAACAAAGATATAAGTATTTGTTCCTCTTCCATCTTAATAAAAATGGAATACTGTTACCTTCACAGATTTGGGCTCTTAGCTCTTCACTTATGTCCTCCATAGCTGTGAAGTCCTCAGCATAGAAGAGATGTTTATATGATGGCTCAGAAGCAATTTCCAGGAGTTCTTCCTCAATTGCTTTTCCTATTCCAATAGCATAGATAATTATGCCTAGATTCAAAAGAAATGGCACATAATTATTACATCAGCAGTTCCAAATCCCTGTTACTCCATGAAAGAAAAATATATAAGCATTAGTCATTTTAGAGAGAGAGGAAGGGAGAGCACAGGAAATGGATGTGCTGTGTAACTTCAACATTGCCTTTGAGCAGTTCAGGCTGAATATGCTTTAGTTATTGAGAGAGGTGCAGATACTCACTGCTTTGCTGTAATTTAACAAGATGGGGTTTTATTTTTAATATCATGAACATATGATCTGATACAACATCAGTTCTGGCTTAGAAAGTGTCTGCAACTAGTACTGATTTAATGGAACTATTAGCTTCATAGTATTTCAAGAGCAGAAGCTGTCTTCTCAACTGGTTGGATTCAGATAAAACTTAGGATGAGGAGGTTTGATATCTCTTTATTATCACAGGGTAATAACAGCTACACACTCACTGAATTTCAACTTTAACCTTTTGCTGAAGAATCCAGGGTCTGATAACATCATAAAATAAGCATTTTCCAACTCTTCAACACTGAACATAAGCATCTCCTTACTTTTTGTCATGAATCTGCCTACCACTGTAGTATAGCCAGGAAAGTATAACATCCACCAGAAGCTGATTCAATTTAATGAAGGGACCAGGCATGCTGCAGTCTGTTGCTTTTTAAAGACTTGGAGATAGCTGTGACAAAGCATTCAAGGCCAACTTCATGTTCAGCATTACTGCCTTGCCTACACTGCAGTTACCCAGGGGATGGAGTTGGCTTGTAGCATTACAAATATCAGTGGAAGCTGTCCAGAGCTCAGTTTCATTCAGTGAGTAAGTAAGGTTGGCTTATACTTCTTTCCTTCTCCAGTCCTGTGAATCCTCCATGTACTTTCCCAGATCTCACTAATGAATGTATGAATCTTTGGGTTTGTTTTTAACATCTTAAAACCACTTTGCTTAGATTTCATTGTCATGGTACCCTTGTTAGCACATACTCTTCTCATATCCTTGGACCTTTTTCTCTGTTCTCCTTACAAAGAGGGATCAGTCCTGACCAACACTATACTAATCATGTATCAAGCTGTAAGTGATAAGTCAATAAAACAAGAACAGAACAAAGATGTGCAGCATCTTCTCAATTCTAGCAGTTTTCTCTGTGTTGTGAGCCATTAGCCATTGTTCTTAAAGCAGTTTCTTGTGAAACACAAAATGTTTTTGAAACAAAAGGAATCCTTTATTTTTATTGAAAAGTCTTGAAAAATTTCAGTTGACTCTGCTAATCAGTGGAAAAGTTTCTGAGTTGTGGTAAAGGTGTCCTAGAGGATGGATTTCTGCCCACATATATTCTAAATTAAAAATCATAGAATCCTAGAATGGGCAGGTTGGAAGGGACCCTAAAGATCATCTAGTTCCAACCTCCCCACACTGAGCAGGGATGCCAATCACTAGCCCAGGTCACCCAGGGCTGCATCCAGCCTGGCCTTGAACACTGCCAGGGTTGGGGCATCCACAACCTCTCTGGGCAACCTGTGCCAGTGCCTAACCACCCTCTGGGGAAAGAACTTCCTCATAATCTCCAATCTAAATTTCCCCTCCTTCAGCTTATAACCATTCCCCCTTGTCCTAGCACAGTCTGAAATCACCAGGCTTCAGCTACATTTCAGCATATCACCAGCTAAGGCACATAGAAACTAAAAGATAGAGAACACTACAGTTATATTCTTCTGTAAAGAAGACCCATCTTCCTTCCAGAACACCAGCAGCACTATAGAATTGGTTAAGGATACAGAATACATGCAAATAAAAATATAACTAATTATTACCATGATATTTCTCAGGAGCATAGATTTCTGTATTTTGAAGAGATAGGTTGGGTTTTTTCTTATTGTTTTCTTAGAATTTTTGATGGAGTGTTCCCAGATCTCTGTATGAAGTGTGTACCCTCAGTGGCTGTGTTGAGGGCAGTGTATGGCATGCCAGGTGGGTAATAGCACTACCTGTGCATTGCACAGAAGCCCACTGCTCACACACTGACCAGGTGTCCTGCACTAGGGATAACACATCCCTTGTAGCAAAGGCTCTTGTGAACACCAAAGAGCCATGTCTGTTTAGACTGCTATGGCAAACACTCTCTCGATCAGCATACACTGTAGCACATCCATTCTACTACCACATCTTAGTTCTAAGAATATTAGCCTTTTAGAATGAGTCAAAACCATCTCCACTTACCAGTTTGCTTTGCCCTAGCAGCCCACTCAGAGACTTCATCTTGGGCTCGTCCATCTGTAAACACAACGGAGATTCGAGGGACATTTGCTGAAAATGGTCTTGCTCCTTCTGTTTCTGTGAAGCTTCTCTCAAACATCTGCTTCAGAGCCAGCCCTGTCATGGAACCTCTCCCCATGTATTTCATCTGTGATACAGCTTTCTTCATGTCTTTGGCTGAGCTGAACTGCCGTAAGGTGAATTCGGTGCGCACTTCGGTGGAATACTGAAGCAAACCAACTCGAGCAGCTTTTGGTGAAATCTCAAGTGAATCCAAGATTCCTGAGACAAATTGTTTTACAATTTCAAAATTATCCTCTCCAAGACTTTTTGATCCATCAATCACAAACACCAGGTCTACTGGGCCTTCAGTGCATCCTGTGAAGTAAGCAGCAGTATTGAAATCAGGGAAAAAACTCCACAAAGCTGAAAAAGGGACCTGGATATATGAGGTGAAAACCTAGGAGTCCTGTTCAGAGTGGCAGGGAACAGTCAGGCAAAAGCCCAAAACTCAAAGAGCTTGGAGAAGGCTGAGCAAGAAGATAAGAGTTTGGTAGCTTGTCCTGGAGCTTAGGCTGAGGTTCAAGCCTGAGGACAAAATTCAGACAATGTACATGTTTTTATAGCACAAACTTAAACTTCTTGTGTCAGAAAAACAGATAAAAAAAATAGGTGAGAGAGTAAATGCTAGAAATGTGCCTAGCTGCTAACTGTGGATCAGAGTTATGTATGGTTTTTTGCTTGCAACTCTCTAACAATCTTGTAATTAGAAGGCTTATGTATTGCTGAAACTAACCTTTTCTGACTTATCAATTAAAGCTGGGAATTTGTCAGAAGACTGACAAATTTGGAGTTCTCATAGTTTTTGGCAGGTGAGTTTGAGTTTTTGAGAAAACTCAAAGCAGTTTATAGGATTCATTGTCATGAATCCATGACAAAGTTAGGGAATCTGGGGACTGGAGAATGTCTTTGAAGGTGCAGACTGGTTCTGCCAGGTATTTTTTTTATTCTGGAAAGCAATTTCCTCCAGCAGGCACAGACTAGTGCAGTTTTTGCAAGGGGCTTTCTGCAGAGATGTTCAGTTCCTATTTGATCAATGTAAGTTCCAGGGAGAATTTGCTATAGTAAGGGATGTAAGATTTGCACCATAGTCTGGACCAACTCTGCTCCCACTCATCTCTGATGTTTGTAAAGTATGAATGCTGTAAGCAGAGAGAGCTGTGTGGCAGAAATTACTTTGCAGAAATGACTGAAGATATCTGTTACCAAGTCAGTGTAGGAGTAAGGAATTTTCAGCTTTAAAGCTTGGGCTTTTCTTCTTAGACAATAGCTCTTGTTTTAAAATTGCTGTCCAAGAATTCCTTTTTGCAGTTAGCTGAGGAAAAGATGTGTCAAATGTACTAAGGTGATGGAAATACAACAAATATGATCATGGAAACTACCTCAGTATCATTGCATGTGTCCAGCTAGGGCAGCAGTTCCTGGTGAATGGTTTTAGTTAGGATTGAGATCAGCCATGAACATGTTACCATTCTTTTGGAAATAATAGTCTCCCCAACTAAGGCATCCATTTGTGAAGAATAAATGTTTCTACTGAGCTCAGTAGAAGAATTTCTGCCCCAAGTATTAAAGGGTGATTAAAGGCATGTCATACTCTAAGCATGTCATGTCTGAAGATAAGCAAACAGAATGAATGGTATTTTAAAATGGAGTCTATAAAAGTAAAAGCTCCATAGCATATGAATCTATACAGATATGCATATTCCTCCATAGTAAGATTTCCCTTTGGGTTTTTTCCTGATGTTTGGAAAGGATTATTATTGTACTAAATGCTATACCAAAACAGCTGTTCCAGTTTGTTAGTTTTTTCCTTGTGAGAGCATCCAGTTAATTGTTCAAGACATTTTCCATCACACTCACATATGTTTTGGGCTTTCAGGTATTATATTATTTTTGAAGCCAGCATTTCTTGAAGTGAGGCATTTGAAGTGATGTCAAGCAATTTCAGAAATTAAAGAAACAAATGCTTTCTAAATAAAATGTACTTACTTCTGCATGTTTTCTGATCCTCTTTCAGTACATATCCCTCCTGGCACTTGCAGATGTATGAATCATCACTATTAACACAAATATGTTCACAGCCATGGGGAACTGATTTGCAGACATCTTTATCTAGGAAAAATGGAAACATTTATATGTATTCTATTTAGCATATTTATNGGCCACGCTTCTCTTGCTGCAGCCCAGGATGCCATTGGCCTTCTGGGCTGCCAGCGTGCACTGTTTGCTCATGGCCAGCTTCTCAGCCACCAGCACCCCAAGGCCTTTTCTGCAGGGCTGCTCTCCATCATCTCATCCCCAGCCTGGATTGATAGTGGGGATTGTTCTGACCCAGGTGCAGGACCCTGCACTTGGTCTTGTTGAAGCTCCTGAGGTTCCCCTGGGCCCACCTCTCCAGCTTGTCCAGGTCCTTCTGGATGACATCCTGCCCCTCCAACTTATCCCCAGCACCCTGTAGCTTGGTGTCATCTGCACACTTGCTGCTGGTGCACTCAATGCTGCTGGCCATAGCGTTTATACAAATATCAAACAGTCCAGGCCCCAGCACAGAGCCCTGAGGGACACCACTTGGCACTGAAAGACTCCAAACATGATACTTGAAGACTTGATAAGGGAGTGTAACATCTTTGTTCCTTTCTGTAGCAATGCCAGAGAAGAGTGGCTGACAAGACATAGTGAGTTACTTACGTCGGCATGTTTTCCCATCTCGTCGCAGGACAAAACCATCATGGCACTGACAGCTATATGAATTGTTGTTATGAATGCACACATGTTCACAGCCATGGTCAATGGATTTACACAGGTCTTTATCTAAGAGTTGTTAAAAGACATTCCTTATTAGATCATTTGTCAAATGCAAGACTGGCATGAACAAGTTTTGAGTGGAATTATGTCTGTTATTTCTTTTATGACTGAGAAAACCTATTCCCCATATAAATGTCAACCGCTCACTCCTGCCTGTTTTCCTGTCTTGCCTCAGTATGCATCCCTTGTGACACTGACATGTGTTCCAGTTGAAACACAGACGTGTTCACAACCATGATTCACTGTTTTGCAGGTATTTTAACCTTGGAATAATGAAAATTCTATTTAGCACATTTACCTAGGTAAATAACTTTCACAAAATGTAAAAATTATGGCAATAATCTTCCATGAAGGAGCTCACTTCCGTGAAGCTGATTCTACATTAAAGACACAAATAACACACTACTGTTGCATAGTCTCTTTCATGAATGGATCAGGCAGTACAAAACCAAGATTTAACAACTTACTTCTGCAAGTTTTCCCATCTTCCCTCAGTATGAAGTCATCCTGACACTTGCAGATATAGGAATCGTCAGTATTAACACAAAGATGTTCACAGCCATGGTCAACTGAGTTGCAAACATCTTTATCTGAGAAGAGTGGATGGAGTTTGTGAGGTGAGGTTTGTTAGGGAGAGATATCTTTTATTAAGCAGTTCAAATAGTTGGAAATCACAAACATGCACACGTGCAAACAGTCACAGCCACAACACTTAAAAGGCCCAAATAAAACCACACTTTTCTAACTCAGGCTACTCACATCTACATGTCTTCCCATCTTCCTTCAGTATGAATTTTTCCTGACATTTGCAGACGTATGAATCTTCAGTATTCACACAAGCATGTTCACAGCCATGGTTGACTGAACTGCAAACATCCTTGTCTGCAAACAAAAGAGGTGGGGGTCAATATAAACCAGCAGAGGCCTCAACTGTATGTGTAATTCAGCAAATTAAGTTCTCATGCTACTTACTTCTGCAGGTTCTCCCATCTTCTCTCAGCAGGAACCCATCATGGCACTTGCACATATAGGAATCATTAGTATTAACACAAACATGTTCACAGCCATGGTTGACTGATTTGCAAAGATCTTTTTCTGAAAACAGATGACAGCTCTTGCTGGTTAATGCATTTCTATACAAGCATAAGCTGCAGATAAAAAGTATGCTGACAAATATCAGACTAGTTACTTTTGCAAGTTTTCCCATCCTAGTAGGACTCCCTGATAGTTACAAACAAATTAATCACCAGCACTATCACAAGCATGTTCACAGCCATGGCTGACTACTTTGCAAATATCCTTGCCTGGGACTATTTAGATAATATGTAATGTTGTCTGCTAGTTAATTTTCGTTTTATAAATAGAAACAATGTAGGGGTAATCCCATGAGCAAAGCAAGATGGAAGCCTACAAACTGAAAGCAAATCTTGAGCTAATTAAATGACAGCTTAGCTTAGATGGAGCATGAGTTCTTTTCTTTCTGCTTAGATGGTGTGGCATGGCCTGGATGGTCTCCCACTGGCAAGAAATCATTTTAAAATTAATCTGACTAGATTAACGAGGAGGACTTCCCATTAGAAGCTTTAAGAGTGAAAGGAGGATACAATTTAATACAGTTATTTAGCACAAATCCATACTGGTAAAACCAAAATTAAGCAAAACACCACAGGACATGAAGCAAAGAAACTCTTTAGCATCCTTACATCAATGGCAAGAGTCTGCATAAACATACCCTGGAAGAATAGGAGCTATTCATTTGAGAAGATAAATAAAATCCAACTGGTATTGCACTAAACTGATGGGAGTGTTTGTATGACTGTAATGGTTAAAACCAGTTGGTTTAAACCTCTTTAAGAAGGATAGCAAAGTGGATAGCACCCTTGAGCCTGCACTATGGATTTTTTTTAGGTGAGACACAGCATGCGCAGAGCTGGACCCACCCTTTAGTCCTAAGGTTCATCTGCCAGGGCCTAGCAAGCTTGGACGCTGGCAGCCAAGTCCTTAGGACGGAGGTTTAACCTCTTAGCTGGAAGGCCTTACAGGGCTAAACTAGCTCCATCTGCCCGGGTTTGGAATTAGAGTTGTCCTTCTCCTAGGATGACTGCTAGAAGGCTAATGAACACATCCTACCCATAGACATATATTATCTAACCTTGCGGTTTAGACCTGTCTGGCATGGGAAACCCTACTGAAGGCATGTGCCATCGCCAGCATGGTAAGATTCAGATGGTAAGATTGACAGAGAGATAGACAATAGGTTGGCAAAGGCATATAGTGCTTTCGGAAAACTCTATAAAAGAGTCTGGTGAAATAAACACTTGAAGATAAGTCCAAAGCTCAGTGTTTCTA
>VWZO01015754.1:90766-105297 GCA_013396975.1 Bucco capensis | reverse complement strand
CTTTTGCAACCGCTCTTGTCTGTCCCAAATTGGCCTTTGCAGCCAGCAGTGCTTGGAAAAAGCGCTGATGAAAAGCATGGTTGGAGCCCTCCCTGGATCTTCGTTCGCAAAGCCTAGCCATGAAACTATGAATGAAAGAAGGATAGATGGGGAAAAGCAGAAGGAAATGGAGCCATCTATCAGCATATTCTCAATTGCTAGTGGAGAACTTATTTTACATAGAAAGTAGAACAGTACTGACAGCCAAGTTCAGATTGACTCTTCAGCAGACCACTTTGGCCAAGGCAAGAAAAAGGTGTCTCTTTTTCTTCAATCCCACCCAAACAGCCTGGAGGTCTCATGCTGACAATATAAACATTTTGAAAACTACTAAAGAGAACAATCTTCTAGCTCAACAAGCATCACATTTAAGACATGGCAATCTAAACTAGATCTCATTATTAGCAGACAAAGAAGAAATGACAATGTAAGTAAAAATTAGCATCTGTGTACACACAGCTGTGTTGAATACAGACATATTTGCTGTTCATCAATGGAATCCAATACAAACTAGCACCAGACATGGCTATTACTTCAAAAGGATGAATTTTACATAGCTGAATACAAGTATGAGCCAGGGTATTATGGGATGGGGGAAATAATAATAATAATAAGTGAACAATTGAATTATCCAAGGTTATTTTATTAGATACTTCCAAAAATGTAGTCCCATAGTCTAAGAAGAATGCCAGAGTAGTTAAAAACAGCTTCAGCAGAAATTGAAAACAGCTATAAGATTTGGATAATGATTGAAAGAAAGGAACATTCACAGTATTCACTGACCATGAAAATATTAGGAATTTGAAAACACTGACAAAGGACATGGGGGAGCATGGCCAGCAAAATATAGTGTGTGTAAGTTATTTGAACGGAAAGGCTTTGGGATGTGGGGAGGGGGAAAGGCTCTGAGATGTGGGGAGAGGGAAAGGCTCTGGGATGTGGGGAGAGGGAAAGGCTCTGGGTGGCAGAAGATTGTCTGCAAAAAACATCCCAGAGGATGTGAAGGGCAAGCTCTCCTGTGGCCTCCAGATGAGCTCTCCCTTCATCCTGCTGCCCTAGGAGGGATGCTACATCCTTGTGTGGTGTGCCATGCCCCCTGCTCCAAGACTAGTAGGATCAAAAATCATTCTAACAATGTATTATTAATTAATAGATAGAAATGGTAGAATTGTCAATCTTAATGCAGAAATGTTGACAATATTTAGTGTATTCAGATCTGAATTTATGAACTAGGCTACTGATGGAATTGTTGAAGAGTTTCATCAGCTGAGAACCTCCTGAGCACACACATTTTTAAATCAGATCACTTGCAGTGAAGAGTTGCAAAAGAGCTGGCTGAGGAACACCTTGGGTGCTTAGTGTTATTTTTCAATAACTCCTAGAACTCTGAGGAAACCCCAAAGCCCTGAGCAGTCTCCATCTCTGGCATATGCACAAAGAATGAAAAAATACTGTTCCAGTGTCTTAAAAGGATGAGTTTAAGTCATTGTAATCCTGTTAACTTGATATTGATAACCATTAAAATAATGAAGTAGATCATATGGAACTTGATTGAGAGTAAAATCAAAGAAAGAGAATTAATATCAATCAACTTGGCATTAGTGAAAAATAGACTTTGGAAAACTAAATAAATATGTTTTTTAATTGATTAAGAGGTTAGTTCATAAATTTCAACTGTTCATACAATGGAGCACTCAGTAAGGCAGCAGCCTTGGTATTTGTTTTGATTAAGGAGACAGACAATAGAATCAACATTATAGGGAGTAACATTGGCTAGAGAGCTCTTCAGAACAAATGCTGAGCAAACTTTGTGTCTTTCTTTCTAAGAATTTGCCCTTCTTCTCTACTACTTAATTTTTCTATGAAAAACCCAAGAGAAAATATAAAATGATCACTAACAAAGTTTGTAGGTTACTCCAGATTTGAGAGAATGGCAATTAAAAATAGAGCAGCTGCTGATGTGAGGAGACATAAATCTTTTTGCAAGCTGGACAACAGTAAATCATATGTATTTTAAAATAGCCAGAATTAAACTTGTACATTTAGAAACAAAGACTGAAGGCTGTACTTAAAGAATGTGACATCTGGGTGACTGAGAGTCTAAAACAGTTTATCAACATGGTAGATAACTAATTGAACACAAGTGCCAGAAGAAAATTTTGGTCACAGATTAATGCTATCATTGGTCATAAAAAAAGAGGATAAAATTAAAAAAAAAAAAAAAGAAGATAAAAAAAAGATAGGTAGATTCAAATAAAAATTAGGTTGTTTATAGTTCCTCTACCCTGGATTCCACCACATTCTCCTGGAGAAGCTGGCAGCACATGGTTTAGACAGGTTTACTCTGCTGAGTAGGGAACTGGCTGGAGAGCCAACCCCAGAGAGTAGTGGTCAATAGAGTTCATCCTAGTTGGCAGCAGGTCACCAGTGGTGTTCCCAGGGCTCAGTGTTGGGGCTCAGCTCTGTTCAATGTCTTTATCAGTGATCTGGATGAGGGGATCGAGTGCACCCTCAGTAAGTTTGCAGAGAACACCAAGCTAGGAGGGAGAGTTGATCTGCTTGAGGGTAGAGAGGCTCTGTAGAGAGATCTGGACAGACTGGATTGATGGGTAAAGGTCAATTGGATGAGCTTTAACAAGGCCAAATGTTGGGTCCTGCATTTTGGTCACAACAACCCCGACAGTGCTACAGGCTTGGGGAGGAGTGGCTGGAGAGCTGCCAGGCAGAGAAGGACCTGGGGGTGTTTATTGACAGCTGGCTAAACATGAGCCAGCAGTGTGCCCAGGTGGCCAAGAAGGCCAACCATCTTGGCCTGGATCAAAAATAGTGTGGGCAGTAGGAGCAGAGAAGTGATCATCCCCCTGTACTCAGTATTGGGGAGGCCACACCTAGAGTGCTGTGTTCAGTTTGAGGCCCTTCAGTCCAAGAAGGACACAGAGGCAATAGAGTGTGTCCAGAGAAGGGCAACAAGGCTAGGGAGGGTTTGGAGCACAAGTCTTATGAGGAGTGTCTGAGGGAACTGGGGTTGGTCAGTCTGGAGAAGAGGAGACTAGGGGAGACTTTATTGCTCTCTACAACTCCCTGATAGGAGGCTGGAGTAAGATGGGGTTAGTTCTCTTCTCCAGGGTTAACAGTGAGAGGACGAGAGGAAATGGATTCAAGTTGCAGCAGGAGAGGTTTAGATTAGATATAAGGAGGAATTTCTTTAATGAAAGGATTGTTAAGTCTTGGAATAGGCTGCCCAGGGAGGTGGTGGAGTCACCATCCCTGAAGGCATTTAAGAAACATACAAATGCTCTACTTAGGGACAAGGTTTAGTGGCATGGGAGTGATAGGAATGGTTGGACTTGATGATCTTAGAGGTCTTTTCCAACCTTAATGATTCTGTGATTCTGTGATCCTGCTGTGTCTTGTATTAGAAGACTTCACACCATTGTGGTGCTCCCACAAGGATATTGTTAAATAGCAGAGGTTTTAGAGGCTCAAGAATAGACTTATGAAGAAGTTTCACCTGCTTATCATTTACAAAAAAAGCTAAGAGGTTAATTTAAGGATCAGTTTAAGTCATCATCTGCATAAATATGCACAGAACAATATAGTGGCTATTAGAACTTCAACACATCAAAGTAAAATGCAGCAAATTCCTATGCTCAAGACTAAAATTCAACATACTCAGTCTAGAAATTAAATTCCCATTTAAAAGCTATGTTCAAACCTTAAAAGTGGCTGATTTTCTGAAATGTATCATTAGTTCAAACAATAATATATAGTCTTACACTCTATAGAGAGCAATATTCTGTTCTGACAGCTATGAATCTGTGAATCATCTCCTACTAAAAGGAAAATGAAATCTCTTCTTTTATTCTGAAGCTACTTACTTCGGCATGTTTTCCCATCTTGCCTTAGTACAAATCCATCATGGCACTGGCAAGTGTATGAATCTTCATTGTTAACACAGAAGTGTTCACAGCCATGGCTGATTGATTTGCAGATGTCCTTACCTAGGGATAATTTAGATTTTATTTACTACAGTTTGATGAATGAGAACATTTCCAAAACTTTAAAGACTAAAAGTAATAAGCTCCTAGTAAATAAAGAATGTATCCTCCTTCTGTCTGGAAAATCCCCTAGAAGAAGACCTACCTCTAACACAGTATGTTTCTTCAGTTGACCTCTGAGTGTAAAAAATACAGTAACATAAAGTAACTTACTTTTACAGGTTTTCTTATCTTCCCTCAATACAAAACCCTCATAGCACTGGCAAAGGTATGAACTCTCAGTATTCACACAAACATGCTCACAGCCATGGTCAACAGAATTGCAAACATCTTTATCTAGAAAAAGCACAAGGTTGCTGGGATTAAAACATGTATATGAATGCACAGATTATAAAGGAAATCTATTAAAGGTAAGGATACTTACTTCTACATGTTTTTCCATCTTCCTTTAGTGCAAATCCCTCATAACACTGGCAGATGTATGACTCGTCAGCATTAACACAAACATGCTCACAGCCATGGGCAACTGAACTGCAAAGGTCTTTATCTGAGAAGAGTTGATGTATTTGGTTAAAGCACATCTGCAGTGAATGTATCATGCAGAGCACTAATAGCTTTTGTTAAGGTCATTNACAAGGGATTTTCAGACTGTGCCTGAAGGTCATTAATATCACTAGAAGAAATGGGCAAATCTTGGCAGCAAACACTTCTATCTCTTAGTACCTGAAAAACTGTGAGTCTCCAGTCATATCAGTTTGGCTGTTGAAATACACTATTTGTGCGCACAGTGTCTCTTACTAGCTTCTGGCAGGGCTAACAATACTATTCCTCTACTATAGCAGTAAACTGTTGCTGTTGTATTCATTAGAACACTCCCACAAATCTACACACTGCAGATAAAAGTCTGTGAGTAATTCTCAGAGTACTTACTTCTGCATGTTTTCCCATCTTCTCTCAGCAGAAAACCCTCATGACACTTGCAAACATACGAGTCATCTTTGTTAACACAAACATGCTCACAGCCATGGCTGACTGATTTGCAGATGTCCTGCCCTGAGAATAATTGACAGAATCATACGTTTTGAACAAAAACATATTAAAAAACTAGGAGATATCAAAAGGAAGTTATGGGGGTGGTGTGTTGTTGGTTTTTTTTTCCATTAAGAAGTGAAAAAACCTTTTCTTTAATTGCCTGATGCACATGCAAAAGTGTTCAGTAGAAGATCCTAGTCACTCACTTCTGCATGTCTTGCCATCTTCTCTCAAGATGAATCCCTCATGACACTTGCAGATGTAGGAATTGTCAGCACTAACACAAATATGCTCACAGCCATGGTTGACTGATTTGCAGACATTTTTACCTGGGAATAATTTAATAGATAAAAGCTAGTGTTAGTTAAGGGCAATATGTTCAAAGCCTTACATTTCCCAGCTATTGAATGTTCTTTTCCTTGCTAGTATAAACTGAACTCAATGCTGCAAATCATTTATAGCATCTGCTGCCTTTGTTTTGTTGTAACAAAAAGGTACATCTTTGTCCTGTTAATTTTACAACCTTACTACTAAGGAAAACTGCACTGTTCCAGTTTGTAGAATTTCATGTGTCACTAGCATTCAGGTTAGTGACCCACAGGGACTTCCAAAGGCACCTCAACCCCATATCCCCATTTCAAATAAACTTTCTGGGCAGAAACAGATCGTTCATCATCCTTTTATTTTCAGTAATGAATCTGCTCTAATCTGAAATAGTTATGCTTTTTTTCCTCCCCTCTGTGAACTTGAGTTTGGAGGATGTTTGTCATTTTTCTGGCAATTTGGATGACCATAGTTTGGGCTACACAGTGTTTAGGGGTAGGGAGACAGACAAAGCATAGGACCCTGATGTGAAATTCTGGAAAATGGTCAGCTATAATTGGGTGACATTCAGGGGGGTTTTCTGATACACAATATAGATACAATTCATATTTCAAAATAAAATCTGTTAATTAACATTAGATAAACCAATGTCTTGCTTTCACTTTCTTCCCCACACTCTTTATTTTCCTGCAAGGACTTAGAATAGAATAGACTATTTCAGGAGGACCTACAATGATCCTCTAGCCCAACTGCCTGACCACTTCAGGGCTGACCAAAAAGTAAAGGATGTTAGGAAGGGCATTGTCCAAATGCCTCTTAAACACTGACAAGGCTTCAGGCATTCACCACCTCTCTAGATGCCTGTTCCAGAGTCTGACCACCCTCTTGGTAAAGAAATGCTTCCTAATGGCCACTCTAAACCTCCTCCAGTGCAGCTTTGAACCATTCCCATGTGTCCTATCCCTGGATACCAGTGAGAAGAGATCAGCATCTCCTTCTCCATTTCCCTTCCTTAGGAGTCTGTAGAGAGTAATGAGGTCACCTCTCAGGCTCCTTTTCTCCAAATGAGACAAGCCCAAAGCCCTTAGGTGCTCCTCACAAGATACTCCTTCCAGCCCTTTCACCACCTCTGTTTCCTCCTCTGTTCACATTCAAGGACCTTCACAGGCTTCTGAAATGGTGGGGCCCAAGAACTGCATGTAGTATTCTCAAGAAGAGATTGCACCAACACTGAATACAGTGAGGAAATCCCCTGTTGTGAGCCACTGGTTATCCAGTGTTTGATGCCCCCAGGATGTGCTTTGCTCCCTTGGCTGCCAGGACACACTGCTGGCTGCTCCTGAGCCTGCTGTCATCCCCACATCCCTCTCTGCAGGCACTCCTCTCCCAGTTTATACTCATGCCTGGCATTACTCTGTCTCAGATGTAGAGTCTGGCATTTGGGCTTGTTAAATTTCATCCCATTAATCACAGCCCAGTGCTCCAATCTATCTGGCATCTTCTGGACTTCTGCATGGACAGAGCATTTCACTTGCTTTTAGGCTGTCAGTACTTTTTGAGACACACACAAGTTGTCTCTGTTTGCATGGAATAACAAAGTAGGATGTTATTGTGATACACAAACTGAGAATAAGGAGCTCTTCAGTTGCCATGGTATTATCTGGATGACTAACTCTTTTTTTTCCCCTGTAAATGTTTTTTAACAGCAGATGTTGGTGAGATCTATGGATATCATTGGGATTACAGTTACAAAATCTTAATGCCTCTGTGTTTTTTAGACACATCCATAATTCTTCTTGGATCACTTCATGATCAAAGCTATAAAAATGAGAAAAATCTGCAATTAACTTTTCCTGCGATCTGCCATTCAACACAACTGCATAAGGTAGTCAAATGTGTAATGCAATTCCATCTCTCTTGCAATCATCCTTATCCCATGCTGGACAAAATGAAATTTCCATTAACCATACTTCAAATTGGATGCCGTGTTAGACTTCAGAAACATTACATATTTTTGCCTTGATTTGAGAAGACAATTACAGTTGCTCATATAAAGATGTAAGTCAGTATAAAATAGTTTTGAATCCAAAACAGCCTAATTTCAGGGCTACTTTTAAAACAGCACAATTAGGGAGATTTAGGTGCCTGAAAGTATTCATCCTGTACCACTTTGGATGCTTTTTAGCATATCCAAGATATTGACACACTGCTGGCAAATATGACACCAAACAGGAAACTATGAACTTTTAGAATCATTGACAATTTAAAATGGCACTGGAGAGCAATGTTTAGGCAATGAAATCCTACATGACAGAGTTCTTCTATGTGTGTAATAAAATTCTGACTATGAGTTGCTGAATAATAACTTACGTTTACACGTTTTCCCATCGCTACGAAGCCTGTATCCTTCCAAACACTGACAGCTGTAGGATCTGTCACCATTTACACATAAATGTTCACAGCCATGATCACTCAGAGCGCAATAGTCAACTCCTGTAGGAGCAATTGAAGTGATTCAAACATTAACAAACAATGAATCAATACATTTTCATCTTTAGTATTTGCCTCTGTTAAGGTTAGGATGGAGGCAAAGACAAGTTTCAAGATGAATTTGTCTTTGCTGATTTGCCCCACTTCTCCCNCCATTCTAGGATTCTATGATTCTATGATTTTTGTGACAAAATACTTGCAGTTTGACTTCTCTTAAAACTGTGTTGCTTGAGTGCAAGAAAAGGAGCAAACTCTGGAGCTGCTCCAACATTCAAGTGTGAAAAATAATATACCTCCAAAATCTGTAGAAAAAGTGGCCAAAACCCTCTCATCAAAGAGGTCCAGGAAAAGTCAGCAGGCAAAATGCCTGTTTCACTTTTTCTGGTCCTTTCTGTATATTAGTTTTGCACTGAAGGAGGCAATTTGGCTGTTTGTGAAACTGCAATGATTGTCCATGATTATTAGCTTTATAAAGGGTGGAGAGCTGTCAGCACAACTTGTGCTTACCTATATTAAGGGTTCCCATGCAGAATATGAAGCTCAGGATGGGACTCCCTCTCTTCTCCTGCCCCAGGGAAGCTTATGCAGTTTGCCTGGGGGACACTGACCTGTCATTCAGACACATTTGTCATGTGACTGAAAAACTGTCCTCTCAACACCTGGAGATTAATAGATCTTCCAAAACTTTTCTGCATATGTGAGGATTTACAGTTATGCTGACTGTACTCCTTCCCAAGCTTTTTCTGATTGTTTCTGCTTTCAAATCATTACTAAAGTATTATCCAAATGCAGACTCTAAGGATAAATTGAAGGTGTGTTCTCTTCCCTGTATGAAAAGAGAACTCTTTCCCAGGTGAGCTGAGAACAAGAAGGTTCTCAAAAGACTTACGTGTGCAGGTTTTTAGGTCTTCATTGATGACAAATCCCTCAGAGCACTGACAGACATAGGAGCTACCAGTATTTAGGCACAGCTGCTCACAGCCATGATTGCTTTCAGCACAGTGGTCCACTCCTATTGATTTGCATGAATAAGTGAAGAAAACACATTGAAGCCTTAGATACATATACTATGACACTGTAGTTAGTACACAGTGCCTTGGCAGAGCGAGGGGAAAAGATCAGGACAGCTTTTTATTGATGCAGCATCCCCACCTATTTGAGTAACCTGAGTTCATTGACAACATCTAAATGAAATGAATACAGCTCCATCTGGCAGATAACAAACTTGATGAAAAGCACAAAAAGCCAAAAATCACAATGGGAAACCAATGTGAAGTGGATTGAAGGGAGAACCTTGAAGTTCAGCCTAGTGTTACCCACAGAATCACACTTGCTTTCTTTAAAAAGCAAGACTCTGTCCTTTGTTCACCATAAAATTTTCTCAGAAAGAAAGTATGAATATGAGCAACTCTTGAAATACAAATTATGGCCTTCAGATTATTTCATAGGCAGTAAATTCTTTTTCAATAGGATGAGAAGTCACTAGTTTATAACTGCCAAACAGGTTCAAGCACTTAAAGCCTAGTGGCAGACAGATACAATTTATGAGTGTGAGAGTGTTTTAGTATGTTCCTTTTCCTTGAGTTTTCTATTCCTATTCCAATTAAGATAAAATGGAATAACTTTTGTATTCTTGCATGCAACTGATTGTGTGAAAGGTGAAGAGTAGGCAGAAGGGAGAGAGAGAGCTGTGGATTTGGTTTAAAAATTCTCTGGTTTCATAGAATGGCTAGCAAAGCAGTAGGATGAGGTACGTGCAGTTGCAAACGTACTGTGGAATCCACTGGCTCTGCTAGTAAAGAAAAACCACATTTTAGGAAAAAAAGCTTTATGCTGAACTTCCTCATAATATTTTATTGCAGACTTGTCAATGGTGATTTTTAGCTACATAGGCCCAAACCACTTTGGCTTAACTTGACCAAAAGTTGTGGAGTTCCCTCAGGCACAAATGGTCTCATATGTCTCTATTTACAGATGTGAACAGGCATGTCATATTGTTTACATTAAACCAATTTCTGTACCTAATGTACAATTGTTTAGTTCTAAATACTGCTGTTTATTAGTTTATTTAACTAAGCAATGGTTTTACAATAATTGGTCCAGATTTACCAATATACATACATAGAGATAACGTTGGCTTGAACAAGTGAAGCTGAGGTGTCAGCTTTTACTAGCTAAAGCAACTTACAGCTGGAACATTCTCCTTTTCCCAAGAGTTTACATCATCATGAAGAGGCTTGTGTAACTTCTCAGAGGACAAAAAAATGTGGAAAAGAAAATAAACCCCTCCAGTATTCTCTGTGAAAAAATACATCTGTTTGGCACCATCTTTTACAATCCAAACGCCCATACTAATATATGTTTTAACATTTCAGTACTTTGGGTTCTCATGCAGCATATTTTACACACTCTCTCAGAGTGGAGTAATCATAAAACTGCTAAGTATGAGGCTTTAGAAATCAGAGTGACTGTAAATTGGGTCATCATGTGTGCTTCATCACGTGTAAAAAAATGTAAGCAGAGAAAGGGACAGAGGAAGGCTCAGTATTTTTAGAAACAATGAGTATCTTGGGATAGATTAATTTTTAGAAATTCAACTTGCAATAGCCTAAAACCATAATTGTTAAAAAATTCTGGGCTCTTGAAACACACCCAAGTTTTCCTTAAACCTCAGGGAAAAATGCTGCCAATATTTTAGATAATGTGCAAAATGGTCCTCTGCAATAAAAGTATCTTCTGAAAACTGGATCACATCAAGTGGGCAATGTTGGATTTTGGATGCAACACTGATCCTTCATTTAGTAACATTCTTCTTAAAAACAGACATTTTATCACACAGATTACAGCAAGTGTAAACATATAGAAAGAAGTCTTTACATATCTCCCCAAATGAGCACACATCTGGCATGCTGCAGGTTACATAGGCCACAGTATGACACAGATGTTCAACAGTGAGCACTGCATTTGTGTTAGACACTTGGGTTGAACACATTTTCCCAGTTCTTTGGATTGGAGAAGATGATGCTTTAGTTCTCTATTGCATCAGGGATGTGATAATAGCATTACTTCACCAGGCCTGGCTCATAGTTGACTTTACAGTAACTTGGCTTTGCAGAGCTCAGGAAGATCTCAAAAGTGACCCAGGAGAGTTTTGTCATTCTGCTCACACATCAGCCCACTGCTCCAACTAGTCACTGCAACTCATGACACATACTCATCTCTCCATTATGTCTTTGGGCATATCTGGGATGACATTTGCACACAAATGTCTCTTCCATGGGAAAATATTCATGTTCACAGTCATGCTGACCAAAAGCACAGAATTTTACTTCTGTGGAGAGAAAAACAGTGAAGACTTCAAGCCAGCCATGAGTGTTTCTGAAGTAAAGTGGCTTTGAAAATTTCACTTAAACAATACTGGATTCTGTGCTTTGGACACTTGTTAAAGCTGAGTGAGTGAGTTAAGGATCTGAGAGTGGATTGAAAATATTTGGCTATGCAAGACTTCACTTTGACTCCCATGAGGGTGCTCCTGTAGTCATCAGAAGTCATGCACTGTGGTGAAGGAGGAATGCCTGGTGCTAGTCACCAGTGATGCCTTCTCCTTGATTTATAAAGAGGCCATATATGCAAATGTTCTGCTTTTTTTTTACAAGTTTATCTAACATAAGCCTTGTTATAACAAGAATTGGAATAGGAGCTTAATCCTGGAAACATCACCACGTTTACAGCCAAATCCCAAACCCCCTAAAGTTAAGGAAAATACCTCAAATGGGAACTAAAATTTGCCTTTAATTCACAATTACATTCTTGGCAATAAATATTCTACACAATGCTGTTCATTTGCTCTTATACTCACCAAGGCACAGCCAATCTATAAAACCTAGATGTATTCAAATACTGTATAGATAATAAAAACCAGAATAGCATAGATTGCTGTAAGAACAGCACTGTGTAGACAAAGATGCTTCATGAGAACACACACTAAGCCTGTAAGAAAGCAGTTCCAAAACCAGATCAATTTTATGAACATCTAGAAATATAGTTAGGTTTCTCCTGGCAAGCTTCTTATTCATAAAAGATAGCAGTACAATTCTGCCCTGACAAGAACTGAGTCACCAGATCAGGCTAGTTCATTTTTGCTGAATATATTCTCCTTAAACTCTAGCAACATTACATTGAAAATCTGCTGTGATTCCATGTCCCCACTCAAGAAGAGCTGTAACATGAAAGTATTTTTAAAGTAAATAGTACATGTGAGTGCTCTAGAACTCTGACACTGCTGTTTTTACAATGTTTTTAGGAAATGGCAGATTGCCTGTGTGACTTTATGTTGATTTAATAGCTGCATTACCTATCCAATACTTTCCCAAGCTAATGAAATAGCTCTGTCCTTGGCTAAACCAACTGCTCAAAGCAAGAGGAATTTGAAAGGTTTTTTTTAAACTTTGTGACTCTAAAAGACAAGGTCAGAGAGTTTCAGGTAAGTAATTAACTTACTGGTTTTGAGACACTCTTGGTTCCTATATTACTCCTCAGGTTTACACAAATCTCTTCAGAAAACATCTAATATACAATCCAGTCTGCAAAACAGTAAACTCTATTTTTCCAGTGTGGCTTAGTTAAAATTCAAGTTCATAAAGAAATATTTCTTCCAACCTTAATTATAGAGAAAACTTTCATCCTTTCAGAAGGGAAACAATTCACAGCAGGTTTAAGAAATACAAGCAGATGAACCTTATTATGTCCAAAGGATTACTCACTTTTGCATGTTTTCTTATCTGGATTAAGTCTAAACCCTTCTTGGCATCGACAAAAATAGGAATCATCTGTATTAACACATTCCTGTTCACAGCCATGGTCCTGAAGAGCACAGTAGTCTGGTCCTAAATGGGAAACAATTGTGTCCATGAGGAATATAACTGATCAGAAATGAGCTAGGTGAAAATCAATTACATTGTTTTATTTCCTTTAGCTTTTTTTCTTTTTTCCCCTGAGGCACCACTCTGACTTTTAACCATACATTCCTTTTTTCCAAATATCTGCTCTGCTTAGGTATACTTCCCATGTACACATCAATGAATTCTTCCAGAACACAAGCACTACACACAGCACACAAGTTAGAATCTTAAATAGTTCTCAAAATTGCCTCTGTTTTACTCCAAGGATGTAAGATATGAACTGTAATAAACACACAAACATGCTTTTGAATGCCATTGATTAAATCAAAGCAGGACAATCAGATCAGCAGGAGCACTGGTGTTTTAACAGCTCCAGGTGTTTCCTACATAGTGCTTCTGTGTAAAATGTTCATGAGGGAGATGAGCAAAGCCTAGAAACAGGCACTGCTTGTATAGAAAGTACCTTAAGAAAGAAAGGAATTGTGCAGTAAGCACTAAGATATTTACCACATAGTGTTTACCAATACTGAGGAAGTCAAAGAACCTGCTATTCACTGAAATGCAGTGTCTGCCCATCACTTAGTTTCATATGAGTGGAGTTAATTGACTTACATTAGTGAAAGAATGATCTTAACCCCTCAGCACTGCTTAAAATACATTAACAAGTCACAAATCAAGTAAGTAATATTCTTAAAGACACCCAGGCACTTTTGAACACCTCATTACACAACCTGAAAACTGACATTCAGTGGTTAATTATTATTATTCCCAGAGGTAACTGGCTTCCTGAGGCAGGAACTGTTCTTTCCTTGTATGTGTGGTGGCCTAATGCAGTTGAGCCTTAACATATGCTGGAAGCCCTTAGCAATAATAAACCACCTGTGTTTTCAGGACAAAGAAAACCTGAGAGGTGTATTTTATCATTTATGAACTCCACTTCATGCATTTCTAGAACATTTCCTTTACCAAAGCTTTTTATGACAGCATATGCACATACACATACATGTAACACAAGGATATCTTATCCATTTACTAAAAAGTGACTAGAAAACATGTTTGTTAAAGAGTGCACTAAAGATACAGATATCATAAAGCCATGTGTGCACCAGACAAATGTAGTTGTATGCCTCCTGGACCTACTCACTGTGCTGCATTTACCTGCTCAAATCCTTGCTAACTCAAGTGCACAGGACAGACTTTTCCTGGGTATCTGATTCAGAAGACAACCACAGGAGTTGAAAAATATGTGTTATTATCTTTGTCAGAACCTTGATGCTATTATGTTGGGAACACTAAAACCACTTTTCCCAGGACTTTATTAACACATCCCTGATTCAAGATGCCAACAGAAGGCTTCTGCCAGCTCACAAGAACCTACTGACAATTCAAACAGCAGCTTTCCCTAAAGAACAACAGTTGAAGCTCAGTATAAGCAGAAGGTACCATCTGTCCTCTTGAGAGGAGCAGCAAGAGTGGCTAAAGTCCCTTTAATAGTTCACTTAGGAGCTAGGAACAACCTCTGCTTGTCTCACTGATGATCTGAGTTTGCTGCTCTCTTCCAGCCACACATAAAGTGCTCTGCTGGTGTTGGCAGGGTTGTCCTCAGCAGCTATGGCCCTTCTGTTTTATTCTGAGAAGCCTGGAGTAATTCCCAGAGAAAACAAATGTCAGATACACATGACTATAGTGATAACATTTCCATTTTGAAGCTTTTCTTCATCTCCACGAGCATCTGGGAAGGAACAAC
>VWZO01015754.1:52938-80231 GCA_013396975.1 Bucco capensis | reverse complement strand
CCAGCCAGCCAGTTCCTTATCCACTGAAGCCAGTTCCTTATCCACTGAAGAGCTATAGCAAATACACAGAAGCAGAGTATGACTAGAGGCTGGGTGGAAAATTGTTCTTGTCCCTATTCTGGCCTTGACTCAGCTGCTAAACCAAATAATAATGAGGAAATGTTCCAGATTGGATTGAATTCTCGTGCCTCTTCTTGAGGGAACAAAACCACAGAAAAGGTTTTAAGTTGGTTCCACTTAACACAAAGCATTCCCCTACACCACAATTCCTCTGTTCACACACGTGCATATGACCAATGGCTACATGTAAATTTTGGCATACTCATCTAATGTAGGCTGGTGTTAATTAATAGGAAGCAAGTTAAAACAGACAAAAAAATACTGCTTACAAAGATCACAAAGTGAAATCAAGTTTGTTGTTATAAACTATAAAGCCAATTACAAGTGAAAAAAATCAGCTCTTTTAAAGAAAGAAATGAGAGCATAAGCAAGACTTTTGTAATTATTTTTTTGAATGGCTATAAACCCTTACACTTCAAGCAGCAGTTAGGAAGAGCTTTTCAGAGTGGTAAGTCCTCTAGTATGGGGTTTATTGCACCTTTACTACTTACTCAGGCACAGTCTGAAAATCCCTTGTGGTCTCCTGTGGCCCCTGGTGCCATAACTGTGCCCACAGCAGAGGGAGCATTAAACTCATTGCCCACGGGAAAGTGTGGGGAGTGATACCCATGTTCCTAGAATCCTTGGATGGGTAGCATGAGCTCATTAGCCTTCTGGCAGTCATCCTAGGAGAAGGACAACTCTGATTCCAAACCCGGGCAGATGGAGCTCCTTTAGCCCTGGAAGGCCTTCCATCTAAGAGGTTAAACCTCCGTCCTAAGGACTTGGCTGCCAGCGTCCAAGCTTGCTAGGCCCTGGCAGATGAACCTTCGGACTAAAGGGTGGGTCCAGCTCTGCGCATGCTGTGTCTGACCTAAAAAAAAATCCATTGTGCCCGCTCAAGGGTGCTATCCGCTAGCCTCTTTTTATCAGGGCGCTTGGAAAAGGTGCTGAGGAGGAGCATGGATGGAGCCCTCCCTGGAGCTTCGTTCGCGAAGCCTAGCCATACAAATACTACTTACTCCTGGTTGTTATCTAGACAAGTTGCTAAAGTAGTTGGATTCACTTCATGTGAGATGATTAAACAGTTCTTTCTGATTGTTGCCTCACTGTGGTTTGTTGTTGGAGCAGGTCCAGAGCAGGGCCACAAAAATAATCAGAGGGCTGGAACACCTCTCCTGTGAGGAAAGGCTGAGAGAGCTGGAGTTGTTCAGCCTGGAGAAGACAAGGCTCTGGGGGACCTTACTGCAGCCTACCAGTACTTAAAGGGAGCTTATAGGAAAGATGGAGAGAGTCTTTTTAGCAAGGCCTGCTGCAACAGGAGGGGAGATCTAGACTGGATATAAGCAGGAAATTTCTCATGAGTGTGGTGAAGCAGTGCAATGGGTGTTGGATGGCCCAACCCTGGAAACACTCAAGGCCAGTATGGACAGGGCTCTGAGCAACCTGATCCAGTGATAGGTGTCCCTGCTTGTAGCAGGGTGCTTGGACTAGATGACCTCTAAAGATCCCTTCCAGCTCTAACCTTTCTATGATTCATTGCCGAACATATTACAACAATAAAATTCAAAAGCAATTTTTGGTAGTTACTGTACCTCTGCAGAGCTGTGTATAAAAATGAGCTTGATGTATTTCAGAAACATTTATAAGAACTTCATTTACACAGAACAAGAACAAGAATTACAACTTCATCTTTTCAGACACTTTCTGATGGGTACCACGAATTATATACTGGGCTCAGTCCTTCCTTATGAGCTCAACAAAACTGGTATGTGATGTTAAATACTCTTCAGAGGCATGAAAGAGAAAAGTTAAGAAGGATAACATACTGCTGCAAGTCTTCTGGTCAGCATTCAGAATGTATCCTTGTTTGCATCTGCATATGTAGGAGCCAGGAGTGTTAATGCAGAAGTGATCACAGTGATGTTCAACTGTACTGCACACATGGGGCACTGAAAGAAAAAAGAGTAAAACATTATTATTTGCTGGTCTTCCTTATTTGTGGTCACTACTGAAAACTTAATGGTTGAGAAAACTTTACTAGAGTAATTTAGAAATTTCAATTTAAGTGTTGACAGTAAAGACAAAACCAGAAGCCTATGCATGTAAGACCATAAAAGAAACCCCTCACCAAACAGTACTATGTATTTATCCCTAAAATAAAGTAAGAATTCAGTATTTGCTGTCTGGTTGACATTGGTGGCATGTTTTTGGACATGAAATTACATGTGGAATGGAGATATAAACAAAACAAAAATATACAACGGAGTACTTGGAAACACTAATTACTTGGTGGTACCAAGAGGACAATGAAAGCAAACTTGCAACATTCAAATTTAGAAAGTAAGTGGAATTTAAGTACAAACCATTCTAGAGAACATTCATGTTCTTGAATGAAGAAAAGCACCACAGCATAATACAAAAGAAGAAAATAACTCGATGAACACTAGAAAACAATCTGTTGAAGAATCTCCCTTGCTTAGTTATTAATGCTGAGGAGGTACAAGCAGTATATGATGGCACTGAGGTGATACATCTCCAAGATTCAGTAAGTGGTAACTGAGCTGAGCTACACTCCAATGTGTCTGACTCTACTTTTAACCTGTTTGTATTTTATGTCTCTGATAGCAAGTAGTAAAATGCAAAAGACTGAGACAGTAAAAAAGAAAAAAGAATAGTAGGCCTTTTTTTGTCAAACTATTTGCTGAGCTATTTTTCTCCATATTAGTATTTGGGAATTCAGATGTTTTCTTTCCACTGCAGCACTGCTTGTATGTAATTTCTGTAATATGTGGGTGAATTACCTCTCAGAGAACATTGTGTTGAAAATAATCCATTTTGCTCAACAACAGTTCAGGATTGATGTGCTCCTTATTGTGCTAGGTCAACAAAGTTCCAATTTTTTGGAGTAGATACTCCCAGTAATCTTCCAGCAGCCACAACAGAAGCCTGATAAATAACTTAGCATGTGGCATGTGTGGTGCTTGTGGAAAAACAAATGTGAGTGTGAGATACCTACTATGTATCTGGTCTTTGGAACGGTTACCAGAGCTATGCATTCATTACTAAGATAGAAACCACCAGCATTCCCAAACCTCTTCATCAGTCTCTTGGATCTCATAATTTTCTGCTATAATAAAACTTCTCAAGTATTTTTATTTATGTGAATACAGACCTGCTTGGGCTTCTTGTCTTTTCATCTTTCTGTCATTCTGAAAATGAAGTTCATCACCTGTGATACTTTAGAAACAGAAGTTTGCTCCTGAGTTAACTATTTTAAGTTAGTGGGTGATCTTGACAGTCTTAACCCTGCTTCTGTGCCTCTGTTCCTCCACTGTAAAATGGGAATGAGACCACAAAAATAAAGACTTTATTTGCTCCTGAGTGCACCATCCCAACTTCTTTCTCACTCTTCTTCCACCTAATCTCCATCTCCTTTCCTGAATTCCTCCGATCTGGGTCAGAACAATGCCCACTATCAATCCAGGCTGGGGATGAGATGATGGAGAGCAGCCCTGCAGAAAAGGCCTTGGGGTGCTGGTGGCTGAGAAGCTGGCCATGAGCAGAGAGTGCACGCTGGCAGCCCAGAAGCACAATGGCATCCTGGGCTGCAGCAAGAGAAGCGTGGCCAGCAGATGCAGAGAGGTGATTCTGCCNCATTCTAGGATTCTGTTCCCATTTCTGTCTATCTTCTTCTGAGTTTTCAACACTTGTCTCACTCCTCATGCCTCTGATTTCTCCTGATACTGTTTGCTTCTCTTTTAGCTAGCTGACTGGTAAAAAGAGGCCCCTGGGATCCCCTGGCTTCAACTACTGTTTCTGACATCTTCAGATCTTTAGCAGCCAGAGGCAGCAACTGCAGGGGAAGTCTGACTTAGCAGAGGATGGAGCCCAGTCAGTTTATATGGATTCTTCTGAGATTGTAGTTACTGGGCACTGGGTAATCTCTGCCATCCATGGGTAAACAGTGGTTTATTTGGTTTACTTTCTGTTTTGCCCTCAGACCTTCATCACTTGGTCAGGTTTTTCTCTTATCTTTGCAGGAACCTAGAAGACACATTCCACAGGTATGAGGGCAATCCAGACACAAGGACAGCTCAGGTGCCAGGGTCTTTTCCCTCAGCACAAAGCCCAGCAGGCTGCTTGTCAGAAGAATTGACCAGAAGGGTACTTTCAATTGCTGTAGCAAAGAAACAAGTTGTGCAGATGTTCAATCCCCCACCAATATTGCCTCTGAGTCCACACTGGGGAGGACTTAAAAAAGCTAGCCAAATTTCCCAGGATGAAATGTAGGTGGCTCTAGGAAGCTGAGGCTATGGATGCTTAGATTGCTGTCTTGAAATTCAGCAAGCTGAACACTGCTTCACAGCCCAGACTCCATAAAATATCATGGATCCTATCTGCAATTTAGTCCCTTAAGCTGAAAAATTTAAGAATCTAACAGCCTTAAGTTCTCTGTTATACCTGGGCCTGGGTTTTTAAGTGTGTTTTTGGATCTGGCCTGCAATTCCTGACACAGCAAATGTTGTGGAGGCATTCCCTGAGAAAAGGAGGCAGCAGCAATCCTTGTCACCCCCATACTCCTCCATTTGGAGGAGAATGGTTTTATTGAGGACCACGTGTATTTGGATTAGTGAGCTATAAAACTCTGATACATTTGCTCGACACTGTCCAGTCAGAAAAAAACAACTAAGCCGTATTTGTACTGGATTTGTTTCTAAAATGCAATTAAGAAATCCAGTAAGATGAAGTTTTGAAGCATTTGCTGCTCATTCCATTTAAATTCTCAACCCATGTTTAGCTTACTTTCTTGATAGTAAATGTATTTTACTACGCCAGCTAATAATACAGAAAGGAATAAACAGGAAAAAATCTATTATCTGATGAATGTCTGTGATGGTGTTTTGTGCTGATGCAGTTCATCTGGAGCACTGCTGTTCTTTGACATCATTTTGGACAAGCCCAAGTCAGGAAAATTTTCCAGACTATCCTGACAATAAGCCTCAGTTCTTTTCTTGGCAAAAGGATTGCTAAAGATGAGTGAGCATTCAATCTCACCATGCATTCTTTTTCTAGACTCTGCTGAATGCACCAGCTTAGTGCCAAATCTCTGTGAAGAGCTTTCATATTTATCTCAGAAAAAAATGAAAAGAAAATGATACTAGGTACACAGATTGGAGTAAAATTAATTATGTATGTCATAATACTTGTAAAAAGTAACTTCTTATCACAGAATTACAGATGGAAGCAATTTCTCTGCTGTAAATTAATAGCTATTAAAATATTATTTAGTTCATTGTATGAAAAAAATGGTATCACTGTAATGACTTTTCCTAACTTTCTGTATTTAAAATGGACTGGACTGGTCTGGAAGCAGGATAACAAGAATTAAAGGCCCTTAAAACTACAGGACAAGATGACCAGAGGTTAAAATAATCAGAAACAAGATATGGTAATTAAAAGCATTATCTAAAGACAGTAAAATGCTGTCAACTTCTGTACATAATACTTCTTTATGGCTTCTTGACAGAAACCAGAGACAGAGTGGAACAAAGACCAAACCATTGAAATGTCCTTTATATAACCTGTGCTGTTTTTAATACTAACCCCCACACCTCTAGGAGAAGAATTTAACTGCAAATGTAGGACTACCTTAGTATAATGAATTAGATAACAGGATAATGAATGAGATAATTGATGGAGCATGTACACAAAGATTGATATGGTGCAAAATCATATAACCAAGCACATACAGTTTCTTTGTTATTTGTGCTGTACATAAACTGCTGCTCTTGGAGCTAACAGGCTGCTAGCTTTGTGAATGATCACCTAGCACCTCTTTCTGTGCAGAACTGGAATAAAACAAATATCTCAACTCTGTGTCAACTGGTCTTTGCACACTGGGTAGAGAAGCCCTTTTTGGGATGTTTGCCTTGCTGCTTATGACCACTAGAAATTACATCACATTTTATGGCACTTAACGGTAGAATTGGTTTTTCCCCGTATGTATGACTGCTCTTCTGAATGTTGTCTTTATTTTCAATTCTAACAGATAAAGAAAAAAAAAGTTAAAGAAAAAAAGTTTAATTATAATGCATCTTTTTTTTTTTCTGTGCTTAACTTTCATCTATGCATCCACCTCTATAGATAAAAACCTTACCACAAAGTTTAGTCTGGAAGGCAGAGGTCAGTGTTTCAATCTGACTGAAATTAGCAACCAGAAAGACATGCTCTTCATGTGGTTCACTCCCAATGGACTTCAGCGTGTTCATATCTACTCTTCCCACTCCAATGGCAAAAATCAAGATTCCTGAGTTACGTGCTTTAGTTGCAACCTCTGCCACTGGATCCTGAGGTCTCCCATCCGTCACTATCATGATAATTCGGGGCACATTCTGCTTCAGAGGTCGAGCTCCTTCTGACTCTGAAAATGCAATGTTCACTGCATACTGAATAGCCAGTCCTGTCATGGTGCCAGTTGCCAGGTGCATCATCCTCTTCACTGCTCTTTCGATATCCTGCTTCCTCCTGAATGTCTTCAGTGAAAACTCCTGTTTGACTGTGCTGCCATACTGAATCAGACCTACACGGGTGGCATCAGGACTGATGTCCAGAAACTGCAAGATGGTTAAAATGAACTCCTTCACTTTTTCAAAGTCGTAAGGACTTACGCTGCGAGAGCTGTCAATGATGAAGACAAGGTCCAGACGTTTGTTGCTGCAAGTGTTTTCTGGAAGGCAAAACGCAAACAAAAATACTTCACAAGAGTTTCAAAATGCAAATTGGTTCAGGTTGACCCAATGCCTCAAACATGCTGTCTAAACAAACATCCTACTAAGTGCTGGGAAAATACAGCAAAAGTAGGAGATGCCAGAACTAAGGCTGCTTGGGCAATACAAATTCGGCCTCCAGTAAATAACAAAAGCTGTCTGCTACATTGTCATCATGGCTAGGNCACAAGGGATTTTCAGACTGTGCCTGTGTCTGCTATATATTCTGTGTGTCTGTAAGATCAGTGCCCTGAATGGATAATGGCAGTGGAATGGGTAGGTATTCGTGCTGTACCCTGTTTTGTCACTGTTGTTGAGATTCTGACCTCATGCCCCACGTATGACAGAAACTCCCTCTGAATGATGTAGTTCTATGTGAGTGGGCTGCACTGTGATGCCTTTTGTAGTAGTGCCTGAGAATTTAGAAATCATAGAATCATAGAACAGTTACAGCTGGAAGAGACCTTGAAGTTCATTGAGTCCATCCTTTTTCCTAGCCCTATCACCCCACTAAATGATGCTCCCCAATACAACATCCAGCCATCTTTTAAACACCTCCAGGCATGGTGACTCAACCACCTCCCTGGGCAGCCTGTCTAACACTCCAGTGAGGCAGGGTGGTATTCAGTCCTCCATTACAAACAGGGAAAATAAGAACAGAAAGAAATTCAGGTCAAAAGCATCTATTAATTGCAGTGACCAATATGAGACATGAAAGGACTGATTTTCCATGGAACTTGGCACTAAGCAGCACTTTGCCTGTACAAAGTACAGCTTGCAATGACGTCAACTGCAGCTGTAAGTGCTCAGCACTTCTGCAAATCAAACCCCATGATCTCAAATGCATAATTAATAGACATCTGGGGAAAAGTCTTTCCTATTGGACTATCTCAGCAAAACACTGTGGCTGCACCAGAGAGAAAATCCCGTTGTCTACAGTGGCACTCAACTTGGCCACAAGACTACTCATACATTTACTTCCTATAATCTTCAATTTCAGCAGCCTTTTTTTCCAAGAGCCACTGAAGCAAAACCACCACAAATTGTATCTGTTGCACAGCCCACCAAAGCTACCACAGATAACAGCCAAAGGGATGGCTTGCTGCCTTCTGGGCATGGTATAAGCTTTCTGGGACCCTGGGCACTTTCTCTGGCTTCTGCTCAACATCCTTCTCTTTTGAAAGACTGTAAGTCATATGCATGAGTTGCATTCTGAGAAGGGATAGTGGCTGACCATTCACAGAAAGTCAGCAGGATTAAGGCAAGCAGGGAGAGATGAGCCATGAGCCTTGCCACAGATGGCAGCTTATGGCAAAAGGACTTTAAAGAGCTTTATCAAGAGAAATCAACTCAGGTGTCGTCATCGTCGTGGCTCGGCTTCGAGAACGAAGCTCCAGGGAGGGCTCCACCCACGCTCCTCCTCAGCACCTTTTCCAAGCGCGCTGATAAAAAGAGGATAGCAGATAGCACCCTAGAGCCTACACTATGGAATTTTTTAGGTGAGACACAGCATGTGCAGAGCTGGACCCACCCTTTAGTCCTAAGGTTCATCTGCCAGGGCCTAGCAAGCTTGGACGCTGGCAGCCAAGTCCTTAGGACAGAGGTTTAACCTCTTAGCTGGAAGGCCTTCCAGGGCTAAACAAGCTCCATCTGCCCGGGTTTGGAATCAGAGTTGTCCTTCTCCTAGGATGACTGCCAGAAGGCTAATGAGCTCATCCTACCCATCCAAGGATTCTAGGAACATGGGTATCACTCCCCACACTTTCCTGTGGGCAATGAGTTTAATGCTCCCTCTGCTGTGGGCACAGTTATCACACCAGGGGCCACAGGAGACCACAAGGGATTTTCAGACTGTGCCTGACTCAGGTGTAATATCTACATTAAAGATACCTCCAGATTAGGAAATCCCTGAGCCACAAAAGCATGGCAGCTGGGGGAGTACCTGCAGGTAGTATTGTCTGGTCCTTAAATTTTGTCATATGCATCCACTTTTGACTGCTCTCAGAGACAGGACACTGGTTTAGATGGACCTGTGGCTTCAACATGTCTGCTCATGTTCTCAAATTCCTGTGGCTAACAATAAACCTATGAAGTACATAGTTGCCTGTTTGTCTGCCTGACTGCAAGACTAAAGCTGGCAAGAATGCTCATCAAACAGCAGTGCCATCTTCATTTTACTAAGCTGAGATACCCCTACTCAGTCATTTCCCTTATTGCTCAACCCAGTTCAATTCCCAGCACACTCTCATCTCTCTTGTGTGCTGATGGGTGCAAATGCTGGGTGGAAAAGTAGTATTTGCCTGTATAATTAAAGGTCATGTCATTCTGCAAAAAATGGGCCAACCAAAGGCTCCATTGGAAAAACATCTGTGTCTAGACAAGTCTTTACGAGTTCACTTGTGACTGCTGATGAATGCTAAGCATGTACTTCTGCCAAGGCAAGGGGTGAGAGAGATGCCTGTTTTCACTTCTTAACTCAGAGTCCTCTTTCATAGATTACAAGAACATTTGTGGGCATAGAATAAAAATGCTCTTTGATGACAATAAAAATGACTGCCTGAATTTATTCATGTGAATTCTACAGTGTGGCTTTATTCATAAGCACAGGAATATGCTTGGCTTGCTTACTCTTTCAAAATCAGAGGATATAGAATGCAAGCCAAATTGAGCAGAAACAAAATTCCAGTTCTAATGGGATACAGATATCTGACTTACTAACCATTTTCCATCTTGATATCTTAGTGATCTACCCAACTATAATTATTTCTACTAATATAACATGAACTATTCAAGCAGGGTTGTAATGCAAAAATAGCACTAAGATACGATTTGTGGGAGCAGAGCAAGGGGAAAGCAAGATAATTACAGAAAAAAAGGCTAATGTGTGTGTATAGGAGGGGAAGGACAGGAAAGGGCAGAATGACTGGCATTTTATTTCCTTTAAAACAAGACAAATCTGGTCATGGTGTTGAATTTCTTTTCACTTGAATATAAAGATTTGAATCCCACTCCAAATAGACTCAGTTATGTATTTTGAAGTCAAGCACAAATGTTGGTGGGAAACACCTGGAAGGCATTAGTAGTGGACAGTACTACTAAAAACATACTCCATTGTGCTTAATTACTTAATAAAAACCTACCAGTCTGAATGGAATACAGCACATTTCAAAACCACTTTCACTAGTAAAATTCTATCTATAGAAATACCAAACATTTCCAAATCAAAATGTACTTAAAATCTTTTTGACTTGGTGGGAATTTTTAATATCCTCGTAGTTATTAAAGTGGATTTAGCTCAGATGGGCTCCACTAAAAATGAAATGCAACTCTTTTACTAAGCAAAACTCCAGCTGGGTGGTATTTTGAGAAATAGCAATAAATAATGACTAACAAATCCGAACACTCATCAGATAAATTTTCAGTAATACCTTTTTTAGCAGCTGCATGCTTTTGCACTTGCCCTGTAAACTACAACCTCTTCCTCTTACCAGCTCTCATTTTAAATAGAGAACTTTCTCACAGCTTTGGCAAACATCCTCATACCCAAAAGTAATTCTGTAATTCCCTTTCCACTCTTCTTATGAAAAGTGACATATTCATTGGAAACAGCTACTCATCCATAAACCTGCTTCTAAGTCAGCAGAAATTTTGTGTTGTCAATACAAAAGTTAAAATAACTCTCAGTGTGAGTTGTATTATAGGAAGGCAAGGCCAGGACAAGGACAGACAAGGCAAGGGAAGGAAATAGCAAGTCAATAGGAAATACATTCTTCTCACTCACTCAATATTCAACTTGTCTGTAAATGACATTTACAGTGATGCAAAATTAACACAACAAGAAAATTTCAGTTCTACTTGGAAGAATCCACCAGGGATCCAATTACCAAGAGATTTATAAAACAAAGCTTAAAAAAGTATTTCACACTGAGTATTTTAATTTCCTCTAAAGCTGAAAATTCTACTAAATTACTTCCTCTGATTCCTGCAGGTTTCCTTCTACTCATTTCTCAAAGCAAATTGTGCTCAGGCCTGAACCCCCTACTTTGGCTTTGACAAAGCTCACACTGCTTTGACTTTGCTCACGTGCCCAGGGTCTCTGTCTGAGAGTGTTTGTACCCTCATAGCTTATTTCTAACTAACGCTGCATCGCTTTAACATAACAGAAGCAGTGCCAGGGAGTTTCCCTGGGCATCGGAATTGACTCTGCTAGGCTGCTAAATCATTAGAACAGTTCCTGGTACTGCTTCTCCTAGGACAATTAACATTCTCTCAGACAATCCTCAGGCATGATAGGGGAAATAGCCAGGGATCCATCCTAACAAGCAATGTGGATGAAACTCCTCAGTAAGCTGCGGTATGTGGTAGTGCAGCAGCAGGCCATTGGTAAGTGCTGGTCTCAGGGCCAGAGAGCAGGGGAAGCTACAAGCTAAGCTCAGAGGCCAGCTGGCCTGCACCCACACTATCCAACTCACCTTCCCGCTCCAAGAGAGCGGCTGCACGCAAACTGCCTCCTGGGAGTAATCCTTGTCCGCCTGTAGCCTCGGAAGCATGCACGGGGATTGCTTGGGAGACAGCTCCAGCAGTTTAACAGCAACAACAATGGTTTTTGCAAGCCTTGACAAGATTGACTATGTAAGACTGATTTTTTTCTTTGCTATTGTTGCCCTCCATCTTTGTGGCTCCTTAATACTTGTCTTTTTTTTTTTTTTTTCAAATCTGAGTATTACTTATTTGCTTATGCAGATCTTTATCCTAACACACGAGTGGGTAAATGTTAGAAAAGGCTACTGCTGTATGCAAAGCCAGGCACAGTCTGAAAATCCCTTGTGGTCTCCTGTGGCCCCTGGTGCCATAACTGTGCCCACAGCAGAGGGAGCATTAAACTCATTGCCCACGGGAAAGTGTGGGGAGTGATACCCATGTTCCTAGAATCCTTGGATGGGTAGGATGAGCTCATTAGCCTTCTGGCAGTCATCCTAGGAGAAGGACAACTCTGATTCCAAGCCCGGGCAGATGGAGCTCATTTAGCCCTGGAAGGCCTTCCAGCTAAGAGGTTAAACCTCCATCCTAAGGACTTGGCTGCCAGCGTCCAAGCTTGCTAGGCCCTGGCAGATGAACCTTAGGACTAAAGGGTGGGTCCAGCTCTGCGCATGCTGTGTCTCACCTAAAAAAAATCCCTTGCGCAGGCTCGAGGGTGCTATCTGCTATCCTCTTTTTATCAGCACGCTTGGAAAAGGCACTGAGGAGGAGCGTGGATGGAGCCCTCCCTGGAGCTTCGTTCGTGAAGTCTAGCCATGACGACGACGACGTATGCAAAGCAAAAGGAGGTGAGCTCAGTTGGGTAAATACAATAGTGAAGACACTGAAAGAGTAATTAATAACAAGTAAATATTAGTTCTATCAAGATGTTTATCATATGGTAAGAAATTTAAGCAAAATAAAGGAAAAAATCAATTAGGAAAAAGTGAGATCACGGAAAAACTATTGCCTGAGCTGGCAATGCATTAACAGCAATTTTAACACTCAGTAGATTATGTTTCTTAGGTCACTCCACAGTAATGTATATACAAAAAAATTATATCACCTGTGACACTGTCTGCAGTAACACTAGGTTTATTTTTAGGTTTTGAGTAACAGAACAAAACTCTTCACTCAGAAGACAAAACTACTCTTCTAGTTAGCACATTATGAAACTTCTTCCTAAATTTCTCTTCTTTATTTGCTATTATTTCATTTTCCCTCTAGCCCTCAATCTTACTTGTCTCTCTTTTCTTTAAAATTTCTTTCTTTATAGTCGTGGTATAACTCCAGTCATATTGATTTCAAAATGTATGAACTTGCTGGGGTTAAATATTTGTTCTTAAAGTCCAGAATCCTGGTTTTCCTGAGCTAAATATCTAGCCAGAAAGATTGGGTCTGACAGGTTCTCAGACAGTTCCAAAAGATTTCTTAGTTCTTCAGGAAGTTAGTTTTCTCTCCATACAATCATACAAGAAAAGAACACTCAAATTTGCAATTCATTCATAAATATACCAAGAGCAGAAGAAAGACATACCTAGTGTTACCTACATACACCTTCTAGAACACTGCAGTAGCTTCATTTCCAAGGATCAAGCACAAAGTACATAGAAGTTAATGTAATAGTCCTATTTGGATAACACATTTTGTGATTGTTGCCAAGGGTAAATGAAGAATAGCAGTAATTCCAAGCACTTCTTGGCTCTAGCAAGACATTTTGTGCAAATTAGCTTCCACTCCTTTTTTTTTTTTCTTATTTTAATGCAAAGAAGGGCAAAGGATACTATGGTGCATTTCGGATATAATCATACCTAGTTCCTGAAGTAAACATTAGAAACTGCTTAGTATCCCTTTCCCCCCACACATACAGAACCAGCTGTGCTTGGTTTTGCAGGTGAGTTTGCTTCTTGCCAGCTCTGGGACAGACTCTGGGTCCAAGACCTCTCCTGTATTCCCTGGCCCCATCCTTGCTCTGAGCCTTCCCCAGACTCACAAGTCTCTGGTCCTAACCCAAAGATTCATTATGAGTTTGGCAGCTCACCCATTCCTCCTCACAAATTTCTTCATCTGGGAACAATCTCTAAATGCAACACCTCCTCTAGATATTTCTTTATTGTCTGACAAAATCTTTTCTGGACTTCCAAAATTATTTGTAGAACCATACAGCAGGAGGCTCTTGTCCACATATTTTCATTTTCTTCTACATGCAAATGCTTCATTACCAGTCACTGTGGGAAGGTCCATTACCTGGTTCTCATTTCATCCCAGTAGTTCTACTTTTTCCCAGTCATCCTTCAAAATAACAAGGTTGTTACTAATATAAAGTCTCTCTAATTCCAGAATCCCCAAATTGACTCCTAGCATTTCTCCATTACTTTACTGAGACTGGCAAGAAGCCGAAGTATAGAGTAGGGATACTCTCAAGCTCCCTAGTTCTTTTTGCGTATTTCAGCTCCTCTGAGATGGGATCTGTTGGGTTTTCTGATAGGAGNTCCCTCTTGTAGTGAGGGGCCCAAAACTGGATGCAGTACTCAAGGTGAGGCCTCCCCAAAGCTGAGTAAAGGGGCAGGATCACCTCCCTGCTCCTGCTGCCAACACTGTTGCTGATCCAGGCCAGGATGCCATTGGCCTTCTTGGCCACCTGGGCACACTGACATGATCTCATGGTCAGAAAGACCAGGGAGTGGGTTGCTTTCTCTTACCAGCAGGGGAACACCTGGACAGAAGGATGAAGCATCCTGATATTCCCATGCCAGTGGCAGCAGCATCAACATCTCTGCACCACTTCCTGACAGAAATAAATGTCATGCGCTCAGCTGAGCATAGCTCACACCCACAAGAGAGGAGGAGTGAATTTTCTGGGCCATGATGGAGAAATCTGGTAGTACACAGAGTTAATGCTACTTTGAAAGCAGTTTCCACAGACAGCCTGGGGTCATTTACTCTGTCTGTGACTATCTTTTCCCACACATGTCTGTAAACAACAAATGACAACCGACACAAAAAAGGGTGACGGGACAAGAGAAGATGATCTTTGTATTCTTCTCCTTGAAGATCTGAAACTCCTGCCTTGCCTGAGCTACTTGGGGCACTGTTGGAAGGACAAGGAAATTATTAGAGAAAGAACAGATAGAGAAAGTAACTGCTAGTAGCAGCGTAGAAAATTCAATGAAAAAAATGTGACCTTAATGAGTTTGTGCTGTTCTGCTTTCTGGACATTAGTTTAATGTTTCAAAAACTTTTATTCATTCTTTCTTTCAAAGTTGCCCATGTCTTTGTTTATGGGGAAAGCTGTTAGCAACCTCACCATTACTCATTGATCAGCTGACCCGAAACCACATACTTCTATCCACTGGTAACAGTCTAAGTACTGGACTGTTTTCCAGAATAGCAGGAGAAACAGCACGATAAGGATAGTGTCATAGACCATTTGCTCCTGCTCTCCAAAATATGTGAGATATCATGCCCACTGGCAAACCATTAGTTTTACCACTTCAGCAGGACTTAAGTAGATAGTGTCTTGTGGCTTCCAAAGCAATTTAAAGGCATGTTGTCTTAATTCACAATAGTGTCTTGATTACCCACTCATGCCTATAAAATATGTTCCTTAAGCTATGTAAATACTATCTCTAGGACTTTCAAGTTCATTTTGCACATATATGCTTTTAAAATTCTTAAGCTAAAGTACTCACAATGAAGACAAAGAACACTTTTAATCATTCTGTGTTCTTTCTTTTAGCCTGGTCTTCCTTCAAGACAAAATACGCAGAGGAGGCTTTGAGATCTTTGAGAACACACACATAAAACCAGTTTTTAATTTTACTCAGTGAATTATTATGAAGGCAAAGTGTTTCCCAAACAGAAATGGTATTTCACAGTAATTTGTGGGGGTTGTAACAAACAATTTCATAAATACAAAGAACATTTTCAGTCTAGTACATAACTCAGTTTTTTCTGTAGCAGATATTCTTTCCTCTTTGGGGAAAACTCACAAACAATTTATTAAAAAAAAAAAAACAGAAAAGGAAAAAACAAAAGGGAAAAATGGAGAGGAAAAGAGTAAGACAAAAAGAAGAGAGGAAGAAGAAAGGAAGGAAAAGGCTTTGTTAGAGGAAATGCAAATGAAAGAATATTAAAACTTACATATTAAAGACAATTTCTTGTGCTCCTAGAAATAGACTTATAACCCATGAAACTTTAATTAATGAATTGTCCTTTGAGTGGCTTAGAAGTGAAAGTGATTTTCATACATGACTTGAAAATTAATAATGAATACCAAATACAACATTTGGCAATCATAATGTTATGTAGTTAAGAATTGCTAACACAGACCACAATCCAAACTGTTTGATGTCCATGATAATTGGCTGCAGGGGACTGTATTCAGAACAGGACACGAATTCCTAGGGTCTGCCATGGTTCCAGCTAGCACTCACTGCTCATTAGTTGGGTTTTCTTAAGGGATAGCAGCTTCTGCAGGGAACAACTGGCCAGGCAGGAATACAAGCATGGTTCAGATCTCATCTTTTCAGACTCCAGGACTCGTGTTAGGGGCTGGAGACGTGCAGCCTCAGCACAAGCCAGGCACCAAGCCTCAGAGCCCCAGACAGAGGGTCTCCCACCACAAACACAACCCAGGAACCTGAAAAAGCGGAGTCAGTCTGCACAAATGTAATGTTCCTGCTGGTTTAGACCTCAGCCGGGTAGATAATGGCCAACAGCTAGTACAGGGGAAAGGCTGACAGCTGAGAGATTAAGATGGAAGCTGGAGTCTTAAGACTTGGTATAAACTCCATGGGAGACCTCTCAGCTATTGAGACAATCACTACTGGGTAGCTAAGCACACAATTGCTACTACTGCCTTGAGGCACAATGATTGTAAGGTGTACCTACACACCTCAGAAAGAAGAAACAGGTGATTTCACAGCCTGTAAAATGCTTTGCTCTCTCTCTTTCCAAATATAACAAGTCTCGACTTATATGGCAATTTTATTTTTTTTATTACAGACAGTNTGCTCCTGCTGTCAACACTGTTCCTGCTCCAGGCCAGGATGCCATTGGGTTTCTTGGCCACCTGGGCACACTCCTGGCTCCTGTTCAGCTGTCAATCAGTACCCCTAGGTCCCTCTGTGCCTGGCAGCTCTCCAGCCACTCCTCCCCAAGCCTGTAGCACTGCTGCATATTACATATTGAATATGTATTGATATTGAATACATATTGATATGTATTTGATTATCTTGCATCCTTAAAAAAAAAGTTTGATTTGGATTTTGCTTATATTTTACCTAAATACATGATAACTCACAAGATGTAATTTGCAACCTCTTCACTCTTTTAATCTAATGCCTGGAAGAGTTTTGATCTCCCCAAATACAAGACAGGCATAGGATGTCAAACATGGGATCTAGTCACCATGACACAATTCTGACTTCAACTGGAATGCAGATCTCAGTTACAATGAGTCTACTTAACATGTCTGAGGACAAAAATACTTGGCAGTGTTGCATTTATGTGAAGAATTAACAAATACACATATATGCTGAGGCTATGAAAGAGTTTCTTATGGCAGCCCACATTAACAGGATTTAGAGGTATCTGGCCAGATGTTAGTGTATGAGTGTGCAATGAATTCAAACAAAACTAAACAGAAATCTTACCTGCACTCCACAGAAACATCATAGACTGGGTTCACTTGTGTTATATATTTCCCCCTCTGATTTTTGGCTAAAATTTAACTCAGAATGGTTAATCTAATAATGCTCTTGAGCCCTGAAGTGACATACATACAGGTTTAAGAACTAAGTTGGATATAAGAATGTTTGGAATAATTCTAACTGACTGTAGTGAGTGATTCATAGACTTAGTGAGCGCTCTGTTTACTTCATATTACTTCCTTTCATATTATTAGTGGAACCATATACACAAAACCAAGAGCTAAATCATTATAGATTTTGTTGCAAAATATAATTTAACACAGACAGGGGCATTTATGTTTAGCAGCAGTTTCTACTGAACTGGAGCCAAGTACATTTCCTTCTTGGCCTCCTTTCCCCTCTCTGTTTCAATTTTTTTCAGCATCAGTTAATTTCTTGTAGTTTCTTTCTTCTGGTATTATACAGTATCTAAAGGAATGGCCCCTAAATTAGCTTTTCTCCTAACATAAATAGTTCTTTTCAAAAACAGATAGGTACATATTCCTAAGGAACACAAAAAATGTTATTGCTTAGAATATTATTCTACAGCTTATTTAATTATTCCCATGCATCCACTTCAGAGGTCTCCAAAGGAATATGCCATGTGACATGAAATACATGCTCAGTTTACAAGAACAGAGTTCACTAAGGAAAAAAAACAAAACAAAACAAGGCAACACAAAAACTTAGGGTTTTTTTCCCCCACAATGCTGGAATTTTGCTTTGCTTTCTTCTAGAATAAATCAATAAGATGCAGTAGGGCATTAAGTTCAAAATCCACTCTACGAAAACAATCCACAATATCAAACACCAAAAAAAGCTACATCTTGCAAGGACTGGGTAAATATTGCTTCTAAACATGGCACATGTTGAAAGGTGCTGTGGATGTCTGACCATGGCCTTGAAATCACAGGATGAAAATCACCACTCTGGACAACTGACACAGCTCTTCACCAGTCTGTTTAGGTGCAGAAGTCCATTTCAGTTTCATCTGAAAGCAATTAGTTAATGTAACAGACATACTTGTATCTTTATAACCATGTAGTCAAGTATATTTCCATTACTGCTTTTCTGTAGTACCCAAAAAGCAATGCAAAGCTGGCAAACTGTGCTTGGGGTGGTCTGTGTGTAATCTAACAAAGCAAGCGCACTCAGCAGGAACAATGATTTTATCAGAGCTAGGTGACTGAAATCTCTTCAGAGCTCTGATAAAGCCTTTTATAGAGAAGATTCTAACTAAAAGATTAATTTCTTTTAAGGAATCAGGATAAGACCAAAGACCCAATACTCAGGATCATATCACTGATGAGGAGAAAGCAAATGCAAAATCTAGTTTGTATGTCATGTAACAGAGGTAACTTCCCTCTGCTGTAAGAAAGACAAACAGACTATCCCATTTCCTTCTGTTATTTCACAAGGACTTGCAGGAGTATGGAAATGCTCCTTTAAACATGAATGTACCTACATTAAAGCATGAGTTTCCAGCAATCTAATACAAATTCTACATCACATCTATTTTCTATCTCTGAAGCAACTACATATGTTCTACAACTAATATGCTATAAGGAAGACCTAAGAAAATATTAACAAATGTAATTAAATTGGCACAACTGACAAGTTTTAAACACTTTAAAGTTTGATTCAGTGTTTAAAGAAACAAAGATCTGCAATGCAGTTTGGCTTTCAAGGGCCACATACAAAGAGTTCCAAAAAGTTTATGCCCAATTGATCTTACACAAAAGATTCCAGATCTTGAATGGAAATTATTAGCTACAGCTACAGTTTTAAACAACAATAAGCAATGCAAAGATCTGAGGTTTAGGAAAAAAACTGGGGGTAACAAAAACATAGGAAAGACATAGCTCATTCCTTCTGAAACCTTCATTGAATTGCATAGACTATTAGCCCTAGCAAGACAATTGAGGAATCTATGAAGTATTAGTGCATGGCTGCTGAAAAATTAAATCCTCCTAAAGCTAGATCCCAAAGTATTTTTATCTCTAGGTAGATAATTTCACAGGATTTTTTCTGTCCATTCCCATTTGGTTATTTGTGTTTTCAGTTTCCTGGAGCAAGGACTTTTACTTCTGTACATAAAGATGTGGTATTAAGCCACTAAGACACTACCAGCATTTTACCAGTAACCAGTTATAACAGCAGTACACTTATGTTTTAAAAGTTGATAAAATGAAGAAAAAAAAAAAAGAGTAAAACTATTTTAATGCTACTAATATTTACATAGCATAATCCTTCATTTTAGTTCTAAAAACAGTGGCCTCCACCCCCCCAAAAAACAAAACCCCAAACCCCAACCTGAATTTTTATTACTTTTCCTAGTATCTGTTGGTTCTTTGTAGCTATATTGCTCACTTTTGCCTGCCAGCCAAGTGTCTCCACAACAGCAGCAACTGTCATTGCCACTACCATTTGTAATACACATATTACACAGAATGGGACAGTTCTATTCCCTATTAAATTGCTGTAATTTTATGAGTGTACATCAGTATGGATGATGTCACTGAGCTGATGGTTTGGCCCTGTTCTTTCTCATGTCATTTAAGGCACACTAGAGCTTTCCAGCAGAATGGCATGCCTTTCACACATTCTGTTCTGTACAGAGAGGCACGTTTGAACCATGCCACTGTTTATATGCACTGCTGAGTCTGAAGCAGGTGATCTAATAGATTGCAACAGAATGCAGGCCCAAGAGTCTGACTCCAAACTGCCACGTACTTTTATGGGCTAGACCAGAGAATGTCCCAAGTTTCTTGCATCATCTAATGTCTAAAAAAGGTTCTCTCAGTCATGCTGCCAGAATTGCGTGTATCCTGCACACACCAAACTGAATACGGCACCAGAACTGTCCAAATGCAGGGACCACAAATCTCTCAGCTTTTGAAAGATGAAACAAATCATTCAGTCATTATGTTCTGATTTCTATCAATGGCTAATTCTTTTCATATATTTTCCACTATTTAAAAAATAAAAAAAAAAAGAGGCTATAAAGGTAATTTAAAAAAATCAGAGGGAGAAAGGGCAAGCTGAGAAACATGACACCTTTTAGATTATCCACATAACACCTTGCTATTGAGTTCATTTTCTAGAGAGACACATAGTTTATTTCTCAAAGTAGTAAGTTCACATAGGGTATTTACTGAGGACCCTAAATTATTCAGGAGGAGCTGTTATTTAATCAGATTTAGAATTTAGGATTTTAGATAGTTTGAAAGTCATGTTGAGTAAAGTATGAATGTGGATATTTGTCATTGCTGTTCCACATCCATGTTTTATTGTGGATCAGATCTCCAGAGCTATGGTTTTCAGCCTTCAATTGCAGAACCCCACATGTCTCAAGACTGCATCTATTAGTTTTGAGAAAGATGAATAAGGGAAGGAAATCTGTTGCCATTTGTCTTAAATTTGTTCTACAGGAATTGAAAAACCAATGCTTTTAAGTTAACAAAGGGTAGGTTGTGAATAGTAGTCTATGGAATTTCACATATTTAAAAGATTATGCTTTGCTTGGAGAAGAGTTTCACTAATAAGATTTGGTTCTCCCTCTCTGTCACCCATTCTCCCACGTTCTAGTTCTAGCTTGCTGCCTTCTTCTTTCTTCCCAATACATCTTTTGCAGGACATTTCACATTCCTCATGTTCACCTTTACAGGGAGGCAGGCCACTTAACATCTCCCAGTGGCTGAATTTTATTAGATCTGTTACTGATGTGTATTGAATCCCTAGGGATTGATTGTCTCTAAACCCCATCTATGCTGTTTTTATAATCTGACAATTACTTTATAAAATGAGCAAAATAAAATGATTCTAAGTCACAAACTTAGATGAGAAAGTTGACCAGCAAACTGCCTGATGACTTACAGACACTGATCAATACGAGAGAGATGAACCATTGGTTTTAAAATATGACAGCCACAAGCTAAAACTGCCAGATCCTGGCCTCAGATTTTCAGAATAAGGAAAAATAAACTACTTATTATAAATAAAATTAACCTGACAAAATGAAGGGATTATCATCAAGTAATAGAATGACAAGCCTCATTTCAATAGCCCCTGATTTCTTTTCAATTATCCTTACGCACGGCACATTCTCACAGACAGCTAGAGCTTGCCGGCATGGTAAAAGCAGCTTTGACAGACCCTTCATGGACCAACATAGATTTTCTATAAACAGTGAAAATAAGGTCTTTTTTCCAAGACAACAGTTCTGTAGCAAATATTTATTTCATACCACTACATAAAGTAGATCCAGTACCCCAAAAGTAAACACCTTCTTTCAACAGCTGTTAACTGATCAAGACACTTTCTCACATTCCTGCTTGCAAATGACAATCTCCTTTTTATTATAAACTAACTCAGCCAGGGTTTGGCCAGCTGCTCATGACTTTTATCATTTGTATTTGAGATGGCTTCTGGTAGTAGTGTTTGGGAGATTTTTTTTCTTTCTCCATAACTTACCTAGCAGAGAATGTGAATTAACATTCCTTCTTTGGGTGAAACGTCCTCCAGGAAGATCTTTTGCCATGACAAAGACAGTGGAAAGTAGAGTGTGTCCAAATAGCAGATAGAAGATTGCAATCATTTTCTTCATTGTCAAGAAATAGAGAGACATTCAACAATGTGAAACTGCAATACAGGAAAGGAGATAAGCTCTTTGATTACACAAAAAGATATACTGTAACCATGTCGGCTGCCCAGCTGCACTGCTTCCCTCCCATGACAGACAAACATGCAGATACCATGGCACTGAATAATATCTACACCTTCAAGAAAGATCCACATAATAAATTAGCAGTTAGCAGATCTTGCATAGTGTTTATAAGTATTGTTAGTTGAAGTTCACAGCTAACATTTAAAATGTATCAGCTTTCACAGTCATTCATAGTAATCAAGTATTTTTAAAGCAAGAAAACTACAGTGTAAGAATACTGAGAAATGAAATTGGGATTTCATCTTTAAAAACCCTATTTCCATTGCTGGATAGCATTCAAACAACCCAAGCCTATTTCTACCCTTTCAAATATATTTCCATGGATATCTCCTCATAAGAGATTGATGAGTGCTTTGGACAGAGACACTAATGAATATTCAGTGTCAGTGTTGATAAATCCATGACCTTCTCCACTGCATGGTGCGCGTCATTAAGCTTTTTCATCTTCACCGTGATAAAATCTGTGGCCTTCCACCTCTTAACCCACTTCAGGGAAATTAATTTCCAACAGAACTGGGAAACCCTTCCACTGGCCTGGAAGGCCACCTTTTTTCCTTCAGGTACTTTAAAACTGCATCTGTCTTTGCTGAGCAGATCATGCTGAAAAAGAAACTGGGAAACCAGGGTAGTAATATGTTCCAGCTCATGCCTCCTTCTCCTCCAGGTGTTCTCCTTCCTCATCTGCAGTACAAGTTCTCTTCCAAGCCCAAATCAGAAATATGAGCTCCACAAACCCCTTACCTCTCCACCTTCTCCAATGGCACAATGCATAGAAGGGAAAATTCTCAGCAGTCACCTGGAACATCAACATCTTTAGTAACTGCTGATAATATCCCCTTTCTTGAACTCCATATAGTTTTTTTATCATAGATGGGAAGGAAAGAGAAGACCAAAAAAAAGCACCATAGGCAGCAGTTATCACCACTACAGAGGCTACCTTCAGCTTTCATTGTTTGATAGTTGAGAGGCAGTCCTTTGTTTTCATTAAGCTGTCAGCAGACTGAACTTCAGTGGTTTTAAGTTATAAAGAACATAAGTGCATAGAAGAGGAAACACTCTGAAGTTCTTTTAGCACTCCTTATCATCTGCCCAGTTTTTAAGATAACAGGAGACTGTGATCAAATCAAAAGCTTTTACTAAAGTTAAGGGAACTGCAAGCAATCTATAAGTCAATAAAATCAGAGTCTCTCCCCAAGTTAGTAAGGACAGGGAGTTACTTGGAAAACCAATGAGCTCTTACTAAATGAAAGCCACAAAATATCTCTTTCTCAATGTCATCACCTCAGACATTAAAAAAAATCCCTAAGGACAGCAGGCACTGCAAAGCCTTTAACTATCAGTTGCAACATGTTCCAAGGTACTTCACTATCCACAAGCCAGCACATGCATTACTATTCCACTACTCATTAAAATCACTGTGTGTGGCATGGGTATTAGGATATAGAGTACTAATAATTTCCTCTGACTTTCTGGACCAGTTGCTGACACAGGCTTTTTCCAGTTCTGAAAAATAGCCATAGAGCCCTACAGAGTCCAATATCATAAGGTATCTGTCCCTAGCTCTGCAGGTGTTGTGTGGGTGCAGCTGGCCACAATCAGGAGGATGATATTTAGCACATCAGCAAGAAGCACCATTTTGCCTTCACCCATATAAAGAAGCACTCTACTACCATCCTGTTCCACCAAATGACACATTGGATTTTCTGCAACTCCTTGATGCAAAAGGAGGGCTTCAAAAGGCTCAGCAGCACAGGGCTGGTAGAACTCTCCTATGTCATGGTTATCAACTGCATCTCACCAATATGGTTCAATCATGAAGAAGAAACCAGGTTGCAGATGCTCTAAGTTTGTAAATTCCTCACTGCTCATCAACTCTGATGGCAGGGCCTGTGAGCGCTGAGCATGTGAAGCTACCAACCACTGCAGCAAATCCAGCAGAGCAGCGGACAGTGTTCCACAACACATTATTGAACTCCTTGTAAGAGCCTAACTTTGGCCATTCATGCTGTCAGCAGTATCAGATGCATCTGGGAAACTCATTATCTAAAAGCCAATTAGTAACACAGGTATATTCTGAGACAGACAAACCAAATGCAAACAGGCTTCGTAGTAGCCCAGCAAGCCACCACAATAACAAAATTAAATGTTGACTTGGCAACATCAGTCTTTTATCAATCTAGAATAATGAGTAAGAGTAATCCAAAACTGCAGTGGGTTTAACACTAAGTGTTGTGTACTCCAGCACAGGAAGACTGGGACAAATTCTTTGCACAGGTCCACAAAGGTCTGCTTCCTGACAGGACATTTTATAGCCACACATTTTGTGTCTGCAGAAGGGCATGATCCTACCATGTGATGGCAATTTGCCTGTTCCAGACATGTCTGTCTAGTGATGGGGACAGGATGAAAAACACAGATTCACATATGGTCCTCATCCAGCACGTATCCCTAGCTCAGCAGCTAAAAAAATAATCCAGTGTTCTCTGTACTGGAGAGATCTCCCTACCTTCTATAGCAATCGGGCTGCAGCTAAAAGAAACTCCACCAGTACCTAATTATTCTAACTGTTGCCACAAATGAGTGATACAACCACCCAGTTGTATCCTGGACTAATAAAATCAAATGTGACAGTGCACTAAATTAAATTAGATTTTGAAACAGTAAGGGGAAGACCCAAAATGCACTATAGAGCAGTTCCTAGAAGGGAGGTAAATGACATGTGGTAGTGAGTTAAAATATTCCCACAAACCCAAGACTGTACATGACTACCTGTGCACAGAGTGCAGCTGAAGGTGCTACAGGATACAGGGGGACAACCACATTCTGGACACCATCAGAAGAGCATTGGGGATGGGAAAAGAAGAGCTTGCCTGTCCAAGCACAGAGGTCAGAAAAGCACATACACATCTTGATGAGTATACACACCAAAACACACAGTGTATTAGAAAGTGCAAAGATCAGCATTAAATCGTATCGTGAGGGCTAAACATTGTGGCAAGACTTTTACACAACAGACTCAGTTATCTAAAGGGCTTAGAGTATATGTACTACATCCATCATTTAATTTTCTACAGCTCTAATGGCATAAAGAACATTAAGGGGTCTATTATTTTTGTGTAATTCATCTAAATCACATGTAGACTTCATGATGGCACTGTTGTAAAACTCGTAACTACTAAATCATAGAATCAAGAATAATTTAGGTCGGAAAGGGCCTCTGCATGTCATCAGGTCCAACTCCTGCTCAGAGCTGAAGCTGATCATTTCAGTAATTTCAGAAACTCACCATATAGAAGTCAGCAGTGATGCTGTAGAACAGTGCACCCACAGCATAGTTTACTCTGCATAGTTTCCAGTGGTCAGACAGCAAGATTTAGCAGTGGGAATTCTTATTTTATGACAGCCTCAATCTCCATGTTATGATTTTCTTCAGTTGCCGCTTGGACAATAGATCTTTTCATTGTCTTGTTCTTTTAGGGAAGACTTATTTGCACTTTCTGTTTTGGAATCTGATCTAGACATTAGAGTTTCCATAGAGTTCCCAGAAGAGTATCAGGGGAAAATTGAGAAACTTCATTTTTGCCATGAGGAGTAGGTATTTATAATAAAGCATATATTATATGACATACAATACACATGTGGGTTGCTTTGTCTCTGTGAAGTACAGTCAGAAACCATAACAGACTTTCTGCAAACAGAAAGCTTTTTTGTTTTTAAAGAAATGATGCAGTAGTTCTAAAAATGATCTGCAAACCCACCCAGACCTCCCTACCAGCACCAGTGTAAAACAGTAACTTGGGCATTAAACCCACTCCATTCCAAATACTCCTTGCTCATCATGAAAACATGACCTAACAATGTACACACAATATAAAAGGAGCTTGTTAATGATGTCCAGATTATAATTAAATAGCAGTGCTTAGTGTTTTAGTCCCCCATGGAGACAGATATAAGTCATGAGAGAGTATTTATATCTGATCAGGCTTTCCCTAGTTTGCCTGGACTGACTAAAACATCTTTTACTCTTGCAGCTGGGCCCCAGCTCCTAAGCACTAGCATGGGTGTTAGTTTGTTTGTGAGAAATCCCAGTGAAGTCAATGGAAAAGACTCACATAAAGTAATTAGGTGTGAATATTGAGTGCAAGAAAGAGGATCTTAGCTGCAGTCTTGTGTAACTGAGTGCTACATTTTCTTAAAGTATAAAACAAAACAAGTTCAATTTAAGTAATATAGTTATAATCACAGCAATATACAGCACAGGAGGAAAATTTTAGAATTCTGGTGCTTAAAGCTGACACATCTATATGAAAAGCATAGCATTTTAAAATTCTTTGCAGATTTTGTAGGAATTTCTGGAAAAGCCATATTTCTAAGCTTTTCATTTAAGGATAATTTATGATGGGATTCAGTATGACCATTTCTTCTGAAGTAATGAGCTCCCTGACAGTAGCACAGCTATAGCATGTAACACTGCTTGCCACCTTTTCAGGTCTCAGTCTGCATCACACATGTCTTGAATGATGGCCCCAAAAGACAACCCAAGCATTTAGGCAGTATTACATAAATTAGTAGCCTCTCAGTCAGCACGACCCCACAGTTAAGCAGTGACAATGGTTAGTCTGATATGGAATGAACTCTCTTTTGAAACAGGAATGTGATCATTAAAGGTGCCACAATAATTTTTATAAGATTGAAGAACAAGTTTATGGGTTTCCAGAGTAAATATACTATACGCAGCAAACTCTTCCCCACTCCTTCCATCTCCAGCAAATGTACTGCTCTCAGGAAGCCCGGGCAGCTCCCACACCGCATGTCAGAGGTGACTGCTCCAGTGCAGAGCTACCTGCAGGCGGTACCCACTGCACGGGGATAAGCCACATCTTGTCCTGTTGGAAGTTGTTAGTGAGTAGCTACAGGTGTCTTTACCAAATGTTGCTAGGTGAAGTTTGGCTCCGATTCTGCAATATAGTGGGCTTCTTCCTCACGGCACATGCACTGTTAAATGAGTTACTGAAGCATGCACAGGGAAGAGGGTATATGGGGAGTTTGCTCTGACCCATGCAGTCCAAAGGCTGAAACACAAACAGCAAGCCATTCCCGCAGGACTCTGCAAGCGAGCATCTAACCCAGCCCCAGACCCCGCTGCGGCCCCTTGCCACGGCCTCCCACTCGCCGCCAGGCCCCTGCCGCCCGCGCTGCATCCCCCACCAGCCGCGGGGCCCTCCCCGGACACCCCCTCACCCGGAGGGGCCCTCAGGGCAGCGCCGCCGCGGGGCAGGACCGGCCTTCCACTGAGCGGGGGCCCCGAGGTGGGGGTGACAGCACGCTGCGCCGCGCCCCGAAGCCGTCAGCGATGTCGAGCCCCGCCGGGCGGCGCGGAAGGCAGCGGGGCTGCCGGTGCCCCCGGGAGACGCGCCGCGGACCTGCCTGGCAAGGCGAGGCGGGGCAGGGCGGGGCAGGGGAGGGCAGCGCGGGGGGGAGAGGCAG